>JABFEA020000010.1:20041941-20062560 GCA_019775915.2 Cyphomyrus plagiostoma | reverse complement strand
CCCCCCCCCCCCCCCCCCCCCCCCCCCCCCCCCCCCCCCCCCCCCCCCCCCCCCCCCCCCCCCCCCCCCCGCGGCGAATGTGTCATTTTAGAGGATGCTGCTGCTCCTGACATTGGGTAATCTGCCATCTCTTTCCTGGGTGGTGCGGTGAAGGGAGTTGGGTATTAAGATGAAGTGATTGGACTGCAGATTGAAATGTGTGTTTCAGGCTCTCTCCAACGGATGGTAAGATAATTTTCTTGGCCTCCCTGACATCTATTACGCTTTTCAATATATAACTTAACTTTTAGCTTCTATAAACAACTTCACAGTTCCTCTCTGTGAAGGGATTTTAAGCTGCTGGTGTCATGTCCTTCCTGAACAGCTACCTGGTTATTCACTTAATTATTGTAGATGGCTGCTTGATTTTCTGTGGTGTTCTCTCTTCATTTTATTAATTGACACGATTACTCACCTTACCCTGCCCTCCATCCCACATCGTCTGCCCGTGCCGCGGTCCTCTTCCTGTACGAGCCCTCGGGTCATTCTGCACTCCTTGACATTACCGTAATCCTGTTTGGCTGCTCTCTGGATATTGCTCCCCTCGCTCACTGTCGCCCCCATGCTTTTTCTTCCCCCTACACTTGCTTGCTCTCTCCATCTATCCAGTCTGCTGGTATAAATTTTCTGCTGTCTGTCAGACCGCATTCTGGACCCTGTGATTGGCTGGCAGCGACTTTCACCCTCGCCGCCTCACTCAGCCACCCAGAGGTGCCCGGTAACAGTGGATGGGGGGGTGGTTGCTACAGAAATAAAGTGTTCCTGCACAAAGGCACCCAGACAAGGTGACTGGCACTTTAGAATAGCGAAACAAATTTGCCCACCAGAAAGAGCCTGGGTTACTGGCAGATATTTCTACTAATGCATCGTGCCTCGGCAAACGTGCAGCTCTCCACAGGAGGTTCCACCATAGGTGAGGTCAGCAGTCCTGTGGCGTGACGCTAACGAGATGCTAACTTTGACAGCGTTCCGGGCTCTGTCAGAATTTACTGGAACAGTATGACACCGTGTCGTGATTGTGAGTGTGTACTGTACGCCGTGTGCAATCATCCTCTCTCCCGACAGGTTCAGACTGGTACCTGGCCAGGGTGGAACTGCTGGTCACCGATGTGAATGACAATGCCCCAGAGTGGACCATGGTCCCCTCCCCTTACCTGGCTGTGGTTTCTCCTGAAGCCCCAGCTGGGACGCTTGTGTACAAGCTCCATGCCCGTGATGGAGATGAGGGCAGCAATGGAGAGGTGGAGTACTTCCTGTCTGACGGTCAGTACTTTTTGTTATATAATCCATGTTCCCTTCTCCAAATATTTTATGTTTTTTTTCCCATTTGATTCCCACGTCATTCCATTAGAGGAATTTGGCTGATGTTGAGAAAAATACACTAGCCAGATTACATACAGATTTTTCCTACTAGTTATTAGTGTTTTTTTGTTGTCATTTTTCACAAAACACTGTGAGCATTGTTTCCTGTGAGCGAGCTACCCTTTTGCATTGTGTGTGCTGTCTTGATGGAAAGTCTCATTCCTATGTTTGGCATTCACAACTGTGAGGCCCCATCGCTGCTGTTTGGTTTGCCCTTCTGTGAGAATGTCAAGCCTAATTATGGATCACGGGGGTGCACAGTGGTTAGTCTTTCTGGGACTGGCATAAAGGAGTGGCTCCTTCCCTAATGCTAAAAGCCAACGGTGGTGTTGGTGACCTGATGGCCTGCACACAAAAGCTAATTTATGTCTAAGCATAAATGAGGCAATATGCTTTTTGTTACATTAGCAGGCACTGATGTCTGAAGTAACATATACATGGAGAAAGCTTAGGCATAGAGAATAGGGTCAGTCAGGGTCCAACACCCCTGCAGCACCTAGGGTTAAGGGTCCAGTGGTGGTATAATATATCTTCCCTGAGACAGGATTCAACCCAACAACCTTCTGGATACGTGAATAGATCTTTAACCTACTGAGTTGCACAGCCCCCCCAGGGGTGGATCGTTCACTCAGTGCTGAACAGACAGCTGAGAAACTCTTTCTCCTTCCATGGTTTTCTGTTTACCAATGTAGACTGTTTGGGTCAAAGAGCATGACGACTGTGTTCCCGGATCGCTGCAGGTGGCGATGGACGGTTTGATGTGGACCGGAAGAGCGGCCATGTTCGGACCACGGGGTTGCCCCTGCAGAAGGACAGGGAGTACCTGCTCAACGTGGTCGCCACTGACAAGCTGGGCAGCCGTGGCCCCCCCGCTGTGGTGTCGGTGGTGGCCGGGCCCAGGGCGCCCCAGTTCACCAATGTCTCCTTCTCCATCTCCATCCCGGAGAACATTTCGGAAGGGCAGCCGTGAGTGATGCGCATATGGGCCAACACTCTGATACTCACTCACTCACTTACTCACTCACTCACTCACTCACTCACTATATAATAATAATCATAATAGTAATAATGAGCGCACATATGCAATAAGTCTATGGTGTGTTGGCAATGTATGACACTGGGGGTTTCATTAACCATTATTCCTCTTCTCACATGGTGTTCTTTCACAATATCTATTCGTACTCATCAGTTCAGTAGCTGTCATTGGTGACAGCCTAGTCGAAGTATGAAATATAAGAAATAACCCCAAGAGCACTAACACAAAAGTAGACACTGAAATTCCCACGGCCACGGAAAGTCCCACAGTTACCCTTAGCCACTGTTGCTTAGCGTTGCCCGGAAATGGGTATTTTTTCCAACTCTTGTGATGGGCTGTGATGTGGTGCTGCTGTCATCACAGGCAGGGTTAGGTTCTTGAGTTTAATAGCTGTCCTGACCTCTGCTGACTCCGGCAATGAGCTGGGGAGTTGGAGGTCAGCTGATCAATCACATGGGAACAGCAATGCAGTACAAATATTTTTTTAATATAGATATTCTGTTCTCTGTGCTTTAAGAAAAATATCTTCCATCTTCAGTAATGCATGGGCTGTCCTTGCTTCCTCTGTTTGGTTTACATTTAGATCAACACCCCCAAACTCTGTCACCCGATGACTTTAAAAACCTGGAATGAAAACGGCGAATGAGAACAAATAATAACTATTACTGCCTATGTGCCAAAACTACAACATTGTATAAATATTGACTTCTGATTGTATATGAAATCTTAGATGTGTTATTCACTCTAGTATAGAAAACACACATAACCTTACATTAAGTTATATTTAGAGCACATAATCTCGAATGTGAAGACACTGTACCTCCGTGATGTTCCCTTTTTCTTCCCACAGCTTCCTGGTGGCCCTTGCCTTGTCCTTCCAGAAGCAGCCTATCAGCTACAGCTTGCTCATCAATCCCAGCAGCCTGTTCTCCATCCAGCAGGAGACGGGCGAGATCAGCCTTACCCGTGTCCTAGACTATGAGAGTGACCAGCACCGCTACCTGCTGCTGGTCCGGGCCAGCGAGAGTCAAGACAGCCTGAGCAGCGCCGCTGAGGTGGGTCCACTTGAGCTACCATGCTCTGGTTTCAGTGAACTCCAATGTGGTGGAATGAGCTGTGGTACAAAACACTGGGCTGAGCTGGTTTGCGGGGGCTCAGCGGAGCTCAATTACCCAGAGCTCTACTGTGTGGGGCTGTTGGCGGAGCCTGAAGCCCTGGGGCGGACCCAGGACAGGCTGGAGGGGTTATATCCCCAGGGAGGTTTGGGAGCATCCAAGCATCCTCTAGAACAAGCTAAAGATAGTGGCCTTGGAAACAGAGGTCTGTTCTGACCTGCTTGACATGCTGCCACCTCTGTCCTCACCAGGGGAAGTGGTATGATGATAATGATTGATGATGATGATGATGATGATGATGATGATGATGAGCTCAGCTGGACTTGTGGAGTTACATTAAACCCATGGCGACCTGAACAGATTTGACCAGACCTAGGCTGTGATAGATTAGTATAGGCTGTCTACTGCATTGTTTAATCCTTGCTATTCTGACAGGCCTAGTTCATGTGGCTTTTCATATATATACATATTGTAAGCTGGTTTAGAACACTTCAGAAAGCAATTCCTCCTCACTTGCCTTCATTTTTTGGTTCTTTAAAATGAAGTAAGCAACTCTGAAAAGGGAAATTCTATTTTTGAATTCTTTGCGGAGTGTCTCTGGCTGTTCTGTGCTACTCTGTTCTGTAACTGACATAGATTAGAACACATCCTGCCCTACTTCAGTGATAATAAATGTCTGCCTCATTCCATACAAAGATATTAGACGGTCTTTTGTTTGGGGGCCTGTCAGGTAAGGCTGGATCACTGGCATCTACATTTCTACTTCGTGGTGTTCCACAACATCAGAGTCCTCTATGGGATATCCTTACAAAGAGATGTTTTTTTCCTGCCTATTTCACCTGGCTCAGCTGTTAGCCCTTAATGCCAGACTGTAGCTCCTGGCATGCAGGTTGGGGGCTGTATTTTGACACCCTTTGCAAGGTAAGCTGACCTAAGTAGTGAATAGATTCACCTAGAAATGGGAAGCAAAGCAAACAAGAAATGATTGTGGGAATATAGCAAAGGATCAACTGCATCAAGGGGTCCTGTGTCCCCTTGGGTGGTGTGTGGTCCAGTGGGTTAGGATGCTATGCCTGTAAGTCCCATGATCAGCAGAGTGATGTCACCGTTGGGGCTCATGAGCAAGATCCTGAATTTTTCAAAAAGCGTATGCTGCTTGGTATGCAATGTATAGATTTTGCTGTGCCTCTCTTCTAACCACCAGGGACATGGACCTCAAGGATTTGCACGGTCCTACAAACATAAACCCAATGGGAAGAACTTGACGCATTTTTAAGATTAAGCGGCTTTCGCAGGATTATATGTGTGGTATATTGTCGCATGGCCAACATACACTATATTGCCAAAAGTATTGGAACACCCCTCCAAATTGAATTCAAGTGTTCCAATCACTTGCATTGCCATAGGTGTATAAAATCAAGCACCTAATCATGTAGACGGGTTCTACAAACATTTGCGAAAGAATGGGTCACTCTCAGGAGGTCAGTGAATTCAAGTGTGGTACCATGAAAGGATACCACCTGTGCAATAAATCCATTTGTGAAATTTCCTTGCTATTAAATTTTCCACAGTCAACTGTTAGTGGTATTATAACAAAGTGGAAGCAATTGAGAAATACAGTAACTCAGCCACTCAGCCACGAAGTGGTCGGCCACGTAAAATCACAGAACGGGGACAACACATGCTGAGGTGCACAATGTGCAGACGTCACTAACTCTCTGCAGAGTCAACAGCTACAGACCTCCAAACTTCATGTGGCCTTCAGACTATCTCAAGAACAGTGCTTAGAGAACTTCATGGAATGGGTTTCCATGGCCGAGCAGCTGCATCCAAGCTTTACATCACCAAGAGCGATACAAAGTGTTGAATGCAGAGGTATAAAGCACACCGCCACTGGACTCTAGAGCAGTGGAGACATTTTCTGTAGAGTGATGAATCACGCTTCTCTGTCTGGGAATCCGATGGATGAGACTGGGTTTGGCAGTTGCCAGGAGAACAGTACTTGCCTGACTACGTTGTGCCATGTGCGAAGTTTGGTGGAGGGGGGGTTATGGTGTGGTGTTTTTCACTTTTTCAGGTGTTGGGCTCGGCCCCTTAGTTCCAGTAAAAGACACTCTTAATGCTGCAGCATTCAAAGCTATTTTGGACAATTTCATGCTCCCAACTTCAGGAACAGTTTGGGGATGGTCCTTTCCACTTCCAACATGACTGTGTAGCAGTGCACAAAGAAAGGTCCATAAGGACATGGATGAGTGATTCTAGTTTGGAGGCATTTGACTGGCCTGTACAGAGCCCTGATCTCAACCCGATAAAACACCTTTGGTGTGAATTAGAGTAGAGACTGCAAGCCAGGTCTTTCTCATCCAACATCAGTGCCTGACCTCACATGTACCTGTAAGAATGGTCAAAAATCCCCATAATCACACTCCTAAACCTTGTGGACTGCCTTCCCAGATGAGTTGAAAGTGTTATAGCTGCAAAGGGTGGGGCAACTCCATATTAAAGCCTATGTATTAAGAAAGGAATGACATTAATGTTCATGTGTGAGTAAAGATAGATGTCCCAATTTTATGTTAGAAAAAAAAAGAAATCAAAGGTCTAGACTTTGGAGATCTCCTGTTTTAACGTGGTGATTAACAAGGCCCAGTTACCAATTAAGTTAGAAGAATGCACCACCATGTTTGAAGAATCTGTGTGTTTTAATCAGCGCGACCGCTGAGTGTAAACAGGACAGGGTGATTCTTTCTTGCTGGCCCTCTGCGCCAGACTGTGACATGGTATATAAGCAAAGATTTATGTTACTTTGCAAAGGGCAAAGCGTCTCTCTTTCTCTATCCCTCTCTTTTTCTCTCTTTCTCTCTAGAGAGAGATATGGCTTTTCAGGTACATCCTGAACTATACCCCCTACTAAGCCTGATTGCAAAGGTCTACACCTGCCTCGGAAGTCTATGGAGACTGCCTATTGACTTAGCGCCATCTCCTCATTATGCTAATCTCCAGGGCTCCTCCTCCTCTTGGCTGTTATAACGACACCACCCGACTTCCTCTGTTTGGGGAAAAAGAGGCCACACCTGCGTAGGCTCCACTGCCAAGGCCGCTTCACAGCTCACAGACTTACAGCTCGAACTTAAAATAGGAACTGGACTGAAACGCGGCTTCCCTCGGTTTCTTTCTACCATAGCATGGCCGCAAGCAGAGTGGGTGCACGGGACCGAGGACTATGAGTCAGACTCTGTTCCGGAACCATTTGCTCGCACAGGTTGAAATGCGTTGTGTCCTTGTTAGTCTCACAGAAGCTACCAAGTTCGAAGCATCCTTTTCTGTCAAGCCGTTCAGACCCCAGCGTTGTACCCAGACGTTGAAGATTTCAGTGTCCTCTAGCCAGACTAGAAGAAAGCTCTTTTCCCGCAGGTCGCGGATCCTTTTCTCTGATTCAGTGCCAGAGATGATTACCGCCGTAAAATCCCTTCGTGGCGTGCCTTTGGGGACAGGGTCAATTAGGAACATTAGCTCTGTTCTCGCTGCCTACCCCTCCATTACTGGCTGTACCCCGTTTTCCCCATCCACTCTCTGCTGTTTTCCGACAGGTGCGAGTGGTGATTACAGATGTGAACGACTGCATCCCAGAATTCCTGCAGTCCATTTACAGCAAAGACGGCGTCCCAGAGACGGTAACAACAGCAACCTCGCTGCTTCAAGGTGAGATGGCCTGACACTTTCGCAAAGATCAATGAAGCTGAGAGCTAATTTCTGAGCGTTTCCACAGTGAAATCTTGCAGCTGTATTCTTAGTAAAGAAAATTAAACCGGTGATCCTATTTAAAGATGCGGCAGCATTGGCCCAACTGCGAGTCCCACTCACAACCCCCCAGCTGTAATGAAAACCACTTCCTTCTCCTGCTGGAGTGGCTCTACCGCCCACGGTTGCCTGTATCGTTTCTGAGCAAAGCAGAAAGATTAGTGGTTAGCAGTGAGATACTCTGGTCTCAGGGTGGCAGACACTGAGCAGACTGCCTGCCCTGTATTCCCTGCGGAGCGTGTCAATGCTCTTCTCTCAGCTGGGTTCCCGTTCCTTCTAATTACTCGTTTTCTCCTGTTCGCCTGTGCTCTCACTTGTCCCCATCTCCTGGGGATTGGTCTGTATTTCAGTATGCACTACAGTACATTCCACGTAAACAATTTAAAATCACCCTCAGTTTACATACAAAGCTTTGGGTTAAATGGTGCGTTGAACGCTCCACATCCAACAAACATAAGTTGAGTTCGTTGAGTTGACGTTCGTTGGTTTTGCAGTTGTTGCAGAGTGTTGAATATTTGATAGGTTAGTATCATGCCAGGGTCAGATTTTTAGAAATGTATGTCAGCATACCTGACCTGATGGTTCATGGTTTGGTTTTGTCTAAGATAGCTCTCCAAACCTTTTGTGGTTTCTAAAATAATTTTTTGCTTGCTGAGTATCTTCAGCATGCTAGGGAATCAATAAGCAGCGTACTTGACTGAGCTCTGTTGACTTTATGTTGGTTAACTGTGGAAGCAAGACATCTATTTGCCTGAGCTGTCTTTTTCAAAAGGACTTTCCAGCTTTCCAGCTTAGGATCTCGGGCTGTGCTGGTATCTCTCCATCCTCAGCTCTTCATTTTGTTGTTCCAGGAGTAATTTGATTACTGCATCACCTCTCCTTATGTCAGCTGTAAACCAGGAGCTAATTAAAATGTGTTCCTTAAACCTTAAGGCTGTTGAGGACAAGAACTGCCAATCAAAATGCAAGCCTTGCAGATCCCAATTGTCACAAGTTTCGCAAAAGCTGGGCTTCATGGTGATATATGACTGAGGCTAAAACCATCACACCAATAACAGGAGGTGTTTCTAGAATATTCAGGTGTTAAAAAGCGGTCTTATCTGTTCTCCCTAAAGACAACACTGAATTGTAATGAGTTGTTATATTTCATGCTTTCAGCATTTTGAGGAAAGTGGCCATTTTCTAGGTTAATTATTGTTGACGGCGTTTAGGAAATTGGCCTCATCGTCCACATAATGATACCTGTAGATTCGGTTCTGTAGAGTTGCCCTGATACACAATCTATCATCCTGGCGTATACCGCTGAGATGGTCCAGAGCGATATCAGGTGCTTCGCTACAGACAGAGAGTCATTCCCTGTCACGTAGTGGAGATTGCCATCCCCAGCGTCCCGCCAGGTGATTGACAGAATTCACCGGAGGAATTATGGTTCTGCTGGTTTTCATTTGGGTTTCATGTGCTGGTTAGTGCTGTAGGTAAAGCCACCTGTACCGGTGAAATAAATCAGGCTTGAGGGTGACGATCAGTACCGGGTGAGCCGGTAGACCATATGAGAGCTGGGAAGACGTAGCCCGATGATTAGTGGGCCGCCAGGTGACTGACAGGCTGCACTGTGACAAGCTAATTACTGCCCGATGGTCTGGTATGACAGCGTAGCTGAAAGGATGGCCTTTGTAAGACCAGCCCTGCGGTGCTCCTGCAAAATGTCAGTAAATAATGCCAGAAGGAAGAAACTGTGGCTAAGTCACAGCGGCCATGATGAACTTCATACAGCTTCAGTGCATTAGGTTGGGCCATCCAAGGAGAGAAGAATAATAGTTTGGCAGTCTACTCTGAGGAGAATTATGGGAGACGGCGGATTTATACTGCTTATGTGGAAGGTAATTCAAATAAGTCTTATAAATCGGTGCAATGCAATGTAAGGTGACATTCTTACATAAAACACGACAACGGATTAGTGGGTCGTATGATGAGAATAGGCAAGTAACAGCAAAACAACATCAGATGAATCGGCAAGGTATCGTGATATAAGGGGGGACACGGAAGCAGAGTAAGGGCGTGTCATTTTTGTGGTGGTGTAACTGTCATTCAGTTTATTGTGCATTATGCATAATAATGAATATTTATTTGGGAGGTAAAGTGGCATAGATGAATTACAAGTTTATAGGCATAGGGATGAACAGATATTTTAACACCAAGCTGTCAGAAAGAATTCCCAGGGGCTGTCTGTGTGCTGGCTTTTATTCCAGCTCAGCTTCCGACAGGAATAATTAGTAGTTAATTATTTGTACCATTTATATATGACGTTATCACTCTACTGTGGTAAAATTCAGTGTTTTGCAAACAATGACAAAGCTTGACAAATGCATGATCATTTGCCAAGACTGGAAAACCGTCTAATTGATGCTTTTGTCCTAAGTGTCTCCTGTGGATAAATGTGGAAATGGTAACAGATGTACGTAGAATGATTTTCTGACGTGACACCACCCTGGGGGGCAGTGTGTGACTCAGTGGGTTAGGCCTGTGATCAGAAGGTCATGGGTCCAAATCCCATCTTTTGGCCCACTGAGCAAGATCCTTAAACCCCCCCCATCCCACTCCAAAAAATGTCTCAAAGGACAAAAGATGGCACATGTAAAAAATTTAAAAATTGCAGGATACCCATGCTTGTTTTTGTTCAAACGGCAAATAAAGCATTGTTTTGTTTTCACTTTTCAAAAGTTTAACGCCCTGCCGGACAGGGGTGCAGTGGCGAGGGAAGGGGTCTGGATGAAATGTGCCTCTCTCCCCCCAGTGTCAGCCAGCGACTGTGACTCGGGCCCCAACGCCGAGGTCACCTACCACACACTGAGCCCAGATTTCAGCATCTCACCACATGGCACCATTTTCCCCGCCCGCCCGCTGGACTACGAGCGGCCCAACCATCTCTACGAGTTTGTTGTGATGGCCGTGGACAGGGGGGAGGCACCGCGCACGGGGACCGCCACCGTGCGTGTGCGCGTGGCCAATGTCAATGACGAGGCCCCTGAGTTTTCTCAACCTGTGTAAGTACCCGCTGCCCGCCGTGCCCACCATCTCGCCCCCGTCCAGTCAGCATCAGCTGCACTTCAGGTGCTCCTACTCTGATGGCATAAGGAAAAATATCATGTTTGTGGTGAAAATATCATTTTTGTAGTGTGTCGCTTAACCAGTCAGGACACTGTGCATGTGATCAGGGGGTCGCGGGTTCAAATCCCAGAGTTGTTAGAGTGATTTTCCCCTTTGGACCCTTGAGCGAGGCTCTTAAACCCCAGTTGCTCTGGTGATTGTACATCACTTTGGATAAAACTTCTGCTAAATAAATAAAATATAAATGTAATTAATATGGGTGGGAACATAGTGGGTTTTTAAGGAGATCAGACCATGGGGTGTTTCCGTATCATGTGTTTCTGCTGCTTAACCTCCCCACCGTCTGCTGATGGAGATCCCGCTTTGCTGCTAAAATAGGTGCCTGCTGGGATCTGCCTTTAAAAAGCCCCACGTGACCCCCCCTTTTTCCCCTTTGGCTCCCCTGTCCCTTCCCTCCTGTGTGTCTCCCAGAAGGAGCCATGGCTTTTCCCCAGAATGGGATTCAGCTACTAATTTGCAGAATTGTAAAATCCTGAATGAGTGCTTTAAAAAGCACTCACTGTAGCAGATTTGTAGCAGAATTTCCTCTGCCCTTCTCTGTTCTCTGCTCCCTCTCCTGCTGTCGTTTTTCTTTCCCCTGTTTCTTGCTCTGGTCTTTGCATCCTCTAATTGGCTGGTCTCTTGCCACCCAGCCCTGGGTATTGGTGAGTCTGATCCAATCAGCCGTGGCGATGTTTCTTGAAGGGGTCTGCCTTCCTGATTATCTGTGTGTGTATGTGTCTAGAGAGGGGGGTGGAGGTAAGATAATTACAAGTCACGTCTCAGGCAGAGCCTTCTTGATCACCTGGTGTGGGATGCGGGGGTTTCATGTCCGACAGGGGCCGTTTTCCATGACCAGCTTTTTGAGAGAGCACAGAGCATACCTTCAGGATTCGCAGGACACTCACGTCTTCGCCACATCTAATCGAGGTTCCCGACTGTAGCCAATAGCATTACCCTGCCTGCAGCTCTGTTTGTTCTACATGGCTCACCATGCCTGGCAATCGTTTTCTCGAGCCAAGCAATCAGAATGGGGCAGGAAAGTTACCTGCGTTCCACGCCTCACTGTGGGAGACTTTGGTTGACTTTACCTGTAACGACAGGGAAATTATGTCTGTAGGATGGTAAGTTTTTTTTTTTTAATGACAGTTGCTGCAGACCTTGGCTGTGGAATCTGACAAAAGGGGAACAACAAAAGCAAAGTGCAGTGATCCGTACACATCCGTGATCCGTTTTTAGGACTGATATTAATTGTGGAAAGCAAAAGAATCTGCTTTCCACAGAATTTTTCCCGACTTACATCACTCTCTGAGAAAGGAAGGAAAATATCCGCAGTGCACTAACTCGGCACTCATATCAGGTTCTTTTGTGGTCCTGTGACAATGAAAGTCTTCAGGAATAATTACAGATCCGTTTTGATGTGGCTGGAAATTAAATTGATGGGGCCGATAATGAGGTGGCTGAGGTGGGAGGGGGGGCCGTAGGTTCTGCTTGAGAGGCGCCATTGTTGTGCACTGCGAAATGGCTAATGGCTGAGGCTTATCACTCACTGGCCCGAGCCGGTCGCCGTGGTGACAGATCAGCACACAGGTAGTGTTGGCAGGGGTGTCGGTGATAGATCCCACATCCTGTTCTTGCTGTCGTCCCCTCGGCGGAGGAGAAAGGGGGCTCTTCCTAATGGTAGGCACGTCATGGGATTGAGGGGTAAGGGGTGGGGGTTCTGTGTCTGGAGGTTGTGCAGATTGAAGAGACAGAGGTGTTGGGGCTGTTCGAGCCCCGGGGCTATCCATCAATCCTTTTTCACTCTCTCCCCGACTGCCCATCTATCAGCTCCACATACCAGCCAGTGTTTGTACCTATACTTCCTTTTGCATGTTAATATTTAGAGTTTATAACCCTTGTGCTTGGCATCATGTGCTGGTGCGCAGAGCTGTACTTACTGCCGCTGGAGGGGTCACTCCGGGCCCTGCCGGGCTGCTAGCTAGTCCCAGTGTAGGCTGTGAAAACAGGTGGTGGCACGTACAGCTGGTAGCGCTCCTGTGAAGTGTGTTAGCTACTCCTAAGTTCTGGGTTAGACAGGTTCCCCCTCCTGCATTTTCTGTTTGAGCCATTCATATGTTTGACAAATGGGTTTTTCCACCAGGAATTGCAGGTTGAGATCATATGCATTCAGGAAGGGAGGTCAGAAATATGGAATCGTCTTGAAAGTGCCAGCCTTGGACCATTAGCACCAAATGATAACAATAACTATTACCTACTGAAACCCTAAAATGATAATGTTCTTGTGTGGTATTATAATGTTCAGCAAGAGGGTATTTAAGAGCTAAAACAATTTCTGTACAGACATGCTTCATTAGTTAATCACACTTAATTAGATAATATCTAGGTGAATTATTGGATGAAAAAAAGAGTTTTCTTTCGAGGGAATTGAGAATTTCTGAATGAAATGTGGTGGGGGGGGGCATGGGGGTAACGTCACCTTCCTGAGGAAAGTGGGAGAACAGAGGCATGTTTTCCATGAGTACAGAGCCATGGGTCCCCATATTCTGTTATCTGGTGCTTTGGGTCAACTGATCCAGCTGTGTAGGAATGACCGTGAACGCTAGTGGGATTTTCACATCGTTCACGGTCAGTAAGTGGTTTTTGATGGCTCACCAGCCTGGTACAACATGTGCAGGTGCTCGCCAGGGTGCTGTGCAGCTCCGCGGGTCAGAGGTCTATGCCCATGTTCCGAAGGTCATGCCTCTGAAAGCCATGACCTGAAAAGTAAACATGGCTGTCATGGCCCTCCATGGCGGTCGGCTGGTCCTGCAGTCTGGCTCACTGGCTTTCCTCGCTCATGTGATGTTTTGGTAAAGCGCTTGCTAAATAATTAAATGGGAATGTAAAATGAATGGACGTTTTACCTAAGTGTATAACAAACAAAAAATGCTAAGAACTGCTGGCTGTGTCACAGGGATGTGTGAAGGCCTCTCTCTGGCCTGATCACTGTACAGAAGAAGCAGGGAAATTGACTGTACAGTCACACAAGGGACACGGCAAAACTCATCACCTGCCTTCCCCTCAGTCAGAGAAGGACCATAACGAGCTACCGTCTGAGCTGTTAGCCGGCTTAGCTGACTGTGTAAGCTTAATGAATCTGTTTTTGTTGGGTCGCCTTCTTCAGCCCGCTTGTGTATATCTGCTAACTGGAATTAAACATGAATTCGTTACCTGGCATGTGTGGGTTTGTGTCAGCTTACGATTGCAGAGCCCGCAAAATATAAACTGCGCACTGGGGTAGTATCCCTGGCTTAGGCAAGTGTCTGCAGACGGGATTGTGTGTGAAAGGCTGGATGAACAACATTGACAGGCGTAAGGCAGTGTAAGGGCTTGTGTATTCCTATCTGTGAGAGACAGAGATCTAAAGCCGTGCATACAATTCCCATTGGCTGTTGTTAGATTAACTAGAGTGCTGCTCCCTCAAGACTGCCTGTAGGTGTGTGTGGTCCAGGTTTACATTACATTGTGGGAACCAATTGTCCCCTGTGACAGTGACATGTATCAGATATCCTGTTTGGAAATCACTGTTTCATAAGGCTGTGGTCACGAGGGGTCGGAAAACTACAACAGAGCTTAATATTAAAAACAAGCTACAAGAACCATAAGGGAAACATAACCAGGGAGCAAAGCAACACAGGGAGCAGAACCAGGAACAGGGTACAAGGCCCAGTGCACATGGCAACATTACACCATGACATCACCATGGCACACTAAAGCACAGAGTGAGGGAGGGCACTTAAATACACAGGCAGGGAAAAGGTGTCACTTAATCAGTGAACCAGTCAAGAGAGACACAGGAGCAACGAGAAACAGGTGGACACAATTAGCCCTAAGCTCACACAGAACTAAGAGATTTAACACAGTCCAAAGTCTAAGAGTCTATAGCAAACACTAGAAACAAGAACACAGAAATAATCACCATAAACCTGGGGAATTCTAAAATAAGAAAACACAAAATAAGCACCACAGAACAAAAAAACCAAGCAAGATTGTTCTCAAGCCAGCCTTGAACCCACAACACAAGGGAACAGAATCAGTGCCACGCACTCAGAGCTACAGAATCCGAGCCACTCACCTATGCAGCAGTAAGGGAAACTGTGAGAATACACTGGGGACTAGGCACGTTGGGGCTAAAGGACAAGAAACAGGGAGGAGGACAGGATGGCTAGTGACACCTGCTGGCCAAATGGGAGGGAAGGGGGAATGGAGGGTAGGGTCAGGTGGGCAGTGACCCTCACAGTACTGACTTATGACTAGACCATTTTGATACATGTATCCATTCTTAAGACGCTATTGCATGTCTCGGCCCTGGGGCCCTGACAGGGGAGGGAGAAAAACAGCACCTGAGTTACTTATCGATCTGAGATATCGAATAAGTTATTTCATTAAATGGAAGCTGAGGGTGACTAACTGTAATTCAGCAACGTTGGGCTACACTGTGGCAGTATTAATAAAAATACACGAAGCTAATAAAAATACACAAATCACAAGCTAGACCTGAGACATTCAACAGCAGAACCAAATAATGGCACGGCACAGCTCATCAGGGTAATCACAGGTGACATTAGGAAGACAGACCCGCTTGTCTGATTTATATACAGCACTGCATGATCCATCCTCCACTCAGAAGTTTTTTAGTGGTTAACAAGATGACTGAGACAAGAAGGGGCATTGTGTGTGTGTGTGTGTGTGTGTGTGTGTGTGTAGATTATGTTTATATTGCATTGTGGTGACCAAAAGTTCGCCACAATGTAACAAAAGCACGCTATTTTGATGTAGTTTTCCAGTCCCCACAAAGATCTGTGAATGCAATCAAAACACTAAATGTGCCAGAAATTTCATTTGTTGTTTGGTTATTTATGATTAAGGATAAGGCAGGGTAGGGGTTAAGGTCATCATGTTGGAATTAAATTTTTCCCCATAGAAAAGTGGAGTGGAGAGTCCCCACAAAGATATAATTACAAATTTGTGTGTGTGTGTGTGTGCGTGTGTGTGGGACAATGGAGGTGCTGAGCCAAAGATTGGGAACAGTGCCCGGGATATTAATATTTCAGTAGGACAGCTGTTTAAGCATGCCTCGCTCTGCAGGTCTGATGGGGTGAGGATTCGTTGCTGAGTGTTCAGTGTAAAGGTGTGAGGCAGCATCTTTCTGAAGATCCAGGACAGGCAGCCTTGGGCCGTCATCATGTGTGAGGCTGGCGTATTAGTAAATATAAACACAGAGCAACGGGAAGGAGCTTAACTAGAAAATATGTTATGGAGGTAGACAACTGTACTTCAGGTCCCCACAAAGATCTGTGAATACAATAAAAAACTAAAAGTGTCATACTGTACTTTGTTTTGTTACTTATGGTTAAGGTTAGGGCTGGGCAGGGGTTAAGGTCTTCATGAAGTGAATGGAGAGTCCCCACAAAAAGATATTACTACAAACCTGTGTATGTGTGTGTGTGTGTGTGTGTGTCTATGGTTCTGTTAGTATGAGTGTGTGCATTCAGGTCTTGTGTACATGTGACCTCCCTGCTAGCATGCTTGTTCTCTATGTGGCCCCTTCTGAAAGGCTGACACAGGATCTTTTATTCTTTTACCTGGCTCCTCCCCTGCATTTCAATTAGCCATTTCCTCTGAAAGCAGTGATATTGGACATGCTGTCGGTCTGCTCACGGCTTTTCTTTTTGGCTTCTTCCACGATTGTTGCCCTTGTCTCGCAGGGTCAGAGATCCATTCACAGCATAAAAAAAAAAAACATAAAAAATTGTTTGGAAACATGAAGTGTTGTCATGGGTTGTCTTGTGAGGTCTTATTCTGGTCAAGTTTATCTACAGGTGAAGTTTATTTTAGTTCCTTTAACAATTTTACACAGTCGTGTGTCTGCCTGACCGGGAACTTCTCCGTCCACAGCTACCGGACATTTGTCTCTGAGGACGCCGGCCCAAACACACTCGTCGCCACAGTGCTGGCCAAAGACCCCGATGGAGACGGAATCACCTACAAAATCACGTCAGGCAACGACGATGGAAACTTCATCATTGACAGTCAGAAAGGTGATGCCCCCTGACACTCTTTTATTCCCACTTCCTTGTTTTATTAAAATAATGAATTTGGCAGATTATCTCTGTCAAGTCAACCTCCCTGCTCTCTGTATGGCCAGTCAGAAGGAAGGTTCTAGCAATATAACAGCTGGACAAAGTGTTTTTATGTCTGACTGGGCCAAAACATCAGAAGCTGTGCAGCTTTCCATGACCGGAAATGAAAAGCAGCCATTTACATGGCCTCCAAAACCCCCCCACCACCACCTTGGCCAGTACCTCCACCCACTGTTCACAATGTAAGGGAGGTAATTACCCAGAGTGCTTCTTCTACAGTGGTGGGGTCCTCTCCGTTATTCATCTGACGCGTCACTGGGTGGGCTCAGTGCTCCAAATGCTCGGATTGTAATTTGGCCATAACTCAGCGCAGGCCTAAATGTCCCCATTTAATGTTCCGTACAGAATTTACGCTAAACGCTTCCACTTCCGGACCCCCGCCGTATTAAAAACATAAATACTTTGTATTTATATAAACAGATAGATCACATTCGGTGAGGGCTAAAATGGACAGTTTGTCTTTTTTACTCAGCCCCTCATCATTAGCGCCACGCTGGCATCTGCTGGTTGGCGTCTCCCGCTGGGGAGCGGCAGAGGAGGGGAGGTGGAGAAGACGTTCGTCACCCTGACTCCTGTGCGCCGGTGTCAAGAGCTCTGACTTGTCTCATGAATTTAGCTATTTCCAGGTGCCTCTAGCCAAAGCTATAGTCGTCTTCCCCCTCAATAAAAACTCCCTTCCCCTCCATGCACATGTCCTGCTGCTTTCTTCCTCAAGGATTTCAATTGTGCACCTTGTCACCACCTCGGCCATCTGTCTGAATGAGTGCACTACCCAGAACCGGGGCGATAGGCCAGACGGAGCCTCCCCACCTGCCTGATGTGTTTATCCATCCTGTTCCCATGAGAGCAAACAGCCCCAGATAATCACCACTGTAACCCGCTAACCGACTTCTCTGGATCCTTCGGGGGGGGGGGTCACTGCTTCATGGGCCGGGATGAAGGCACTGATGAGAATCGGCCCAGAGGCAGCCCTGGTGGGACAGCATCAAGCCCAGCAACATAAGACATCACCGTGCCAGGTTTTGATTCTTTTCCTTATGGAGCTCAAAAGCATTAGATTCACTTTCTCTGTACGGTAGGGCTCTAGGGGGCAAGTGGAAAGGTAGCCCTTGGAACCGAGAGGGGTCTGGGTAAGTTAGACAGTTCTTAGAAGGGTGAGAGACAGGATGCCACTTGAAGCTTTTGCGCTTGGCTGGTAGAGTGATATGAACATGGTGGGGGAGGGGGTCTATGGTCCGGCAGGTTGCTGCCCAAAGAGAAGATTATTACACAGTGCAAGGAAGGGAATTCTGCAGCCCACACTGAAATATTGCCTGCACTGGGAGGGTCCTGGTCACAGAGGGTGTGACCCCTGTCTGATACAGCAACGACAGGCAATGGCACAACGAGCTCAGAGAGTGCCCTTCCACAGAGTAATTTATCAATGTATTTATTTTCTCTCTTTTTCTTTTTTTCTCTTTTTTCACCCCCCCTATCATCCTGCCCATCTTTCCCTCCCTCCCTGTTAGGTTTAATTCAATTTAACATAATTTTATCACTAGTTTGGTTGGACATTACAGGGGTATTTTTAGATCTGGACATGACATAATGTAGAGCATTGAGAATGCAGTTGATGTTTCAATTTTTTTTTCCTTACACTTTTTAAAAACATAACTAATACCTTTATCCAATGAGGTGTATGTTTTTGAGAACATAGGGTTGGCCAGTCCCTGGAACAACTGGGGGTTAAAGGCCTTGTTCAATGGCCCAATGGTGACACCACTTTGCTGACAAGGGGATTTTTAACCAGTGACACTCTGATCACAGGCACAGCATCCTAACCAGTTGAATCACACACCTCCTCCTATTTGGTCCTCTGGCTCAACGGGACTGCCTGAAGTACACTTGTATATCCAGTCTAGGCACTGGCCATGTAAAAATTGAAATTTGAAATAGTTTTTTAATCAATACTTTCCAATCCAAATTGACCATTTACTGAAGTCTGGGTCACTCACCAAGCGCAGTGGTGCTTTCGACTAGCTTCTGATGGCTGGTTGGTCTTTGCAGGACTGATTCGCCTACGCTCGAGCCCGCCCCCAAGACTGCAGGGTGTGGAGTACGTCCTCAATGTCACGGCGACGGATGACAACGCGTCAGGTGGGCCTCACTCTCTCTTTGGAACTGCCCAGGTCATTGTGGGCATTGACGACGTCAACAACAACAAGCCCATATTTGAGAAGGTACGTCAGCTTGTCCTCTTCTCTGTTTGGTTTTCCTCTGGCCCTCTCTGCTCCTCTCTTCTTCCTTCTATTTTTTGCTGTCATTCTTCCTCCAAACCAAAGGATAAGCTCCCAGGTCCTTCATATTCTGATACTTTCAGGTAATCCCATGGTTTTTGGTTTACCTTTCTACGTAATCACAGAATCATCGCAGATTGTTTCTTATTCACCATGCTGGTACTGGGGATTTTTACAGCTGCAGGTGTTATCTTTGATCCACCTTGGTGACACATGACCCTGAGAATACGGCTGTGCTGCCTTAAGCCTCTTGTCACAGACTGTCAGCCCCCTTTATCTCTTGCGCTGACAGTCTAGCTGTGACTGCACCTTGGCCTCTTCCAGCCCGGCTCTCTGAACGAAAATATCTTAAAATCCTCACACACCTGTGCTCATTTGTATATACAGGCACACACACACACACACACGCACACACACACTCCGGCACATACGCGTGTGAGCGCTGCTTCCCTTACCTGTCAATAAAGGAGAATTGGATGGACTCTGACTATAATACAGTTTACACCCTTCTTTTGTTAAAGGAGGATCTTTTTCTTTGTAATCTGTAGCGTTAGCTTTGGAAAGGAGGTTTGTTATCCCCTTTACTTTTCTGCTTTTGGTTCTTCTCCTCTTTTGTCATCTTGTATTGTCTTTCCCTCCTCCCTGTTTCGTGCACCATTCTGTATAAATGATGTAGCAATGGATTGCCACACACTCTTATCAAGGGCCTTGGGGCAGCTGAGTAGTGAAAGACACTATATATAAAAATAAGTCAGTAGCAGTGGCAGAAGTTATCTTCCAGTATCTTCAGTTCCTGTGGAAAGACTGTGTGCTCGAATAGCATTCACCCTGTGCTTTGGGGTCTGCCACCACCCGCTGGGCGCCGGGGCAGGTTAGGTCTGCCGTTTTGGACTGTAAGCTGTCATTCTCCTCGCCTGGATCTTTAGGAGTCCCCAGCATGGGACAAGCTGACATAGTAATGCTTCCCAGCTGAAGCCTCCATCTCCACTGGAGACCACAGGCAGAATTGGCGAGTCTAGGCCCCTTGTCATTAATTAGATGCTGAAAGTAGCCATCAAAGCAGACCATTCAATCGATCAGGGATTTGTACTTCCCCTTTTTTGATGACTTCTCTCTGCCCCAAAACTGTTGCTGGTTTTTAATGACAGCAGAGGGTGAATTTTGCGAGGGTATATTTGCAGGCACTGATATTACAGCATGAACTGTGTGGGAGTTGGGGCTTTGGTGACTGTTTTACCTCAATTGATCTGCTATGATGAACAAAGTTGGCTGAAGTATGCAGCAAATAAGACTTTCGATAAAAGAAGTCGATGCATTAGTAACTTTGAAGGCCTGTTTCTATTTACTTTCTCTGAATTTTCTTGGTCTTGGTTTTTACTTTTTCTCTATAACTGTCTCTCCCTCTGTCAGTCAGGTCCAAATTCAGAATTGAGTTCCTAGAGCACATGAAGTGCATATTTTATATGAGATTTAAACATTAATTACAATCGATATAAGAAACACTCAGGCGAGCTGTAAAACATCAGCCCCGCATGAGTAATGTTAGTCAGGGGTGTCAGACTCCAGTCCTGGGGGGCCGGAGCTCTGTGTAGCTTAGCTCTTTCCCTGTTCCCACACAAATGATTCAGCTCAAGAGCTGTATGGTAATTAGCACAAGAAGT
>JABFEA020000010.1:20008434-20029828 GCA_019775915.2 Cyphomyrus plagiostoma | reverse complement strand
GACTCAGAGGCAGGGACAGGAAGGCAGGGATGGGAACCTGGAGACTCAGAGGCAGGGACAGGAAGGCAGGGATGGGAACCTGGAGACTCAGAGGCAGGGACAGGAAGGCAGGGATGGGAGCCTGGAGACTCAGAGGCAGGGACGGGAAGGCAGGGATGGGAAGGCAGAGAAAGAAGTGTTCTGTCTAAAGGCACTGAGAGAATCGAGAAGGCCGTGGGGACTGAGGTGGTATCACATGCATCATCGCGTCCAGCAGCCTCAGCGTTAGCCTTAGCTAACGCTGACAATCTAGTTCACTTTTTCTGTAAACAAATGTGTTTTTGTGAGAACAACGCTGGCAGCGTACCCTCAGAGATCCACTCGGAGGCAATGGGCCACTGGAAGGACTGCCTCCAGGACCTGTGTACCAAAAGACATGATAACAGTGTCTATTTCTGTGTTCCTCTTGGGCCACGGGACTCTGACGAAGCAGGCAGTGTGGGTGCCCGGGGATGGGGTTTAGCCAGGTCAGAGGGCAGTTCTAACATTGTTTGTTTGTGTTCCCACTGCTTAGCTGCTACCAGGGGAATCTGGGAACAGGAAGTGCAGCATTCCACATTAACGCGAGGGCCATGATGGGGCACGATTACACTGTCATGCTTCTCTTTGTTTCTCCCTTATGGAACAAGTCTTTAATGCTTTGAGAGATTTGTTGTCATCATTCAGTTTTGGTGTCACTCTGAAGGTTTTATGTATTTATCTTTGCTTGTCGCTCGACTGAAGTAATATTTCAAAGGTTATATTCATTCTGTGCTTGTTTGGATGTTCAAAAGTACCTAAAATGAGCAAACATTACTCTCGCTATTACCACCAGTGCTTAAAGTAGGAAAACCAGGTGCCAGTACTCCCTTTGTTATTCAGTCAAATTATGAGAGGTATAGGTACACAAGAAACACCTAAGTACTGGTTCTTTTGTACTGGTGAGTACTGGTCCACTTCAAGTACTGACTACTCTTATTACTATTACTGTTACTATTATAATGTAACATAATTATAAAATGCCTGGGACCTATGGCAATGTGTCTGTTTGGGTCTCCTTACTGCCGTGCCATAGGGGCCAATGCCAAGCTCCGCTACCAGATCACCTACGGCAACACGGGCGGCGTCTTCGACGTGGAGCCCGAGGTGGGCACCATCTTCGTGGCCCAGCCGCTGGATTACGAACAGGTCCGGAAGTACCGCCTGCGGCTTCTGGCCTCCGACGGCAAGTGGGAGGACTACTCCACGGTGGTAGTCAATGTGGTCAACAAGAATGATGAGGCCCCTGTCTTCTCGGTGAACGAGTACTACGGCAGCGTGACGGAGGAGCTGGACGGCTCGCCCGTCTTCGTGCTGCAGGTGTGTCTGCCAAATAACACTCAGAACAGAATAAATCAATTTGAAATCTGAAAATAACTTCAGAAGCGCAAGGGGGAGGCGGGGTTATATTATGCATTTTAATCTATTATGTTTTATGTCTTCTGAACCATTGTCTGTTGGTAGCTCAATGGGTTAAGACTGATGCTTCCGGTTTCATGGTCACCTCACTTTGGGACGGTGTTTGGCCAAGCTGTTTGAGTTGGTGGCTTTGATCAGAAATCCTCGGGTCGGCAAAGTGTTTTCACCTTTGGACCCCTGAGCAACACCTTTAACCACCAATTGCTCTAGAGACTGACTGACTACCCTACGTAGACTATGTCCCTTTGGATAAGCACATCTGCAAAATGAATAAATGTGAATAGCTGATCATACATTTTTATTTATGCTACTGAGTAAGTGTCTATATCTCATAACTGAATCATTAATGTATACCACAGTGTTTTTTAGTTTTTGGAAAAAAAAATAGCAATCAGTTAATTTTACCGCTCTAATGGTCAAATTAATAGGCTAAATTAGACTAGAATGCTTTTATTAGTGAAGGCGGTCTTGCAGTGACATTAATTTTACATTAATTTTAATAATTGCTTATGAGTGGTGAGCATCCAACATCCTTGAATATGCCTTTGTTCTGGGCAAGATTCTCTACTTTGAAAGAAATGCTGAATTTCGGTTAAAAATATATTTAATAAATACTTCTAGGGGATCAAAACCCATAAGACAAAGTTCTGTTACGCTTATAGTTGTAGAAAATGCAGCCTTTTGTTATCCTCGCTTTCTGCCTGGTAATTAAATTTGACTCCAGAACACAATTATAAACGCTTCATAAGGCTTCTGAGGTGTCAGTGTATTATTTCTCAAGAAAAGATTTTGTTGAAGTTGGGTTAAAAGAACTGACCAGAGGCAGTACTGACTAATCAAAGAGCACCGATCCCTCATTTAAAAAAAAAAAGTTGCCCTCTATTGCAGGAGTGCAGAAAATTAAAGGATAAATGTTGAGTGTATTCTGTTTGATCTTACAGGTTACGGCGACTGACCCAGATAAAGATGCCTCCCAGGAGGCACTGCGCTTCTCGCTGCATGGCCAAGGTGCTGACAGCGAATTTGTAATCGATGAGGTGACAGGCAAGATTTATGCCCAGAAGACCTTAAACCGCGAGGATCGAGCCGTGTGGCGCTTTGTGGTGCTGGCCACAGATGAGGGCGGGGAGGGGCTCACAGGATTTACCGACGTCATCATAAATGTTTGGGACATCAACGACAATGCACCCGACTTTACCTGCATGCCTGACAGCTGCCACGGCCAGGTACCGGAAAACTCCCCCCCTAATACTTCTGTCATGGAGATGAGTGCCACAGACCTGGATGATACTGCTGTGGGCCAGAATGCTGTGTTGACCTACAGAATTGTGGGTAATGCCCACGGCGGCCCTAGTTCTGAGCTCTTTTACATCAACCCCAACACAGGCACTATCTACGTGGCACGTGTTGAGTTGGACAGGGAACGGGTGGACAGGTACCACCTAGTGGTGGAGGCCCGAGACGGCGGAGGGATGGTGGGCACGGGCACGGCGACCATTCTTGTTACTGATGTCAATGACCACGCGCCTAGATTCACGGAGAACACCTGCCGAGCCCGTATCTCCGAGAGTAGTGAGGTGGACTCGGCTGTGCTGGAGCTGTCAGCCACGGACGCCGACGTCGGGGAGAACGCCCATGTGACTTTCAGTGTGGTTGCTGGGGACCCGGACCAGAAGTTTTATGTGGTGAGCCGGCGGCAGGAGCGGCGTGCCACACTGCGGCTGAAGAAGAAGCTGGACTACGAGAAGAGCAGCGAGCAGCGCTTCAACATCACGCTCAAGGCGGAAGACCTGGACTTCTCCAGCTTCATCCACTGCATCATTGACGTGGACGACCACAACGACCACGCCCCCGTGTTCATCCCCCACTTTCATCTCCTCCCTCCTCTGCCTGAAGATGTGCTGGTGGGCGGCAGCCTCCTCAAGGTCACTGCCAGTGACTCCGATTCAGGTCCAAATCAGGAGATCATGTACAGCATCCTGCCGGATTCAGATCCTTACGGGCAGTTTTCCGTGGATCAGACCGGCCTTGTCACCATCGCCAATGCCCTGGACCGGGAACTGGTGGCGCAGCATTGCCTGGTGATTTTGGCCACTGATAAGGGCATCCCGGCACAGACAGGCAGCGCCACAGTCCAGATAAGTCTTCTGGATATCAACGACAACGGGCCGGAGTTTGAGGCAGGCTACACGCCCATGGTGTGGGAAAACGTGCCCGGCCCCCAGGTTGTGCGCCTGAACCAGAGTTCCACACTGTTGCACGCAATAGACCGTGACTCTGCGGAGAATGGAGCCCCCTTCTTTTTTGCCGTGCCTCCAGATCACCCTGCCCGCCGCGACTTCTACCTGCTTGACAACGGCAACAGCACAGCCACAATAACGGCCCTCCGCACCTTTGACCGCGAGAGGCAGAAGGAGTTTTACCTGCCTATCATCTTGACGGACAGTGGCCGGCCTCCAATGAGTGTTACCCACACGCTAACCATCACCATCGGTGATGAGAATGACCACGCCCACCAGGCGGGAACCAAGGAAGTCTACATCAACAGTCACCAAGGTGAGGTGAAACATCATTTTTGCTCTAGAGTAAAACACTATATTTAGGTATTTGGATTCAGGGACATACTACCTGAAGCACAATTTATGTTGATCCCTTTCCTCTTGTTTTGACAATGGGCTTTTAAGATGTCAGTTTATCTGATTATTATTTATCTGCTAAGCAGATTGTTGACATGCAGATGATTTACTTTGGCCTAATAACACTGATTACAGTTTGTTCACCAGTTGGTCACTTGTATGTCATGCTCAGTAATAAATACATAACATAATTAGTTTCACTTGATTTCCCCTAAATCAGTCCCATTCTCATGCGGAGTATTTCTGTTCCCTTGGGACAGGAAAGATGCCAACAACCATCTTGGGCAAAGTCTATGCTCCAGACCCAGATGACTGGGATAATAAGACTTATACCTTTGAGGGACATGTACCAAAGTAAGATTTGTTTCATTTGTTGTTAAGCTGAAGTTACATTCACAAGTTATGTGAATTTGTGGTTAAACCTTCTATAGGCATATATTTATTGAGGTTTCAGGAAATACCAGTGATATTTGATTATTCTTTTGTTAGTATTTTGATGCCATATCGCTGGATTTGTCAAGGCTTATTAAAATCACTGGGCTGAATCGATTTTTTTTTTTAAGCTGTAAAATATTGTATCTCACCGTTTGCCAAAGTTTGGGAAGCTGCCTCCAGCTGATCAGACAGATCTCATCTTCTTCTCTCCCTTTGGTCTGTCTTGTAGTTTCTTCATTCTGAACAGACGGACAGGCTTCCTCATCATCAGGGAGAGCACCCCCCTGGGCAGTTACGAGTTCAAGGTGCGGGTGTCGGACGGGGTCTGGCCAGACGTGGTGTCCAGTGTAGCGGTACATGTGAAGGAGCTGAAGGATGAAGCTGTTCACAAGTCAGCCTCACTACGTCTGGCAGGTAACATCACCATGAGGATCTTTGCAGCACTTCACCTGAAATATGACATATATGTGCTATTTTATTTATTTATGCCAGTTCATCTAGAATTTTCCCCTGACATGAGCAAAGTTTAAAATGTATTACTTTATCATATTTTATAATTCGCATTTGATTCCAATAGAAGATGGATGGATGGATGTTATTAGTTTATTATTCATTTTTTTAGAAGACAGTCGTATTTGGAACGTGTGCATAGCATTAATTCGGCCAACATTGCCCTTGTGCAAATTTGGGTGCTGGATATTGACAAGTGTCACGTTCATGGTTTGTCAGCCTAGGATCTAGTTAGACTTTTGCTGCTTTAATCAATATGCAACTTAATGCCCCATGGGGAAAAATACCCAGACACTCCAATCTTGTTTGGCAATATGAAAATTAGTATGGGAATAACAGGATCTGGTTTGTGAACCTCCCTTTTAATGTGCAGTGTGGACATCTAGCTGCATATGGAAGAGTGGCTTTCAATGTAATTATATCCCTATTTGGACTTGTATCACTTTGTACTAAAGTCTCTGCTAAATAAAACAAATGTAATATGTTGTAACTTTTTCTTTTCCCTTTTAATAAACTAAATTCTTTTCAGTGCTTGTTTGAAGCCATTCACAGTTCCCCTTACTAAATACTTCCTAAATAACTTTTAAATGTGTGAGGGATTGCTTGTTGAACCTGTGGTGAATGCCATTTAAAGGTGTGCTGCAGTGATAGGGATGAGTGACTGTTTCAGTTATAGAAGTAGACTTGCCTGTTTTTTGTTTATTTATTTGATTTTGTTTAATCTCTAAATAATTGCACTCTTGTCAGGAAGACGAAATGCTGCCTATGGGATTCCTATTGCTTCAGATATGTCGTAAGAGGTGCTAACATTCTGTTTAATGTAAATTAATATTTGATTTAAAGAAGAAAAATGGGCAGTCATTACTAAGGGATTTGGATTATTAAAAAACAGAGCATGAGGAACTGAGCTACTGCAAAACGGACTCATAAACAGGTCTGCTGTGATTGCGAGCTGTCAGCGTGCCAGACCTGTTGGGCGGGGTTTCTCAAATGGCACTGCTCTCCCATAGAGGGCCAGTAAGATCCGTAATGGATATTCCCAGATGCCCCCGTGGCTGATGACTGCTTGATGGGCATGATGTAATACTGAAGGGAACAGAATTTGAATGCACTAATAGGATCATTTGAAAGATAACGTTTGCAAAGGGCATAAAAATGCTAATAAAATTAATGAGATAAGCTATCACTCTTTTTCCGGTTCGGGTCTTCAGGATATTTTAAGAACTATCAACCTGTATCCAAACTTTGTACAGACAATTGGAGTGAAAAACGACTGTTTACGCCAACATTATCTCTGAAAATTATTTATATTTGTTGGTTTTGATTGTAAAATGTTACTTATTTATAATTCTACATGACAGATTGACAAAAGAAGGAAAAATAGCAATTATAGGACTAATGATGCTGAAAAAAAAACAAATCAGGTTTGGGATCATTTCAGAAGGATTCACTGGACCAGCAAGTACTCGTCTCTCTAATCTCCACCCTGACTGCATATAAATGGGAATTATTGCCATGGACCTACCAGGTGTTGAATCCTTGAGTAAATGTATTAATACCCCTTACACCTGAAAACAGTAGTAATGATGTGAGCAAGGGTCCACTGCAAATCATTTACTGTAATGGACACAATGTTTTACTCCAGCCTGACATTAAGAAACTTTTTGGGCAGATGTCTGGAAAGATGGATCCCTGCTCTTGTCTCTGGTCCTACAGCCTGCACATTATGAGAAGGAATGAAGTACCGTAATGCTGCTTTGGTCGTTGTCATTCCATCTTGTTTAGTGACTGCTTGCCATCCCTCCACCATGGGGCCAGAGCTAAAGCCCGCTAATCACTATATTACACGCTCTGAGGGGTGTTTGACCATTAGATTGCCGGGTGGCCATTCATTCTGAATCTGAGTCATAAAGATTATGAAACGTTGCCCTAATGTTGCTGTCAGCTGACATGACATTTAAAATCGCATTAGGAGAACAAATGTACAGTGAAATGTAATAAAGGCGGGAAGTTCTACTCCGTGGAGATTAGAGTAAGGCTGTTCTTTGTAGTTGGAGTGAAAATTTATTGATTGGTGAAAAAAAATGTGTTTTTACAGTAAGACCTTGAAAGGCTTTTAAATCCCTGGCTTTCTACGTGGATGCATATGGGCAGGTTTCAGGTATTAAACAATGTGAAACTTTTTAAGGAGACAGCATATGGGGTCCTTTCCAAGACAAGGGTCATCCTCTTTAGAGAAATCAGAGGGTAATTGACAACTTGAATAATTTTTTTTTTAAATTATTATTATTTCTACCTGAGAACAGATTAGAGTGGAACTGCAAGGTGTATGTAACCTGAACTGGGCTGCAGGGTACAATGTGATAAAACCAGTGCAAATGTATCTTATAATAATTTTGAGTTTAAAAAAAAGACATGGTTGAGAACAGATTAATTTGAGCTTTTCCCTGAAACAAAACTAGATTTGTGCATATTGAAAATAATATTGGCTCTTCTTTCTGTATGTTGTGGTACTATGTGTAGAGATGGTTGTTGGTCATATTAAGTGCCTGTTGCTTTAAGAGTGACCCCAGGGACCTAATCTAAGAGGCTAAATGAACATCACAGTGCAGAGCCTGCAGCCTGTCTAGCTCATGTGGAAGCAGCCACTCATTATAGTGTACTGGAGAGAAAAGGTCCAGTCATAATTACTCATATATACCCAATTACTCATAATTGACTCGCACTTAGATCTGCATTGCTTCGTAGGGCAACCATACAGACACTAAGCATGACTGTGTCCTTGGCCACAATATGAGCAGTGCTAAGTAGGTCATTACCTCACAGCTATATAAAAAACATTCATTTGTAAATCAGGCTTGTTTGTTAATAATATGTGCCAACAAATATCTGGTGTGAATGCAGTCGCCTGCTCTGAGCTCTCTTTACAAACCAAACACTCTTCCCCGATCCTCTTGTCTAGGAGATTAATGTGCCTGAAAATGAGCACCGCATGCTTTCCTGTTCTGCAGCTATCACTGCTACAGAGTTCATTGACCATCGAGTGGGTGGAAGAAGCCGTTTTGAGTTGCTGGGGGACTTCCTGTCTGAGATGCTCAATGTCAGGCCGGAGAACCTCAACATCTTTAGCCTGTCGGAGCCCAGGGCGAGGATGTTGGATGTGCGCGTCGCCATGCAGGGCGCCCCCTCCCTGAGGCCGGAGAAACTGCATGGGTACCTGGCCGCACACAAGCAGAAGGTAAATACCTCTGGAACTATTGTTCTGCTGTTACTAAACAGCAAAACTGTGCTTTTCAGCATGAAACCCTGAACAGCTGAGCAGTCTGGCCCCTCCCAGTATAAAACCGGCTCTCTATCTTAATGTCCAAATATGTCGCCCATATGTCAAGTTTATATGGGTTAATATTTATATTTCTTTTCATTTTAACTATGGCCAGCGAGAACAATATTCCAGGGTGAATGTATGACTTCTGTATCACATATGTGAAATTGATCAAATAAAATATACTTTGACTTTGAACTTCTGCATGACAAAGTCAGCTTACTGTACAATTCTGTACAATTCTTTTGTTCCCTCCTTCACGGTGTCTATCTATGCAGACCCACAGTCTTTGCTATTAAAGTGACTAATGTTATATATCATCAGTCAGGAAGAGCTCTAGCATAACATGAAACAAAAGACAACATTTGAAAAAGTATAAAATAAATATGTCCATCCATCCATCCATTTTCCAACCCACTTACCCTACTGGGTCGCAGGGGGTCTGGAGCCTATCCCGGAAGCAACGGGCACGAGGAAGGGAACATGTCTGGACACGGGGCCAGCCCATCGCAGGGCACACTCACACACCAACCACTCACACACGCACACCTACGGACAATTCAGGAACTCCAATCAGCCTCAGCATGTCTTTGGACTGTGGGGGGAAACCAGAGTACCCGGAGGAAACCCCACGACGACAACATGCAAACTCCACCCACGTGTGACCCAGGCGGAGACTCGAACCCAGGTTCCAGAGGTGTGCGGTAACAGCGCTAACCACTGCACCACCATGCCGCCCCCAAAAATAAAAATCAGTATTTAAATTAAATTACAGCAAAATTTTAAAAGGAATATGTAAACACTGAACTGCTATGATAAAACCATGTCTGTTGTGCCAATTGTAGTTGTATTGATGGCATATATACATTCAGTGTCTGTCCAGAGCACAAGTACCTATAGTGGAGGCAGGTCTTGTGTTAGAGATGCTGGGCTAGTATTCAGGCATGCAGTCCACTCACCTCACCTGCCTGAGGGCATCCCATCAAGGGTCTCCTCCTTATCTCATTCACTCATCCGTCAGCCAGGTCCATCATGTCGAACTCTGCCCTTTAATCAATGCGCCCTTTGATCATTTTCCCTCATTTTTATCAGGCGGGTGAAAAGGCAGGGGGGCAGCAGTGCCGTTTTGCCTTTCGCATCAGGACTCTGGGAGTTTCTCTGTCGATACTGTATGTATCAGAGGACACCGTGGCATGTGGTTAGAGTTAAGATGATAACTTAGGGGATGTGAAGGCGAAGGATATTAATGTCTGGAATTATAATACTTGTAAATATTTGACTGGGTTCGTTCTTGGCCGTTGTGCCTGAACTTTAACTCGCAGATTAGCACTGTATGATTTGGACAGAGCGTGCCTGCATGCGTGTGCATGTATACAGTACATGCAAGGCCAAGCATATATATGTGCACATGGCTCTGATGACGTAGAGACTTCAGATTTTTCACCCAATAGGTGTAATAAGGTATCATTATGTGTTTGGAAGGTGTTCAGGGCCCTTGGCACTGAAAGTTCTCTCTTTAGCGTTCTGCAGGAGATTGGATCGATACCAGAATGTCATTTACCTGCGGAAGAGGGAGTGTGCCTGTGAACTTCGACTTACTGCCGTCTCTCCTCCGCGTACACTTCTTGCCTTTGGCAAAGGGGATAATTTCACATGTGCGATGACATTTGAGGGGACAGCAGCCTTGTCTACGCATATAAACTCCACTTCTCTGACCATTTATAGAGGGAGATGCACGGATGTGATGAGGCGGTAGGCTGGTGGACTGTTTCTGTCACATGATGCCAAAGACCAGAGTTGATCCGTGCATTGTGCCATCTGTCCAGCACACTTAAAGAACAGTCTGAAAATTGAAATATTTGTCACAATCGAAGCGTATTTATAAGACCAGCAACAATAGCGAAATCAAAGAGGAGGCCGCACCCCCCCCCCGCATTCAGAAAGCTAAGCTCTCAGCTCCGCTTTTTGTCTCGGGTAACAGCAACAAAGGACAGCAACAAAGAGGCAGTATAAGGCGCATTCAGCTCTCGTTCACACCGGCGTTCCCCAAAGTGTGTTTTTGTGCCCCTTCTCTGTAATCTCGGCTGCTGTGCACTTGCATCTCAGCAGTTGTTAAGCTGCCTGATTTCTGTAGTCACCACTGTGGCACTGTGGTCGCAGCCCCTTGGGGGGGTGGGTGGGGGGAGGGGCTGCATCCTCGCTTCCATCCCCAGCTGAGCTCAACTGATTGTGGTTGATTGCGATCCCATGGCAGACGGCTGCAACTAGATGGAAAGCTGGAACACAGTGAGGAGTGAGCGCATTTTCAAGTTCACGTGGAGTCACTTAAAACTGTGGATTAGTATGGCTGGATCTTTTGGCACTTTTTCATAGAGTGACTGGAGTATGATATTTATTCTGAGCCGTTTGCAAACAAAACCAATGAAACCTGGTTTTTCTTCATAGCACGGTCAACAGAACATGTATTCCGGATTAAGCGGCCTTGTATACACAGAGAGTATTGAAGTATCACTGACGAAAACATTGTCATGAATGCACATGATTCCTGCGTGACTTTTTACCCCACCTCACTTGTCACTATATTTATAATGATGTCTATCTCCATCAACAACAAAGTTGAAGTCCAGATGAACGCACTAATAGGATCCTAACTGGAAAGAATCTATGACCATTGACCAAGGGTTTTTCTCTCCAGGGAGGGGGTGGAATTGACACCACACACATAAACACAAAATCCATGACTGCACTGGACAAAAACAAAAACTAAATAAACAAACAAACAGATGTTTTGAGGTTGAATGCGGAATTGAAGACTATTCGTTTTAGGATTGCCGTCTGCCTGGGGATTCTGGGTAGCAGGCCTAATCAAAACAGAAAACACCAGTTTTATCAGTGATGGCGGGAGGGGCAGGTGGATCTAATCAATACAAATAAACCATCGCCTGGTTCTCACTAACATACACCCCACACACACACACACACACACTGCAGCAATCACACCTCTCTCCACAATCACCATCAGCAAGTTCTGCCTGCCTGCTATGCTGATGGCAGTAAAAGGATACTTCCCAGCTGAGGTCTTTGTGGTCCAGGGCAGGAGCCGATGAGAAGTGCAGTGACAGCATCCCTGTTCCGCACAATCTGCTGCCGCTCGCCAGGGCTGAGCTCTGCGGATGAGCTTGAGACTTTCAGGCCCTGTCACGGAAAATGTCATTAATCAACCCCAAGTCCCTGGTATGCTCTGTTCGGAATGTTTCACCCACTGTTTGGGCATTTTCATTGCTGACACAGATTTTTCAGTTCCTTTGTTAAGAGTGTTTGTGACCCCAAATTGCCTGGTCATTTTACATTTTCCATAGCAGTTATAGTTACCTAATAAGGATATTTTTGGAGAAGTTGCCCTACAACAAAAACTGAATAAGCATTTGAAAGTCCCTGCTTGAATAATCCACGTAAAATCTCTACACTGGTATCCTGTGTGAACCCCCTCCCCCCCAACACACACACACCTGTATCTCCCAGAAATATGGTCAGCAGATGAAGGCAACAGTAATTTCATGAGCGGGTGATGAATGAATAGATAAAATCCTTGACAAATCATGCAATGTCAGGTACTATAAATATTAGCCTGCTGGTTCTTGAGTGTGATCGTGTAATTGTTTTTTATGCTATTTTGTGTTTTATGTTAATTTGACAGCTTGTTGTTTTCTGTTATTTGCAGTGTGCTTGTTTACATGTCATAATGTGAAAATGTTTGTGCACGTGCGACCCAATCTCGATGATGGAGGCAGGTGTTGACATGATACCTTTGCCTCTCGTCCAGTGGAAGTACAATTGGTCAATGATTTCACTCTGTTCTGGGTTTGAATTTAAGTGACAATTGGCCTGAATGTGGTAGAATGTCATGATGTTGCATTACTCAGCAGAAAGGAGTAACATCTTTGTGAGAGCTCTTTTTGATTGTTCACCTGTTTCCTGGGTAGAACATTTTCTTCCCTGGGGAAGACGGGAAGCGTTTCTATTTTGTGTTTGAGTAATTGGTGAAATTAGGATGGGAGATAAACAATACTATCTGTTCATTTTCTCTATCTTCCACCTCCTGAGAAAGCAAGATTTGGATGCTTCTTCCCACAGCTCTTACAGACTCTATCAGCCAAATCCATTGTGTGATAAAGACTTGCCATGATTCATGTCTTAATTTAGGATTGCCACTTTCTCACTTCCTCTGATTCTGTCGTTCTTTGTCTCAACTCCCTCCCTTTGTCGCCCTCCTCCCCTTGTCTCTCCCTCTTCCTATTCCCCTTCACCCTCCCTCTGCGCACCCCTTCCTCCCTCCTTCTCTCCTGTCTTCCTCTCTGTCCCCTGTCCCCATCTCCTTACCCTCACACACCCCTTCATCCATTCTCCTCTCATCTCTTCTGTTCTCTATCCGGCGTCACCATCTTCTTCCCACCGCACATTCCTACCTCCCTTTCCACTTGTTTCTCCCTGTCCCCATCTCCTTTCCTCTGCACTCCCCTTCGTCCCTCCTCCTCCCTTCTCTCCCTGTCTCTCTCCCCATCTCCTTCTCCCCACACGCCTCTTCCTCCCCCCTCCTCCCATCTCCTTCTTTCTGTGACCCGTCCCTGTCTCCTTCCTCCCACGTTCCCCTTCTTCCCTCGTCACCCTCACCCAGCTGCAGTCGTTCCTCCAGGTGAACATCAGCCAGGTGCACGTGGATGAGTGCGCAGATGTGGACTGCGCTGGCAGGGGCGGCTGTGCCGATCAGCTGACCATCAGCGATGCACCCGTTGTGGTGGATTCTGGAAGTGTGTCGCTGGTATCAGTGACGGTGACAGCAACTCCCGTGTGTGGCTGCCTGGCACGGGAGCACATGCACCAATCGTGTGCCTCCTACCCGTGGAACCCCTGTCTCAATGGAGGAGAATGCATAGAAACCCAGAGTGGGTACAGGTGAGCAGAGTCTAGCACTGGTTGCCCATATACATCTTACATTCAAGGTGGATGCAGGTAGCCCTGGGGGTGGTGCGTGGTTCAGTGGGTTAAGCCTGTGTGCACCGATTGGAATCCAGTCCTCAACAGAATAGTCACATTACCATTGGGCCCTTGAGCAAGGCCCTTATTCCCTCCAAAAACGCTCCAGTGGTGCTGGATAAATGACTAACCGCATAGCTTGACTAACCCCAAGCTCTACTCTCACCTTTGTGTGCATGTGTGTGTGTGTTTCAGAGGAGAGCATGATGGGAGATGCGAAAAGAAGCATTCCGGTGTATCTTTACTGATGACTTGAGCAAATGACTAATTAAGCGTTTTTCACTTCACTAGCTTTTCTTCAGATGTACTAAACACACATGGTGAGCAGGCTGTACACCTGGGCTCTGTGTTTTCACCCATTATGCATTTTGAGAGAGCAGGGCATCAATATAGGGTTTGACTCTCATCAGCACTTTATTATTCTATCCTGAGGGTCTTTGCGGTCTCCTCGAAACCATGTGTCGGGAGGAATGCGAAAGCAAGTTTAAACAGCCGGCTGGAGATGCGAGAGAAACTATTTTAATCTATTATATACCTTGGGTAGTTTAGCAGTTCTAGAAAATCCTTAATGGTAAGTATCAGTCTTTTAATGTTTTAAGGAGTGGCTCTTAGGATAGTAGGCTAGGTTGCATTTTTTTTTACATTTATTCCACTTATCCCATTTAATCCTTCAGTTTGATGTTTGCTCTATTTTATACTGGCAATATAATTTTAGTGATGGGAAGTGTTGTGTTGGGGTACCGTGACCTGGAGCAGGTGGCGATAGGCGGCTAGGCCCACTCCCTTTCGGAGGCCAGCAGTCGATGCTATAGACGTTCACCTGGTGGGGAATGAAGCAGCTGGCTGGGCGAATGCTGAGGAAGTGAGCCGAGTTTTCGAAAGGCTGCCTGGTTTGCTCTGGGGGCTTCCAATAAAGGGGAAACGAAGCGTTCTTCAAAGGCCGTGCTTCACTAATGCTCCAGTGCCGACAGAGATAATGGGTTTCTCATCAAATATTAATGAGGTGCCAAGGATAGCCCTCGCCCATCTGAGCTGCTCATGTTACCAATGTGTGTGTGTGTGTGTGTGGATTATGGTTATATTACATTGTAGTACCGAATTATCCCCCACAATGTGATTAAAAGCCACAATGTCATTATCAAGTTATTTCGATGTTGTGGGGACCATTGTTCAGAAAGATCTGTAAATGCAATCAAAAAAGTAAAAATGCAAAAAAGTCTTGTATTTTGTTTCATTACTTATGGTTAAGGTTAGGACTGAGTAAGGGTTAAGGTTGTCTTGTTGGGATTAAAGTTTTCCCCGTACAGATGAATGGAGAGTCCCCACAAAGATATAATTACAAACGTGTGTGTGTGTATGTGTGTGTGTGTGTGTGTGTGTGTGTGTGTGTGTGTGTGTGTGTGACTGCTCAGAGTTCTCTCCTCCTGGGCAGTACAGTGTACAGTGCAGCACAGGCATGTCTCCCAGATCCTCTATCTCACTACTCGCCCGTGTCCCCTAATTGGGCCGGGTCTCCGCGCTGCCCTCGCCTCGCTGCCTCCGCCGGCCTTTTGAAGTCCTGCCCACCTCTTTGTTGTAATTGCTCCTGATGCCTCACACGCCCTCCGCTTGATTAAACACAAGGTGATCAGCCGTGGGTGACGGCGGCCCTTGTGTCTTGCGAGGTTAATTAGCGGTTATTTTTTAATTGACTTTGTGGCTCACGGGGGCAACGCTGATGTTGTGTTGGAGTGATGGTGTCAGGGCCTGGATATGGGCAAGGAGGGATGCCAGGATGTCATGTGTTGGAACACATTTGAAAAATGGCATCCCTGTCTACATATGAGGCTGTTCTGAGGCCACAAAAGCATAGAATACAAAAAGTGTGTGCAGTACTTCCATTATGCCAAGACCTTGTTCGTTTTTAAATCAACACAATGACACATATTATTCATGAGAGATAATCTGAATCCTGCCTCCTCAAATTTTCCAGCACAGTCACATGTGTGTACACACGCACAATGACCCCCTAGACACATCTACCAGTGCATGCAGGAACAATTTTTTATAATCCAGGCACTGAATTCCTTAGAAGTAAAACCATTTCAACTGTAAAAAAATCAGCAAACTAAACCCTAGATTATTTTTTAGTTGGACAGACTAGTCATCTAATGCCAAACAGTAATCGCAATTTGTTTTTTTGTTTTTTTTTTTGTTTTTTTGATGTGCTTTGCATTTAGAAATTTCACAGCTAGGTGATATTACTGTCATGCTTTGATTGGGAATATAAAAAGGCTGACCCCAGAGAGAGGCCTCAAGTGTCAGTCCCAGCATTAAACTTTACAGTGATGGTACAGTACGTGGTTAGAGAAAGAGCTGCACTCCTTATTCAATGCGAGCATTACCAGTGATAGTCTCATCAAATCAGGGCACTGTCCATTGAACCGCATTTCCCCATCTTCCTGTTATCTCAGCCTGCCTTGGAGTCTGAGTGACAATGAGCCTTGATTGCCCTTAGCGTGGTCCAGGACTCTGATTGGTCAACAAAAAGCTAGATCGTTTCCCACCCCCCAGCATTTATAGTGGTGTAGGCTGATCAGTAATGTCTTGCCACTGTAAGACAAGAGACATTCTCGCCAGACATATTTTTTGTCATTAAAGAAGCTCCTTGATGATGAAACATTGTGAAGAGGGATGCAACCTCCAACTCTTCTCGGGCTCAAAGTCAGCAGGAGCCGAGGCGCTTTCCAGCACTGCCTGCCTGACGAGGTCGGCCAAACATAACGCTCACCGGGAAGACGAAACATATAAATATACTGCTTTGTATATTTATTCATCCATATTTTATATCTGTCCTTTGTAGAAGTGTTTGATTTTTTTTCATGACGGAACTACACTACTAACTAGCCGTGTCGAAGTGCTTTTGTTGTGTGAAGTACGTGCCGCTACGCGTGTGTGTCATACAAAATAAAGAGATGGCTGCTGGGATAGACACAGTCACCGCAGAGATTTTTAGATAGATGGAAAAGAGCAGGTAGGACATCGGCAACTCCAAGATTCCTCATAATGTTTCCGGAATTACATGTGGGTGGCCCCAGGCCAGGGATTAATGGCCGTATTTGGAAATGAAAATGAACGTCTGTGAAGATTGCTTTCTCGCCTCTAAACCAAACAAAGCCACTTTAAAGATGTTACCGGGCTCTGATGGGACATATCAGCCAGATTGTATAGCAGTCTCGTTTATATACTTTATTTTTGAGGAACCTTGGTGAGGTGACACTGTCTCATGGAGATGGTCGAGCTAGCTCCTGACACATCTGGTCCACTCGGGGAATCCTTGTGTCATCCAACTTCGCTTGTCCCTCTTTTGAAGGTCCCACTGAATTGGTTGCCAGCAGAAGCATGCGAGCATGGCACGTTCAGCATTAATGCCATTGTGCTGACTGTAAGAGAGTCCATAGTTCACATGGGCAGATAGTGTGGCAGATCATATCGAGGATGAGGCTGCTGCCTGTCATTGGGAACCAGGAATTCTGGCCCTTGGCGGGGGGGGGGGGGGGGCAATGAAGTTTGATGTGACTTTACAATTTGTGCTGTGAAAGCTGAGCTTTAAAGGGCCGGACCAGGACTGGAATATCCCTGGGAGACGCCCGTGCTCACAGACCTTTGCTCTGAGTCTGGATTTTGCCTTGTTGTGAACACACTGCTTCTCTGGCAGTCAGGATGTGTATCTTCTCCTGGGGCAAACAGGTTCAGGAAGTGAAGGGTCTGAGGAAGAGGCAGGGCAGAGTGAGATGGAGCCGAATCGGCCTTGGTTAATTGCTTGATTTAGCTTTAGCTGCGTGGCCTTGTTGGGTTTATGCCGTGGAAATCAACACCTTCCTTCCTTGCTCTTCGAAGTAGATCACCTCATTATCTTCCATCCTCAGAGTCACGTTCCACGGTGCTGTTTCTACTGAGTCTGTTTTGTAAACACTGGCGTATGTTTGATTGCTGTTTGTGTTCATTAGAAGGAAGCGCGTTATTCTATTAGAGCGGGATCGCTATCCTTGAGTTGTCCTCGTTTGCGTGTCACTCTCCATTTCTGTGTCGGCTCTGCCTGGCTCTGGAGAAAGGCCAAATAACGCAGACGCACGTGCGTGTGCATTCGGATTGTCAGATGTGGAAGATTCCTCCAGTGCACGCAAATGAGACAGAGGGAGAGATGGGGAGGGCATGGGGGGAGAAGGAAGATTATTAGAATTACTGGCGCAGTGCAAAGAAAAATAGCTCCGCTTCTGATGAAATAAATAAAACAAAGTCATACATTATTAATGCCGCAGAGCCGGTGATAAGCAGCGTGTAGTGGGTTTAGATGAGGTGTAACTGTGAAAGCGATCACGCTGACAGAAGCAGGATACGTGTGGGGGGGCTCCATGGGGGGGATACGAGGGTTTTCAGTCTGTGAGTGACACTTGTTTTCCTTACAGGATGTCAGGCTGTCCTCAAACGGTCACCATCCCGACAAAGATTAGCTATAAAAACACCTCCACAGCCACAAATAATGTTACAAGCCAAATTCTTTAAGAAAAAAAAAAAGCCTCATTTTACTCTACTGGGACTTCGGAATTTTCATTTGGAACTTCTCAGTGGTCATTCTAACCCTAACCCTAACCCTAACCCTAACTAGAACATTTCACAATTCTGCTCTATGAATTTAGTCAGTGGGTTTATACTTACCCTGTATAAAGCAATAATCTGTGAATGTGCTACTCCGTTGGCCAATCAACCTAGGGATTCATTACTGTTAGTATTATAAGCGCTAGTTGTTTTGCAGTGGGTTATACTGTAAAAGCATTAAGTGGAATTGAAAAGCCACTTAATGAATCACATCATGAATCACATGAATCACAATCGCCACGTACAAAAGGGATTTCTTTTGGTGCGGGTGGTGGCATGAGATGTACAAGTAAACATACAGTCAAGACAGAAGAACCAAAGATAATAAATAGGATGAAAAATAACGATATAAGTACCAATAGCAACACAAATGTATAAAGGTGAGACAGCCAGAGGTGGATGATAGAAGTGTCCTCTACAAGTACAAGTGATGACTGATTGGGAGCTAAGGTATGTGTTTGTGGTGGACTGTGGGGGGATGGTGGATATGAGCAGTGCGGAGCTGACCGCTGGAGGCTGGGAACTGATGGAGAGACTAATACAGATCACTGGATCCCTACAGTGGAGCTCTATGTCTCATTGTCAGGAGGGCTGTGGTGTAAATAGCAGGCAGCCTCGCACAGGGACGTCAAAGGGGCATGAACATCCTGGAACATTCTGGAACATTCAGGGGGCCCAGCACTGTATTCAGGCCCCCCCCCCCCCGCTAAGCAACATCTACCGAAAACATATGGAAGATTCTCTGTGCCCACCCAAAGCGAGGGGTGGGTTCAATGTGACGCTTGTCAGGAGGGGCCCCAATGATTTCTAGCTGTGGCCCCTGGCATAGGGGTTTCACGCCCCCAGGGCTGTAGGTATGATCAGCGCCCCAGCTCTAGCTGGAGTTTACAGGGCTGCTCTCAGTCTGCATTTAGCAAGTGATTATGAAAAACTGATGTGGTTGTCTTGGGAATGAGTGGTCTGGAGATGGATGCATACAAATGTTGTCGCATTCCACTCCTGTGTTGTGTGAAAATGTAAATATAATTGGAATAACACCATCTTTTTGTTATCAGACGAATGTAATCCAATTCTACTTATAAGGCTTCATGTTAGAGTTTCAATATTCTGCAACATTTGACGGGTTTAATGAGAAACATATCAGAAATGGAAAGATGAGAAAGGTGATTGCAATTGTTTGTAATGATTTGCACTACCTGTTTCCTATTCTAGGATAAGTGCTTAGAGGATGGATGCATGGATGGGTGGGGAATTCTGCTTTTGTTTCAAGGATAAATCAGTTATCTAGATTACTCTTTTTTTTTCCTCCCCACCAGTCCAATAGTATCCTTCCTTGCTTGTCTGTACATGGCAGGGAACATAGGGAAATAAGAGTTTCACCCACAAGAAATCCCCCATATCACATGGTTCTGTTTGCCAGGTCGCCCCTGCTCTCCTACAGAAAACCCTGCCTTTTTTCAGATACAATTGGCCACCACTGGGTATCAGCATATATACTGAGAAATGCAAGGTGCCAAGCAGGGAGACCAGTGGTAGCCCATAAGATTCCAATAGGTGTTCTGAAGGCCAAACACCCTGAATCACAGATAACACCAGATGCATGAGAGCAGCCGTCTGCTGTACGAGGAGCATGTCTGGGTAACTCTTTAATCCATAATCACAGGGAAGAGTAGATACCGCTTCATCCAGAGGTATTCGTTAGTTTAACGAGCTGTTTCAGCGCTATGTGTAGTTGGGTTTATACATATTTTATGGGCACGGGAAGACATACGGCAGCTGGGTATTGCATTTCTCTGTTTTATGATAATGGAGGGTTTGAGATAAAAAGACCTTGAGGGACGAGATTCAAATTCAGATGAGGCCCCTTGAGCAGTAGCACGGTTATCGTAAGAGATGCGGGAATATCACTTCAGAAAGTGGCAGTAAAACAGGCCCATCATGATGTTTTTGTTTTGCAGATGCCAGTGCCCACCGCAGTACGAGGGTCCAGAATGCCAGCAGACCAAGCACAGTTTCCATGGCAACGGCTACGCTTGGTTTCCTCCCATAAGGCCATGCTTCGAGAGCCACCTTTCCCTGGAGTTCATTACGGAAGTGTCTGACGGCTTGCTGCTGTATGGGGGCCCCATGGCGCAATTGCAGGCCTGGGACCCTGAAGACTTCATAGCCATAGGTACTGGCCGGCGCAAAAGGACCCTCGCGGTCAGAACTGGGCCAGCAGATACTGGGCCGGTTAACCGAAAAAGCGTAGTACAGATGACAAGAGATGGCCAATACATATGACCCTGATCACTGGCAGATTCATGCAGAAAACCCAAGTACTAATGAATACTGATACAAATAATGGTGCTATCGGTGGCCAGAACAATGCAGAATATCAATAAAGATTGACGCAAAGGATCAGGGAGAACCAAAGACACAAGGTCATAAGATTAAGATTAAGATCTTTATTCATTCGTTGATTCTTGTGGGGTGGGCTATCTTCGCCCAGCAGCATAATGAGAGTGGGGCGGATGTAATGAATAGATAAAAATGAACAACTGAAGTTAAAAAAAGATGAACAGAAAACGAAAGCAGAATACATATCAAAGCACATACGTGTCAAAGTATGTTGATGCACGATTTGTTTTAGCATTGCCGAATGCAATATTGGAATGGCATACAAAGTCATATATTATCAGAACAAACAATGTATTCCCAGGATAGCTCTGTCACCATCTCTCCAAATATAATCCATACTCCTCCCACACCCCCCAACTGCTACAATAACTAGTCCCCCCTATACACAGTCTCCACTTCTCCAAAACAATCTTTATTGACTGCCCAATTTTGTATGACTTGGCTCAGTGTGGTCAGGTTCACCAGCTCAGAGTCTGTGGCTGCCTTTTATGTATAGGGTGATGAGATCATTTTTGTTAAGGAGGATTCTTTGAGCTGCTTCAAACTACTTTAAAAAAAGCTTGGCTAAATAGTTCAGCTCTTCTTGTGCTTTGACTGGTTTGTTTCCTTGATTGAACGACTCAAACAGTTGTTCCACATTAACATTAGTGACACATTATTAGAGGAGACTGACTAATCAGCACACAGTAAGTGAGAGTTGCATTGAAATCCAGGTAATTTTAATTGAAATGGTAGTTTAGAAATCCTGTCCTAGCTCAAAGTGTCCTCCCTGACATGAATTATCTGATCACCCCATTGGTGTACCCCTACTAAGTGACACTATTTTGGTACAATTTGTCTGAAAATGAATTTGGCCTCGTAATATCACCATCCATCCATCCATCCATCCATCATCTTCCGCTTATCCGAGGTCGGGTCGCGGGGGCAGCAGTCTCAGCAGGGA
>JABFEA020000010.1:19997226-20008334 GCA_019775915.2 Cyphomyrus plagiostoma | reverse complement strand
GGGCAACTTAGCTCCTGGGATCATTGGAACACGCAAACCCCTCCACCACGATAAGGTGTCGGCTCCAGGAGGGGTCGTAATATCACAATTTTGAAAAAGTTCCACAAAATATTTCTAAAGTTACTGTGTTCTAAAGTGTCTTCTGCAGCTGCCCTTTCTTCCCTTTGCTGCCACCTAGCACTAATACTTCATGATATGGTTTGCCTTTAATATGAAATCAGGTGAAGAAATTCATCCTTATAATGTTTTTGGAGTTATCATAGGGCTGTGTCTTCTTTAGTCACCCTTTCCTACCACTAGGTGGCTTTGCATTACTGCACTTAGTCTCAGAATTTGATCCAGATCTTCACCCATCAAATTTCTCTGCAAAGTTTGACAAAGATCCATGAAATACTTTTTAAGTTATTGTGCTAAAGTGATAAATGTCTCTGGCTATGGACCATTTCAAAGTAATACGTATTCCCAATGAAGGGAATATAATAATCAATAAATAGCTGTAGCGTCTTGCAGAAGTAATATTTACAGAAGTTAATATTTACAGATATGAGTATGAAACCCAGTAACATTCAGCACTTATGGATTGGAACAAATATAAACGTAGAAGAAAGTCCATAGGAGACAGGCAGCATGACGGGACTAGTCAAGTTTTTGGAAAATAAAAATTAAAGTACATCCTTTATCAGGAAATGAAGATGAAGGACACCTGTGAACTAGAAATATAATATAAAACAGCTTCTATTATTTTTGCTGGTGACAGTGACAGGCCCGTTCAGAAGGAATATAGCCGGAGTAGAGTGCCTGGTGGTGGCTACCCCCCAGTCACTGTTGGACAAGGGGAGCTGAGAATGTAGGCAGAGAGAAATCAAAGTCAGAGGTACAAAGTGAACAGGGGGAGGGAAAAACCTCAGCCGAGCGGCACTGTTCGGCTTTCTGTTTTATGAAAGAGGCAGAGACCCCCAGCGGCACGTCTGAAGCACCACCGGGCTCCTGTGACCAGCTGGGCGGGGGCTGCCACAGCCTGGAACCGCACATCACACACACGCTGCTCTTGACACCTGCCGATGTTGGCGAATTCACAAGCGCTGTGTCGCACCACTGCTTCAGCGACATCGGGAATCTGCAACCTCAGGTCCCAGCAGATTGTGGCGGGAAGCGTTCCTGCGATTAATTCACCCTTCCCTTCAAGGAATTGGAAGAGCCGCAAGTTTACATCTCTCTCTTTTGAGGATGTGACTGGATTTGGGTCAATCCCTGATGTGTTTTTTTTCAGTATACAATATGGCTAACATCTGACATGTTCAGCAAGGTTAAAATATATAGATTTTGTGTGTGTGTTTGTGTGGGTGTAGGTGTCTGGATTTGTGTACTTTTATTTGTTTTGTTTACAAGTGCATTTGTGCTTGGTTTGTATCTTTGTTTGTGTTTTTCAGACACCACCCAGTCACAAAGGGCTCCCCTCGTGTCTCCACAGGTGTTTCAAAAGCTACATAAATAGCTAGTGACCAGAGTAAGAAGGCTGTAGCTAGTTATTACATAAGAAACGTATTAATTTGGTGACTGTTTGTGGCCATTTGGGGCCCCACACAAATGCATGGTATGACTGGTGGTAAACAATGCTGCTCCTCATCTTGGTTACAGGCATACAGGAGCCATGATGGTCAAGGGTAGATGCCAGTTCTTAAGTTTAAAAGGGAATAGAGGGCGACAGAATTATATAGATCCAAGATTATTTTTTTTCCTTCCAAATTTTCAGTGTGTTACAGATCTGTTGTGGGTTCAGATTTTTTAGGTCTGCAGAGTAATCATATTGCCACTGAGCCCTTCAGCAAGGCGCTTAACCCCAGTCTCCCCAGGGACGCTGGCTGACCCTGTTCCCTGATCTCAAGCCCTCCTCCCTTAGCGGCCGCTAAATAAACATATAAAACCTTAATGGGATCTGCTGTATTTGCCTTGAGTGGAGGGGTATAAAAGACGCCCTGGAGACCCAACCTTCAGAATTAAAGGCACTGTTAAAGGGATATACAGCCTAAAGGAACCGCATGATATGCTTTGATTGATTTCATTAACGTGGCAAGCAGGGTTCGGCGCTTCCTTCGAATCCTTCCTGATCCGATCATTTTTCAGAGTGACAGAGTCCTGTCCTGAGGTCTCCCTACCCAGTGTCATACAGCCAGCACCTTGACCATTTTTGAGAGAATCCAGATCAAAAACTGTACTGTTGATTTTCTCTCCAGTCAGTCTGGACCCGCCTTTCCCATTGGTGGCGCTGCCTCAACCTTGGGAAAAATGTCTCATTGTGCCTCCCTGCCTTCTCTCTACAGTCGCTTCCATTAGGTCTTTAAGTTTCAGGCTGAATGGAAGCATCTCAAGGCCTTCGAACAAAAAAAAAGTCATGCACAAAGGAGACACCAATCACGCCACTGGCTGGAGCTGGGCTGGACTGGGAGTTCCACAGCGGAATGGGCACAGGGACAGAAATGCAGGGCTCTGTATACTTCACCAAATACTACTTTCATGTTTTTTGTTGCCCGTTTGTAGGGAGGTGTAGAATTAAATTGTGATGTTCAAGGCCGTATTTTATGGATCCAAGCAGATCCCTGTTTTCCATTTTGTGTGTCTGCTGCAGTTTTTTTTTAAAAATGTTTATTTAAATCATCTTGCCATACGGGCTTCTGTGTCAGAACCAGATAGAAGCAGGTTTGGGAAACAGGGTTAATCCTCACCTCCAGCCTCTTCTGTGACTGGGGGACAGATTTTGTATGAAATTGGAAAAGAAACAGATAAAGAACTGTCAACGGCAGCTTAAATGCAGATTTAAGGCAGAGTCGTGTGGGAACTTTAGTATTCTAAGCTCTGGTCTAATTCTTGAGGAATATTTTTCTTTTTGGTTAAAAACAAAGGAATATCAGTTGAAAACACTCTCGGAGTTGATTTAACCCATGTGGAATACAGTCCGCTGGTGTCACGTTGAGTTGAAGAGGACGTCCTGACTTCTGGCAGATAGGGGCGTGTCTCTGACAGCTTTCCCTTGTTGAACGGGTGATTTCCTCAGGAGACTTGGCGCACTCTGCTCAGAGAGGCTCTTGGCTTTTACGGAAACCTCTGATGTCTGGTGTGTATCACACTGATTCGGCTGGCTAGTCTCTGTGTGAGCTCAGCTGCCCATGGGGATTTCTGAGTTTCAGAACAGCTGTAAGAGGACTGTGCTCTGTTCTTGGCTAAATCTCTTATCAAGTCCAATGTCCTCTAAACTCTAAGACATACCTGAGGTGGATGGTGGCTTTGAACTTGTAAACACAGCCTTCAAACTGGAAGACACTGTCCTGGTATTGGGACATTTAATTTCACTTGGTTTAGATGATGCAATGTTTTTACTTATTGTACAGCTTTATTCAGACTTAAGTAATTGTTAATCCACTATTCTGCATATTCTTATTGCAGCAGGTTCAATGTCTTACCTTAACTGTTCGAATAAAGTCAGACTTTATTGTAGTGTTTCCCAGCCTGGTCTATGTTTTTGCTCCCTGCTGGACAGACCACATGGGAGGGAGCAAAAAGGCAGACTTTCTGCAGGTCCCTGAGGACTGCATTGGGAAACACTGCTTTATTGTTATTTCAATATATGTAGTCTTACAGTGAATCAAATTTCTTTTGTCAGATGCCTTAATTAAAGATTGCTTTACACAGAACATGACAAGTTAGACTCTAGACAATAATGAATTAATAAATATATATGCTGCATATAGTGCAAGGTTTGTAACTTGAGCTGTGTAGTTGGATGGATCATTTGTACATTATCTCACTTTAGAAATGTGCATGTAAACAACTTGCAGTGGAAGAGCAGTGAGTGTGTACAGAACCGTGAGGCAGTTCTTCCAATTTTATGTGCAACTGATGCAGAAGGTGACAGTTGCAGATGGTTGATAAACAGTTAACAGATAAACTGTTGGGTCCCCCTTGTGCCTTTTAGGTGAGATTATCTAATGCCTGCTTAGATCACTACCCATGCATCAAGTCATTTGGCCTTAGCTCACAGGATTAAGGTAGAGCTGTACTGGCCAGAGCTCTTTATATTTTTGAAGAGGACCCCTGAAAATTCAGTTGATATGATTTTTTTTGTCTTTGCCCTGCTTTACAATGAGTAAGTGCACAAACTTTCCAGTTGCTCTTGTACGCCCCTTGCAGATTTGAGCTCGGCAGGCAGAGGGAACCCTCAGCGTGGTGCTGGACCTTTCAAAAGCAGAGGCTGCTTTGTCAGGCCTCAGTTTTCGGGTGATTTTTGAGGAAGAGGAGACTGGTAGTTGGCTGACGTGTTTGTTGCACCCTGTGTGTGGGGCTGCGAGGGCATAGCCTCAGCTCATGGCGTGTGTGTGTGTGTGTGTGTGTGTGTGTGTGTGTGTGTTGGGGTGTGCTCTTGAATGCCTCTCACACCGACTGTGAGGGCCGGATGTCCACGCCGACACTCTGCCTTGACCTCAGGTCCTCTGGGCATGCTGATCCCCTCTCTCTCCCCAGAGCTCATTAACGGCATGCCAACGCTGAAGATAAACCATGGCTCTGGCACGCTGGTGCTGCGGTTGCCTGGCAACGTGAACACGGCAGACCGACGGTGGCACCGGCTGGACGTGAGAAGCGACGGCAAGGTGGGCGTCGCCGTAGCTGCAGCACGGCTCAGGGGAGCGAACCAAAACCCAATGCGCGTGATGTCAGGGTCAAAGAAGTGAAAAAAGTAATGGTGTCAAAGAGTTGGGAAAAAAGTTTGGAAATGGCAGTTTTCTAGACTTCCTGCTGGTTTCAGGGCAGTATCAGGCCACACAGTATTTATTCATGGGGGTGGTATGTGGCTCAGTGGTTTAGGGTGCTCAGCTTGTGATCGGCAGCTCGCCGGTTGGGTGCTTAAGCAAGGCCCTTAACTCACACTTACTTCATGAACTGGCTGATTCTGCTTCCTCAAAAATGCATGTTGCATTTGTTCAATCGTTATTTCCCCTTCTGGCATCCTCCAAAAGGAAGTGCGCTTCACGTTGGACCGCTGCACCAGCGGTAATATGCCGGAGATGGAGAGTGGCAGGAACTGGGTAATGACCAAGGACCTGTCAGCCTGTGAAGTCAGTGGGGTGACACCCAACCTGGACAGGTAAGAACCCGTGTCTCTCACATCCCCTTTCTGGCCCTTTAAGCTAGCCTGAAAATCTTGAATATATAATTCACTGCTTGACAGTAAACAAGTGTGCATATTAAAGTCAATTTCTGTGCCAAGTTGTCTGGTGCGAGTGTCTGATGTTAACCTCTGCCCATTTTCAAACTTCTGGTTACGTAAGACATTTAATCTTTAAAGAATCAGTAAATAAATCATGTTTGTTACCTTTGATCACTTGAGTTCCAGTTCATCCAAGAACCTAGAGAGACTTTTTTTCATATATCCATGGTAGTATGGATGTATATTCCATTCTCAATTCTCCATCGTTCTCCATGATTTATATCGCTTCTCCATTTCCCCATCATTCCCCAAGATTTCCTTGACATCCTTAATGCACCTAATGCAATGTTATTTTTTTTGCTCGTTCAGCTTTGTATGAAGTCGTTTGAATTAATCGATCCAACGTCTCCGTGGTGCATTGCTGATTCTGGAAGCGGACAGCTTGACAGGCTGATATATTCCTTCTCCCTCATCAATTGCTGACTACTCCCACCCCCACTGCCTCTCCTCTCCACTTAAGGTACCTGAACCTGACGCAGGTGCTGCAGCTGGGCGGAGTCAACGAGAACTTGCCCTACATCTATCCCCAGCTTCAACACAAACACTTCACTGGATGCATCCGCAACCTTATGGTGGACAGCAAGGTACAGCGCCCTCTGGTGGCCAGTCCCCACTCTCATTGCCGATTGTTGTTCTTTAGATGCATAGCAGGTTACGGTTACCGCATAGCTTCACCAACATCTATGTGAAAAAATTGCCTTCTCCACCATCACCAGTTTGGCCTTCCACCCCACTGAAAGAGGCACCCTTGACATTTAGCTCTTCCTTTACACTGTTTTGGAGCGGTTTAGAAGAAACCCTCAAAGGCATGAGGCAGCTTGTAAAGATGACAATGCTAACGTTGTCCGTGACGCGCTGGGATAAACGGCCTGAGCGGTCGCTTGCCGGCCGGGTGCAGGCCCATTATTCCGGTGAAATGAGTGGAGATGAAAGGCGAGTGGCGGAAGATAAAGGAGCCCCCCCCGGGTGCCCCATGAGGACATGGGGCTGGATCAAGACCCCCAGGCTCTTTCAGGCGAGCCACAATACAGAGGAGGAGCACATTGAAATCAAAGCAGGATAGAAACACTGAAATGTTTTCATACCAATGGTTGTTCCACTGTTTCCTTTCCTTCTTTATATCTTTTCCTCCCAATCTGACTTTCTTCTGCGCCCCTTTTGCCCTCTTGCCCTGCTCATTTCCCCCAGCCTTGTGTTTTCTGCAATTGCATCTTCCTGCCCTCTTTGCCCTGCAGTTTTACGACCTGGGCTCCCCTGCAGACTCCCAGGGCAGCGTCCCTGGCTGCCTGCTGACGGATGGTAACTGTCTGACCATGGGTTACCCATCCTGTGGTCCCAGGGGGCGCTGCCTAGGCGAATGGGGCTCCTTCAGCTGCCAGTGCGTTCCTGGGTACAACGGGCACCAGTGTGAGCACGGTATGTCCCCCGGGGGCTGAGACCCAAGACTAAAATCAGTGACGAGGGAAAAGCCAGGGAGTTATATAAAAGTGTAAAGACCTTTATCCTCAGAAATCTTCCGTCTAGCTGGACATTTAAGCTGGATGCCTTTATGATAAGGACATCCCTCAACGGTACGGCAACACACTGCTCTGGGACATTCGCTTAGAACCAGAGTGATCATCCTCACTTTCCACTGTTCCTAAATCATCGAATATTCTGACAAAGACCTTAGAAAAACTGATTTTCTAAAAGATTAACTGCCTCCAAGATATCGCAAGTAATATCTATGTGCCAGAATGAAAGTGAAACAATATAGACAGCAATGGTGCACCATTCAAACCATGCATTTGCATGGGGCCCCCAAGGTCTGGGTCTCCTGTTGGCCCCCAACAATCACTACACCATATATTTAATAATTCCATCCATCCATTTTCTGTAACTGCTTGTCCCGTTGAGGGTCAGGGGGGTCCTAGGCTACAGGCACATGGCGAGGAACAACACAGGATAGGGTGCCGACCCATAACAGGGCACACTCACACACCATTCATACCTTGGAGCAATTTGGCAACTCCAGTTAACCTCTGCATTTTTTTGGATTATGGGGGGGAATTCCATGATGACATGGGGAGAGAATACAACTTCACACAGCCTTCCCTAGGGGGTGGAGGGCACGCTTGAAGTGAATTTTTGAATAGGACCCCAGAAACAACAATCTTGTCCCTGAATATTTGTTTTCTGGATACATCTCAGCACAGTGCACTGCTCTAGTTGTCAGAATATAGATTTTGTGCAGCTAAAGACAGTCCTATAACATCAAAACGTCCCCCAATGATAGATAAAGCGTGTTTAATCGTGTCCCCGAAAGCCTCATGAAACGGAGACGGTCGAGACTTTCATCGCCAGAAGAGTGACACGCAGGAAACTCGGGGGAGCTGAAACATGCGATTAGGGGCAGAGCCCGCCACAAAGCTGCAGCGCAGGATGCATTGGCCACGGGAAATTTCAGCTCCGCGTGAGATGGGATTAAAACTATTTTTATCGGGGTTTTGATGTCCGCGATTTTAGTGGCGCGACGCACAGAAATGAGACGCTGTCATGGCCGCAAGGAGATTGGGGCACCGGGAGCGGTGAACACGGCCGTGAAGTGCCCCCCATCCCCCCGACGGTCTCCTGGAACACGCAATTCCAGAACACGGTGTCACCAGGCGGCCGTGTCTGTTGGTGCTGATGCTGTGGTATTTCATGCCTTCACTGGAGTGTGATGGAGGAAGGGGGCAGGCTGGGAGCCTTTAGCTATCCCTGTTCCCATTTCAGTATGAGGTCTTTGCACTAAGCTTAATCAAATATGTGTATATACTGCAATGTCTCTCCCTGAAGACCTGAGCATTTCCTGGAGATATTCTGTCAAGACCAATGCATGGGTGGCATGTAACTCAGAGGGTTAGGGATCTGAGCCCATGTCAGGAAGGCTTTTGGTTCAAATGTGACTGAGTATTAAATTATATCAGCCATGGCCCCTCGACCCATAGCTGCTCCCGGGATACTGAAAGGATGCTTTCCTTCCACCTGTATCGCCGCCCCGCATGCGGTAGCGAGTCCGTCATGCTGACCGGCATGTGACCCCAGTGCGTTGTCATCCGCAGAGGTACCCGCCTATTCTTTCGGCAACGAGAGCTACACCCACCTGCAGCTGGCATCGCCACTCCCCGTTCGCCGGACCCAGGTGCAGGTGCTGGTGCGAACCCGCAAGCCCAGTGGTACCATCCTGAGCCTGGCCTCTGCAGGCCAGCGGGAATACCTGCGGCTGGAGGTGAGTGGGGGCGGGGTGGGGCGGACCCAGCAGTGCCTGGCTGCTTGAGTGCGAAACTGAGCTGGCATTGCCCAGTCTTGCCATGCGGGTCGATTCATGTCTAAACACTAAACAGTGGCTTCAGTGCCCTTTTGTTCCCCCTCTCCAGCCTCCATGAAAACATCCATTGTGTCCACCCCCCTGCCACACTCTTGCACCCCCCACCTCACTGAATCTCAATCCCAGAAAAAGAGGAACAGCCATTTCCATAAGAGCTGCCACATCTCAGCATTTACCAATGAGCCCCACGCAGCTCGAGCCCCCACCCTGCCCACCGTGACCAAGATGGAGCTCTTGTGCGTGGAAGCTGCCCCGCTGGTCACGTCCTTAAATGCAATAGCAGGCACCCAGACTTGTTATGGGTTTAGTCTCCTGTTCTAACCAGTGGAGTCTGAGGAGTCGCTTGAATGACTCATCAGATGAATGTTCCAGATCCATATGAATCACACTCACTCTCCCCATGCCCCTCCCCTCCCGGAACCAGCTTCACGTTCCAGCCCAGCCCGCATCGCTATTGTATGTTCCTGCTCCTTTTCCTGCCAGAGACAGGGGATCCTGCCGGCGTCACACGCTACTGCACGGCGCCGCTGGCGGACGGCGGACTGGAATGCCGTCTTGCTCAAAGGGCTGCTTCTCGCTCTGATGCTGATGCTTTCTATTCGGCTTTTTCCCGGCAGAGGGGTGGCAGGCGGGGGCAGGGGGGTCCACATAAGCTCAGGTAATGAGCCACTCACGCTGGGGGGGGCGATCAGCACGGCACAGCAGAGGAGAGACGGGGAAAGATGGGGAGAGGGAATGAAAGAGATATGTGGATAGATGGAGAGAAGGGAATGGCACCCGACGCCCTCGCTGTCAAAAAACTGGGGGTCCAAGAGCTGCAGGACTGGATGTTCGCTCAGCATTGGCTCTTATTTGTCAGAGCCAGACGAGCCTCCAGAAAGAGATGCAGACGCAGCACTGAGATTGGGGGCAGGGGTTAGTGGGGGACGGCTGCTGGTAATGTTATGAAGTCCTTTGAGAAACGATGACAAGCCAGTATTAATAGCTCATTACAAGATCCTAGGAAGAGCAGGTACTGCCGCCCTCACGCTGGCCTTAGGTTTCCCTTCACAGTTTTCCTCACGGTTTTATTTTATTTTAAGAATGAGCAGACGACCGGCCTGCCCGGCAGGGTGAGCTGTGAAAACGTGACACCCCTGTCAGCTGATTGTCAGTCCCACCTGGGAGTCTTTAACGGCCCATTGTGAGTGATGCTCGGTGGGCCCATCATAAAACTGTAAATAAAATAATCACACAAAGACTTTCTGTTACCTCAGGGTCGGCAGGTGCTCAAACATACTCTGAACTCACTAACAGCTGAGAACCCTCTTCTGTATAAGTATGTTTTCAGTGTGAAAATTACACGGTTCCGTTACCTGTAAATATTTAAATGATTTGTTGTGGGTATTGCCCGAAAATATATAAATAAAGAAACCATATATTTTCTTCAGGCTCCAGTGTGATAGAACACTAAAGCCGCGGCACTTTTCACGGTGCCTGTGTTGGTTTTACCCTGGAACGCCACATCTCTCTCATGGCAAAATCACATCGTCAGATGTCCCTGAGACCGGAGGAAGCAGATTCTGTTTCTGCCAAGATGAAGTGTGTAGCTGGGATCAAAGTGACTTCAGTCGTCCACCAGAGAAGGAGGCATCTTAGCCGTGGGGAGGGGGGTTACTGATTATAAAATAGAAGGCGGGGCTCTAATCTCACTCCCTGCTCATATTAGATCATCCAGGGCTTCCTGGTCACCCACTATAGCCTGAGTGACGGAGAGCGCGGCCTGACCCTGCAGTTCCATCGCGTCGACGACGGCGAGTGGCACGACGTGCATCTGGATCGCCATGACAACGAGTTCACACTGCGGCTAGATGGGGGTGGCGGCCGGCGGGAGGTCACCGCCCTACTGGGCCAGAACTGGGAGGACGCTGGTGACCCCATGGCTGTGCTGGTGGGGAACAAGAGCTTTCTGGGTATGTCCAGAGCAAGGAACACTGGGAAATGGGCAGAGAGGAAGGGGGCCACTTTACAAATACAACCAACGATTAAAGATTTAATTAATTTCTAATCCTGCCTGAACATGGCAATTTTTGTGACATTGTTATAAATTATTAAAATGAGAAAATTAATTAATAATAGAGATACACCTTAGCGTGAGCTGTGCTGTAGCTACTAGGAAAGCTGGTGACAGCTGTGACATTTGCATGGAGAGCAGAGGAGACCTGGAGGGTTTCAGGAGGACACGTCACAAGCAGGAGTGATTGCAATGCAGATGGCATCACTGCGGAGACAGCATGACCCGGGAGACAGCATGACCCGGGAGACAGCATGACCAGAGAGACAGCATGACCCGGGAGACAGCATGACCCGGGAGACAGCATGACCTGAGAGACAGCATGACCTGGGAGACAGCATGACCGCGGAGACAGCATGACCAGAGAGACAGCATGACCCGGAAGACAGCATGACCTGGGAGACAGCATGACCACGGAGACAGCATGACCAGAGATACAGCATGAC
>JABFEA020000010.1:19974248-19996349 GCA_019775915.2 Cyphomyrus plagiostoma | reverse complement strand
CGCCCCCCCCCCACGGGTGGGGACGTGGGGCGGCACCACGAGGGCAGGTGCGCGCGCCTCCCCTGCCCCCCGCCCCCCACACCCCCCCCCCCCCCCCCCGCCTACCATCCCCAAGTCCTGATAAACAGCGTCTGTCAATCCGTGATGGGCGTGTGGGCGCCCCCCACGCTCTCTGCCGGAGATGAAATCGTGTCTGTTCTGATTTCCCGCATCAGTTTTGATTCCTGTAGCTAAAAACGGCAGAGCTGTTGCTCTCCCGCATCCAACCCGCGGAACATCCCGGCAATTTAACCTGTGCTAAACGTGTCAAAATGCACTTTTTGAGCTGTAGATGTAGGATGGTTCGAGCTTCGAGTCCCCCTTTGATGTTACTGCTCAGTGTCATAATTACGAATTTCGGTTTGAGGAAGAACCAAAAACTACAGAAGTTGGGAGTTTAGAAGACCGATCCGTTTCCTGGTTAGTCATGTTTTAAGTCTTTGTGCATTTTTCTGGGTTAAGTATTAACTTGGTTAGACTGTCCTGATCAGGGGCAATTTTAGGATTGTGGGAACATAACAGGGATCATAAGTCATACCGTTTAAAATCTGTCAGTGGCAGTAGAGAGGACACTCTGGCAGCCAATCAGCTTTCAGTGAGGGTCAGAGCCCTTGTAGCCCCGCCCCTGATCCTGAGTGTCGATAAGGGTTTCATAGCGAGGTCCCCGCAGTATGCTGGTGGCGGTGGCAGTAAGCTGGCAGGAGCCCAAGCCGAAATGCTCTCACCAGCCTTTTATGTGTCCTGCAGGTGTCCTGTGGGTCACATGGCCCAGGAGAACGCCACGGGCAAGGTCTGCATCTACACGCTGTGCGCCAACCACCCATGCCGGCGGGGCACCTGCGTGGCGCACTCCCCCACCCAGTTCACCTGTCACTGCCCTGAGGGCTACAGGGGGCGCCACTGTGAGGTCACGCTGGCCGTCTACCGAGACGACCTGGGACTCAGCTTCAGCTCCATGTTCGCCATTTCTACCTGCTTCCTGGCGCTCCTAGGTAGCTATGTCCAGTATATCGTATGCCACCTGTGGTAAAGCCCCCCCCCCCCCCCACCAGGCTCGCTGTCTGTGGCCCCCTCCCACCCTACATCTCCCATCTGTGCTGTTTTCCCCGTTCCAGGTTTATTTATCTGTGAGTCACTGAAAAACCAATATCTATGTCTTTTGATCATCTACTTTACATGTTGGAGAATTTATTGGAAACTGAGCTGGGCTACATTCTCCCGTCGGCAGAATAACACAGGATCGCTGCTGTGTTGCCGTTGTGCTAGAAAACACGATTCTGCTCTGTCATTTCAAGGAATCATCCCTGTGGTGTCAAAAGGAGCTTCCCAAGAAAGATACTCCATTCAGTCAGTCCATGGGGCGCTCACTGACATCCTTACGGAGGATGACCCAGACTACCCCTGAGCAGATGACAAAACTAACAGGGCGCTAACTTGGAATCTTGGCATATTCAGTGTGCCTTGTTGGGGAAGGAAGGAGGATATTGTTTGTAGTGAACTACAAATTCAAACATTTTCTATTAAAAATTAATTTTGCCATTCTGCTATGATGTAAACGAGCAAATGAAACAGGCGCAATTTTCCGGACAGCGCTGCGCCGTACAATGACATGTTCTCCAAAGACAACAATCCTGTTTACCGGCAGTGGTTGATGCTTCAGCAGTGTCGCCACGGCGACCTGCAGGCACATGGTTGCGGGACCTTGGTGCTTTTGGTCTTGGTGTTTCTCCATCGTTCGGGGATGAGTCGGTTAAACGCTGAAAAGTTGAATGCAGAAGTGCGTGCTTTCCCAGCAATTCTGGTCAACAAAAGCCAGCTTGCTGGAACCTTTTCCTTTCCAGAGTAACAGGTTTATCGCCCGAGCGTTCCGCCTCTTCACCCCCACCGCTCCCACTCACAATTTTAATGTATCCTGCTTGCTGTTTATCTCCCCAAGCATACATCACACGGAGTTGTCTTTTCCAGTCTCTCTGCCGCAATCCCATTGGCCCTTTGTAGGGGGTACCTGGTGCTCTGGACAGCCACTGTGGCTGCAAACGGTCCTGGGTTCGAGGCTGAGACCGGGTGACTACTAAGACTGAGAGGGTGAGCAGATGAAATCGTTGGCCTCGATCGCACCTAATCGCAAGTCGCCGTGCTCCCTCAAGGAGTTATGGGTGGTCCCTACCTAAACCAATCACATGACCCATCTCTGTGATTGGCTGGTGTGTGTTCAAGGTGGAACGACGAAGTCAGCAGTCAGCGCAGTATGTGTCAGGCATATGAGACGGCAAAATACCCTCACAGCTTTTTACTCGGTAATGGCAGGGCCAGATAGTGACCTTCACTGAAGGGTATTGCACATCAGACCATGTGTGAGCCATGCTATTAGAGAGTTCAACCCCCCAATCCAGTTTGAGTCTATATGTGAATGTTTCCACCTACCTCACCCTGCCCCCCTCCCTGTTGGTTGTTTTTTTTTTAGTTTTAGCGTCTTAACTGCCCTCTCTACCAGATCTCCCCCCCCCTTCTCTGTTTTGTTTTTTTAACCCCTCATTGTACAGTTTTTTTTTTTGAATGAATAAAAGCTGATTTTTTTATGAAGAACAGTGATTTCTTAAGAAAAACTATGACTGAGACCGAGGGTTTTTTTTTATTTGGACTATAATACAAAGAAAGAAACTCCACTACAATATATAATGTCATAGGCCATTGGTATTAGAAATGTTCTTGTGATTTTTATTACCAGAGTAAAAGAAATGTCCAAAACCCTCCATCTTTCCATCTCTCTCTCACTTTCTATTATTTCTTATTCATCTCTTTAACCTTCTCACGGTCATTTCCTTTCTCTCATTTCAGTTCTTCATCCCGTCCTGCCTCATATGTGGGATTATTTGGCCCTGGTTTTATATTTGAACGTTATAAGTTAATCACAGAAAGTCCTCACAGAAAGCTGTGCCGAATCTCTCTCCAGACATTGGGGCTGTGGGTTGTCAAAGTGGGTTTCTCCCCTTACCTGCTGGATTCATAGCTAGGGAGGTAGAGGCCAGCATTCCAGGAATAATAGGGCAGTCAGCATTTTGAGGTACTGCATAGCTCATCACTGGCAGCAGCCCAGAGGAGGGGGGTGAGAGGTTTGATAGGGAGCATTGGTGGGGGGGCGGACTCACTCGGTCACTGAGAGTTTTTTGCTCATAGCAGGTGGTGTGTGGTTCAGTGGGTCAGGGTGCTGTGCCTGCGATCAGAAGGGTGCTGGTTCAAATCCCAGGGTGGGTGGAGTGATGCCATCACTGGGCCCCTGAACAAGGCCTCCAGTTGCTCCTGGGATTGACTGCCCCTGCCCTCTCAATTAAAAATACGTGTCATTTAGGATAAAAGTGTCTGCAAATTAAATAAAATGGCAAATGTAAATGATCGTGGCCCTGGCATTGTGTGTATGTTCACCCTATGTTTGTGTGAGTTTCTCCTTCTGCAGTGTTTCTTGCTTAGCCGTAAAATGTGATATTGTGCATGTGGGATGGACCGGCCACGCAGGGTGCTGCCTTGTGGGCTCTGGAACGGAATAGCATACCACCAGTGATCAGCCCCTCTCACTGCCAGTTGAGACACAAGGTCATCACGTGCAGAGAGACACACACTTCCTAGTGGTTCTCATTGTACACACCGTCTGTCTGATGCCCGTAATTGGCAGCGATGTAAGACCTGCCCCTGCAGTGAAAACAGTGATGGGATGATTAATCTAGGGATAGGGCTTCTAAATGTTAAACTGATAACTTTAGTGACCAATTTTGCTGGAAAGAAGTGCCCTACTGTTATACCATTATACTATTACATATACTTAAACAAGATACTTAAATCATCTCAGTCAAGTTAATGTACTGTATGCTGCTCTGAGTTTTTGATAAATTGGTAAAAGGAATGTGAAGCTATACTGGTTCAACGGCCGTGACCAAAAAGATGGACAATGTCTCGGAGGAGGAAAAGTTCCTGCAGTTTTCTTCCAGACTTAATCCAGATTGTTTCTGTTAACATCCAACTTAAATGTAAGAGTGGTAAGCTGTAAAAGTCACTTTGAGTAGTGCTTGCTAAGCATATAAATAATGTAAAACAATGTGATATTGTAGGAGCGGAGGCCCCGGGGCCACAGAGAGCGGGTCTCTGTAAACAGCATTATGGATTGATGCTCATCTTGGACTTCTGCCTGGCTGGTTGTAATTTATTTAGTGGTGAGCTCATCACGTTAGAAGCAGGCAGACCGCCAGTCCACACTGTGGAACTTAACTAAGGCCCTGATGCATTTCCAATGGTTAAAAGTGGGTCAAAAGTGGGATTTATGCAGGCTGCCTTGGGAAGAAATATGGGAAATGAATAATGTAATAGAGAGAAGATGTCTATACCCTAGGTACTGTTATCCAGGTAGACTCATACACCCTGACCTTAGTCAAACTGGTTTTATAATTTCCAATTTATGAAGGATGAAGGAAACTTTTTTGTTATTAGTCAATTAAGAGCAAATGTCATGGATATTTTAAAGCAGTAGCCTTGTGACTAGGAATACTCAGATACTTTTAGTTATATTGAAACTTCACTCACCTCAGTGTTCTAAAAGTAGAAGAGACTAAAAGTCCTGAGAATGATCAACAGATGTCTTAAAGCCTCACCAAATTATCTATATACTGTATATAGACTTGTGATACATTCTCATCACGATTCTCTTTTGCAACCATTTGCTGCAGAAGGGAAGGTCTCCGGGGAAAATTAATCATAAAGGATTCTAGCACCTTCTGAAAGATGTTCCACATCGTGTGAACACTGTGAATCTAGCTGTATTTCATGGTAGAATCCAAACCCGAGCTCATTGATCACCTTCAAATATAGATGTGAATCATGTGATATCATCCACTTGCAGGTGGGATGCTGATGTATGAGTAAGCTTAGTGGCCAAGATGTCTGTCAATCAAATAAAGACTGGTACTTTACAGTAATGTCAGATTTCATGGTGGGTTTATCCATGTAACTTATGGCCTTTTCACCTATCATTGTGTGTAAGTTCTTTTGTCCTGTGATCTTCTCTTTCCCTTCGTCCACCTAGTTTGAAGTTCACAGGTTATGGATCAGACACATACGGTAATTCATTAAGTTCTGGCTGCTTGCCAAGCAAAGAAATCAGCTACATGCTGTCTCGCAGATGATTAAAGCTGATTCCAGGAGCATTAGTCACCATCCATTTCCTAAATTGGGTCCCCCTGCAAGAGCGTGAAGTTCTTTTTTGCTGTTCAGTATGGTGCTAAACGTCAGATGTATTGGTTTGGGTAAAACCAGATGCTGCGAAGTATCTAATTAAATCACAGTTTGAGCAGAGCAGAAGAGTCCATCTGCATTCTATGTCTTTTCTAAGTCTGACGAACCATAGATGAGATGCCCAGCCCTATAAGTTAGAGTTTAGTGTCAAGTTGTGCCATTGCCTTGTGTGCTGGAGTAGTTACGTGTTAGGTGTGTTCTGGCTCCGCTCAAAAGCACGAGACTCAGGTTCGACAGGTGTGGCACCTACTAGGGCTGGACATTATTATCCAAAAACCATATCTCTGTATTTTTTGGCAGAATAGCGATACACGGTTTCCACCTTGGAATTTTATGTGTGCGATGTCACAAAAACTTTAATTTACAATTAAACCAAAGTGTGGAAAAAATGTAAATGCAAATACAGGGTTTGCTTCCCTGTACAACTGCTACTATCCGGCATCAAAATTTTATTTATATATCCAAAGAGCAAAAAAAAGTCTTGAGATAAAAAATGAATCAATGCCCAGCATTTATGTCATTGAAGTGTCTCACTCCATTATGTCTATTAACAGACTTTTTTTTCTCAGTTTATGACATTGCTCTCAACACAGAAGGTGAATGTTTTGGAGCAAAAATCTTAAACCTATTTAGAAAATAGCTCTAAAAACAGGACCCAGATAACCAACTGAAGTGCACGCAATAACTGGAAAGATCCTTATTTTAAGGTATTAACCTTCAGTAATATATTTAACCAGAGTCATCTGGATTTTTTTTAAAAGAAAATGAACCAATTAACCACAACTCCTCACATTTCACCTCCATTAGCTTTCCTGTGACCTGAATATTTTGACTTTAGCTGTGAATTCTGGGATTCTGTGCAACGTGGCAGTGCTCTTCTGTTGTTTACAACCGATTAAAGGTTTCGTTTAATAATCTTACTATTCCTTAGTTTGGGTATGAAAATGTCGCCCCTGGTAATGCAATCAAAGGAATAATAATGTGTGAATGGTATTGTCTCATCTTAAATGTTATTTGGAAATATATCGATATACTGCCCACCTTGGTGGTATGTCCTCATGCCTGCCTGTGCTGTTCAGCTGTGGCGGGCTCTGGTGCATCGTTCGCAGATGCGGACGTAATAACTTTTGATCAGGATAAGAGAGATAGAGTGAGGATGGCAAGTAAAATACCTTGAAGTTTCAATGCAGTGCCAGTGACAATTGTCTGTGCGAGTTCCAGGTAATGGCTGCAGCTCATAATGTATTTCCGTCACTTTGCTACTGCATTATCAGCTGAATGGATGGAAGAAAAAAGCTACAGTGAGCTCTCCTTTCTCCTTTCTTCTGTGGTGCCGTTGCCTGCCTCCTCCCCCAGTGCTGCTGTTGGGCATATTCCTCTGGACGCGCTGGAGGTCCTACAAGGGCCTGAAGGAGGGTGTGTACCACGTGTCGGCGCATCACGACGGCTGGGAGGACATCCGGGAAAATGTGCTCAACTACGACGAGGAAGGCGGAGGGGAGGAGGACCAGGTGAGCCGTCCAATGAGCAGCAAGCTCCGCCTTCTCACGTCCTAAACACACACATGAATGTAGACTGTAGGCAGCTTTGTTGTGTCTAGGGGCCTTTACTGGACACTTGCCCACCATGACATCAGAAGGCTGTAGCTAGGCTAGTTTCAGAATAAGGAATGTATTTATTTAATGTTTAGTATAGTGATTGTTTGTGGCCAACAGGGGACCCCAAACTCGGGGGGCCTCAGCTAAAAGCATTGTTTGAGGGGTGGTGCACATTGCTGCTGCCTGCACATGCATGCTGTGAAATGCACCAAGAAGATCGCATGAGCACATGAAACACTGACCCCCACATATGCAAGGAGACCCCCACATAAACTAATGCAGGCAAACTTGCCCAGGGAGGATATTCTTCATTCTGATTCCTGTTTTTAATGCAATGAGTTCTTCAGAGGAACATCAGAGGGGTTTAAGTGTCTCTTGGCTGAACATTCTTGACTGAATCAGAATACCCCTTGCTTAAAAACAATGTCCATTATAGCCCACATATGAGAGCAATACACACATGGTTTATCAATATCTCAGTACTCGATTGATATTTCTGCATGATTCCAAGAATGTGGCCAGTAGGGTGGCACTGTTGCCTCACACTTCCAGCAAAGACCTGCTATTACGCTAATTGGTTTCTCTACGTTGCATGCATAGAGTATGACTGTGTGTGCCCTGTGACAGACTGGCATTCCATCCAGGTTGTACCTCAGCCCTGTGCCCAGCGCTGCATGGGATAGGCTCCATGCCCCCCTGCGACCCTGACCATGGTTAGGACAGATGGTTGAAAGTTGGATGAAAATTTTCAGTAGTCAGACCAATGTTATAGAAACAAAGTTGGTGTTTCTATTAATATATTAAAATTTGTATAAAAAAGATAATCTGGAGAGTATGACTCTATGGAAGGAGATGTGACTGTTTGCTTGAGAATTGTATGTTTTAGAGTTCCTTCCGGTGACTGACTGGATGTGGGCATCTAGCTTTGTTGTGGGGGATTGCCTAGACCTAATCTAATCACTGGATCTTTTAATCATTTGAGAGTAAATCTCCTCTCCAAACTGCCATCCCCATAGCAGGAATGACGCGGTGCACATTGCGAGAGGCATCGATCCCGGGATTGTTAGATTAACAGAGAAGCGATTAAACAGGCACATTGGGAGGGATGTAGTCTGCATAATCTGCACCGTTCCTTCACGTAAAAGGGCAAATCTCTCACACTTCCCTGCCATTTGTATCACTTTGAAATCACTTCGATATTTTACTGATAACCATGATCACATTCATATGCGCTTATTTGGTGGATAAATAGAAATTAGAAATTACTTGAGTGTTTAACATCAAGCGTTTCTCTCTTGGTTTTTTGATTGCATAACCAGCCCTTGGGCTCTTGCGGAGTTTTCAAATGAAAAGAAATGTAGGTCTATCTGTAATGCTGGTTAAATTTAGTATGCCGATTTAGAGTATTTACATAACCAAAACTTTCGTTAAATGAAATATTAGTTAATCTGATATTCACTTCTATTTAGTTTAAGTGTTCTAAGCTTCACACCAAAGAGGCTTAGGCATCAAACTAATTTAGATTTGAAGGGGTAATTATATATTCACTGTATTCAGAATTGGAAATGTGCTTGAAAACTGAGAGTATTATTGGATAAATTTAAAGGCACTACTTATAACTTCACTTCAAAGCAGAGGTGCATTCACATAGACAGTGGCCCCTTACTATTTGATGATGTAATCGGCGACGGGTTGGGTGGAGGGGGGGGCTTTGTGAGGCCCCATTTTAGCCCATGCACTACAGTACCACTGCTTCAAACTTATTTTGTAACGTTATTTCACAACAAGATACCAAATTTTATATAATATATCCACAGTCCTTGAGATGTCGTGAATGTATTATACAAGGCATGGTTTCTTGTTAAGGAACAGACCAGTGGATCCTTTTGGTACTTTGAGATCATAACCTTTTTGTTATGTGTCAAGTAGAAACCCCCCCCCCAGGTACCTCTGAATATTTTATTGTTTAACACAAATTTCATTCTATTATCGTGTTGTATAATAAGTCTGCCAATCATCTCCCTGCCCCCTTTACCAGAATGCCAGAAATTTACCAGAATTTGAAGTCTTGAATTTGTTGTTCCTCCTGATGTTTGGGGTGTGTAAATTCAGCCACTCGTAAACATCAGTTTCAAGGGCTGTGTGGAATTAATTATTAGTATTAAGGTGACACTTCATCCCTGACCCAGCACTCCCAGACCAGCCTCCTGCTCCCTGTTTTACTCCATCTTTCCTTAAATGCCAAATGTTGCTGTTATTCTTATCATACATTTGCTAGCTGAACACTCTGAACAAGCTCCACTCGCCTGCCTGATATTTATGCCAGTGACCCCCAACTACATTACAGCTCCCAATAAGTCATTCTGCTGCACTTGGGGGGGGGGGAGTTCACTATAGTTCAGTTTGTTCAAGCTCGTGTTATACATTTACATTATATTAGGTTAGCAGGTGATTTTATATAAAGAAAGCAGGGTCAGACAGTCCCTGGAGAATCGTAGCAGTTTCCATTTACTTTATTGTCTAAGGAGATGATAATTGAAGGAGATGCTGAGTTATTAGTCGGTGAGCATGTATCAGATGGCTACGTGGCTCTTTCCCCACAGAATGCTTATGACATGGCAGAGCTGCAGAAGTCTCTTCAGCCCAGCCCGGCTCAGTCTGTACAGTACAGCCGGTGTCGGGGGGGGCACCACCCCCCCGCCGGTCAGCAGGATCCCGGGAAGAGCGACAGCTGCTGCAGTAGCACTTTGGTGCGACGGGACGTCCCCCCTGCCAGACCGCCCCAGGCCCAGGCCGGTCCGCCGGGCCGCCGCAGCCTGTCCTTCTCCAGCCAGGATCTGGCGCGCTACCTGTGCGAGGTCATCCGCGATGCCGACCAGCGACCAGAGGCGGCGCCCTTCGACTCGCTGCGGGTCTTCGCCACCGAGGGCGGCGGCTCACCGGCCGGCTCGCTCAGCTCCTTCGGCTCGGCCGGGCCGGACGAGGATAGGGTGCAGGAGTGCCTTAAAGAGTGGGGGCCGCGCTTCGAGAAGCTGCGGGCGCTGTACGAGCGTGCCGAGTCGAGCGACCTCTGAGCGGGACACTGGGAGGACAGACCCACCCAAAGAGGACTGAGCCACACTGCTCTGCCCCATCCAGCCTGCCTGGGCCTCTAGGTCCCCTGGTGCCCTGCCACTTTAGCCACGGGTTTGCCCTGCATCCGGAACTTGCTTGCCGGTGTCGGGTCCGAATCAGGCCCAGGGCAGGTCTACGCGGGACCAGATGCTGCTTTTTCCTGCGGCAGCCTGCAGGCTTTTTTGATCCTGGCGCAACAATATTTCCTTAATGACTGACCATGTGACCCATGGATTCTTTGATACAAGTGCAACGATGTTTCCTTAACACCTGGTCACATGACCTTTGGGCTTCTTTGATCCCGGTGCGACGATGTTTCTTTAACGATTGATCACGTGACCCACATGCGTCGTTTAGTACAGTACATACTGTTACATGTGTATAATCAATGTACAGTTGTCACGTAAGGTTTTAGAGTCTTCACATTTAATGGTGAGGGATGGGTTCAGTTGGAAAATTAATAAATGAGCCATTGGTGTAAAATAAATAAATAAATAAATAAAAGTGAATTTGCATTCCAAAAACTGGCACCAGTTGTGTATTTCAAAAATAATTTCTCTGGGTGTATAAAGTGCCCTAGCATGGAGGGCCAGGAAAAAATGTTTACAAGCTATTAAATGACCAGTCTGGGTTAAATTTAGTCTGTCAGTAGGGTAAGTAAGGGGTAAAACACTATTTCAACTGGATCTCACCCAGAATGGTGATGGCGGGGTGCGATTGTCATTTATTTTTATGAAGCATTTATAAAAAAATATTATATATTACACTTCTAAAAATATGACCTTTATAGGAACTGCCATTCTTTTGTATAAAACTAAGATTTTATCCTTCCAAAAGAAAATGTAAAAGATCCTTGCAGTCATGTTAATTCCAGCTGGTGCCTGAAGAATGGTGATTATAGTCAGGGTGAAATTATAAATGGAGAGATTTTATTTTTCTTCATTCCGTATTAGGCAAAGAAGGACCATGAATCCCATTCTGTATTTTACCTTAATGTGCTCATGCGAGTGTGATTAGACCATGCGCCAGACTGCATGGAGAGCGAGGAAAGCTTTTCGGAAACGGCAAGGACACATGCAGGTTAGCGTACTGCTAGGTCCGTCCCAAAATGACGTTTCTCAGTTGGACGTATCCATATCATCTGTCTGTCTGTCTGCATAATGTACCAACCATGTCATTACACTTTATTTCCTCGAATACTCCGAGTGCGGTGCTGAGCTTGCCAGCACACAGCAGTGTGGGAAGCGGTGGGTTAAAAGGCATCATCGGCTCCCTAATCCTGTTGCGAGCTGATTTCTGACTTCCATGCCGCGAGCCCAATGAAGGCTCCCTGTTTGCGGGGATCACCGTCCGTGATTTGAATATGAAATTCAAATTTGCCAATTTTTAAAAAAGGCAGCAGCACAGTATGTGTGGGATTATGGGTGGGGGTTAGCTGTGATGGGCTGCATTTTCACAAGAGGCTTCTTCCTGGGGGATGTAGCTAAATTCTTTTCAAAGGAGGTGGGCACCGTTTATGACCTGGAATCTAATTAAAGCGAAGCTAACATGTAAATGCTTTTCTGTGCCATTTTGGGCTTCATATTTCCTTATTCTATAGCCAGTACGTACCTCCGGCGGTCAGCACACCTCATGTAATTTCCCTTCTGAATTTGTTCAGTGAATAGCTTTCAGCTATGCAGTGGCCATCCAAGTTTACCACATTTGTATAGCGAAACATTTTAGTTTGTAATAAAGAAAAAAAATAACTTGAATTCAATTACTGCTTCTACAAAAGTGCCCACAAAAAAATCCTTAAAACTTTAATGCTTGTTCACTTACATTAATTAGCATAGTTTTCTCACAACCAATAAATATGTTTGCTAAAGTGATTGGCATTTGTTTCCAAAATACTCTGCAGTCGTTTGGGTTGACCAATGAGTTTAGCATCTGTATCACTATTAGTATCAGCGACTTACTTCCATCCGTGTGTAAAGCCGGATATGTTACTGGGGCAGCTTGGGTCACCCGCATGATACAGAGTCACTGCTTTTATTAACCAGTCGCTACCTGCTCCCAATTTACAGAACTCGCCTTGAAGTATCTGTGAAGCTGGCAATGTTGGGTCAGAGTCTTGCACGACTCAGAGGTCACATGGAGACAGGTGCACACACTGTCCTTCTTACACTAGATTATAAGTCAAGTGTTGATCATTACTGGGATACTAAGTAATGAAAGAGAGATGTATATAAATACCCTAATGCCTCACTGCCTGGCACATAAACCAGCTGACTATAATAAATTTCATATTCTAACCTGGTTTTGAGATGTACTGGTTACCTCTTCATCTGTGTATTTTAAATATCCATCCATCCATCCATCCATTTTAAGGCACCCAGGTTTGCTAGGCAAGGTTGTGTGGGGTCTTTCCATGAACTTCGCAGATGTTACATAACAGAGGGCACATTTAAAGATCACTGGAAAGATTAATTTATGTAAATTACCAGAGGCGGAGTTCAAGTACGAACCAGCATTCATGCTGATTGTTTTGTGAGAGAAAGCGCTGGTACTCACTGCTGCCATATATATGCTGGTACGTCCTTCCTCCTGATTTGAAACAACAGCAGTAATCACTCCCTAATAAGTCAAAGCCAGGGGAGGGTCCCAGCTCTGTGTGGCGGGTTATTGCAGTGTGAGTCTGTGGAGCGCGTGTCGTGTGGGTGGACAGAATTCCGCATTTGCATTCATTTTGGCGCAGGCTGACGGCCATGCAGGTAAAATCATGCGGCATTTGTCGGCGTGCACCAGTACAGCGATACTTGCTTATACTGAAACAGAACGTTCTCCTTATATTACATCCCTAAGGGTGTCGGTTTTATATGGATAACTGCAATTCTCTAAAACGGAGGGCATTATTTACTTGATATGGGTATACAATTTTGTTTGCTATTATGCTGTAATGGACAAATAGATTTGTGAAAATCAAATCTCGCCAGTAGGGCTGTGCATTTGTTTTTTGGTTTGTTTTTTTTTTTAAAAAACAAAAAAATATTTCAATGTCCTTTAATGTTTAAATGTTTCACATTTAATATTTCACATTTCGTTTTAAATAATGTATCTGAAGACTAAATGTTTTACAGTATTTAGAATATGTTTGCTAAAATTAAATGTAACATTTAATAATAAACCAATAATTGTCCATAACTTCACTCCATAACTACTCAATGCAAAAAAGTATCCCAAAGTGCAGAAGTGCCAGTGCAGTGGGTTTCTTCCATCTATTTATCCTTCCATTTTCTATACCTGCTTGTCTTATGCAGGGTCCTTATCACAATGAAATTCTAGTCTCCTTCAGAATACATATCAAATGCCACTTATCACAGTGAAAGGCTCCAAGTCTCCTAGAGCCTTACAGGATATATCTTGAATATGTGTGAGTTACAGATGTATCTTTGTGGTTTACTATGCTTTTTCATTTCACTGAATTCTAGCTTTGTTGCTCCGCTGCAGATGCAACATGCTTCCCTTACACTATAAACACTAGGACTGGAAAACAATTTCCAGTGACGGATTCTGTGCTTCTGCGGTGAAACCTGAAGTCAGCCCTCCGGTATGGGGTTAACAGCAGCAAGATGTTTTGTAACCATTTGCCCAAAAATTCCTCTGTAATACAAAAGCAAAATGGCTGTAGCGTTTCAATCAAATCCAGTATTTTATTTCAATAAACAAACTTCAAACGACAAGAGCGGAAAGCAACTGATAGGCGTCACTAATAAAGTATTAATTACACGGGGAGATTCAGAGAGAGGCCCCGACACCGTCTCTTTGATGAGGTGGACTGCGCCAGTAATTTCCGTGGAGAGGTCCAATCATTGTCAAAATATCAGGGCTTTTTTATTTAAAATTTTTTTTTAAGAGTTCTGAGAATGAAGGTGAATGGAGGGGTCAGCACACAGCCCCCAGTTCACCTCCCTTAATTGATTTCCACAGCGATGCCGCGGGCGTGTTGGGCAGTGAGTCATCCCCGCCGTTTCTGTGGGCATGCGGAAGGCGCAGAGGAGGGGAGCGAGCCGGCCCAGTGTCGCAGTGCCGGCCGGGTCCGCTTACACACCGGCACCGCTGCTGCCGCCCACCGATCGGGGCCTCCTCTTCCGCAACTTGTACACGTGGAATGTCTTGTTGTGGAAGACACGCTTGAAGAGCCTGGTGTAGGCTGGGTCGTCAGCTTTGATGGCCACGCAGAAGCGGGGATGAGGTGCCTGTACCAAGTCGGGCTCATTTTCACCAGTGTCGTCCATGATCTGAGGAGCACACATGCGGATGTTGGGGCCGCTGCACGGATGCAGCGTGAACAGCCGACCCTGTGCTCAGACCTCCAGCTTCACTCCAACCTTGTGTTCCATTTTAATCACACTGCTTATAAACAGGATTTTCCCTTCACTTTTATCCCTGTACCATGAGCTGTGTATTATCAAAGTACTAATACAAGTATGGCCACACTCCTCTTAAATGCCTTATGGCAGCTGTGTTGTAAAAAGTGCTACGTAAAATTAACTGAATTGAAACGATACATTGAAATAACACTGCTGATTATGAAAGTGATAAGCTGAAGACTTGACCAGGCAGGATTTCTGGGCAGGATAAAAGCAATTTTTTGAGAATATATAAAGCCGGGTCTGTAGTGATTTCATTACTGCTACTCCCTAGATGTTCAGATCGTTTCTGATCTAGGAAAATTTGTCCAGGAACTTCCAGAGGTGTGTAATGAATGTACGGTGGCAGAAGGTCAAGCATCACTCTTCATTCTGTCTTTGACACAGCTGCCTGGGCTGTGGTGGCTTAATGGTTAGGGAAGTGCACTTGTAATTAAAAGATTGCAGGTAGGAATCCCCGACCAGCAAGGCACCACTGAGGGACCCTGAGCAAGGTGCCGCCCCCAAGCACTGCTCTCCGGGTGCTGACATTGTCATATACGGATTAAATACAGAGGACACAGTTCATTGCTGTGGCGTGTCGACAATCACTAAATTCTAATTGGGGAGCACAATCACTAAATTCTAATTGTGCCCATATCAGGGGCATGGCTACACTGCATGGGGCACAGGGAGCCCACAACAGCCGCCTGCCCACCCCCCAACAGCCTCCTGTACTTTCTGCATCGGCCGCCCACAGCAGAAACCCTTAACGTAGGTGTTTGTTTGTGATGTCATCGGGATCACTTTCATCAGGCAGATGTCATGTGTCACCAGCAGTGACTGTTAAACTGCGCTGCACTGAAATGGACCGAAATTTTTTCAGAAGGATGTTCTGACTTACTGTCATTGTTTTGACATTTTTATATATTTAGCAGATACTTTTGTCCAAAGTGAGGAAAGTTTGGGGTTAGGGAGCAAGGTCAGCCAGCATTCTGTGCTCTGGGAGTATCTCGAGTTTAGGGCCTTTATTAACCCTCCATAGGTGATATGATTACTCTGCTGGCCACAGAATTTAAACCCACAACCTTCTGCACAGAGGCATAGACTGCTAACCCACTGAGCTAAACACTGCCCCAGCCTTGCGCTCTATGCTGCCTGGGATAGACTCCAGGCCCCCCATGCCCCAGAACAGGATAAGCGACCAGAAGATGGATGAAAATTCCTGTCTTGCTCCACTTATATATTCTCCTGCTCAAAAAGCATGACCGTCTCTAAAACGAGTCTTTAGAGAGCTAGTGCAATATCATCTCCTTTTCAGAGGATACACGTCCAGTAGCATGTAGTGTCAGCAATCTGAAAGCAGAGCCATTGTCATTTATGCGTTTTTGGGACATCTGTCACATGTTTCCTTGGTTTAGAGACCAAGATGGCCTTAGTCCAAGCACCTAATGTAGCGTAAATCTCAGGGAGAAAGTGTGGCCCCTCCACAGTCACAATGACACCTCCTCCGAGCCAGGAAAGATGGTCTGAGGGCATTTGCGCATGTAGGTCCCCTGTCCCTGCTTTATCCACCCTGTCCCTGAAAGACTTTCTAACAAACACACACACACACACACACACACACACACACACACACACACACACACACACACACACACACACACACACACACAAAGTTAATGTGTGAATTTAGACACTTTCATCCACATTACTGGGGGATGGTTTAGGACTCAGGGCCCGAGATGAGAAGGTTGCTGGTTTGAATCCTGGGGTCAGCAGGTTGACGCAAGTGAACGAGACCCTAAACGTCCCAAAAAGCTGCACGCTGGCTGACCCTGGGCTCAGATCCCAACTTCACTCTCACCTGAGCGTGTGTGCATGCGTGTGTGTGTGTGCGTGTGTGTGTGTATAAACCAAAAAGAGCACGATGGGACATCTGAGAAGCAGCATTCCAATGTATCTATACGCATACAAATGGCAAATCAAAGCATCATTTCATTTTTATCTCAGCTTTTTCTCTCTCACTCTGGCTTAGACACATTCTCGCAGAGATTCCAAGACATTTACTTTGTCGTGGCAGATAGGTCTTGGTGTAAAGGCACACAGGAGTCCTGGGTGGATACTCACGTGTCCATTGGCCTCATCCAGGAGGTCACGCAGACGGCAGCCACGCCCATGCCGACGCTCATAGCAGATGCTGTCCTCCAGGACTACATAGTCAGCTCCCACTGCCTGCAGCGTCCGGTAGACAAGCCCGGGGGGCTGCCGGGCATAGATCTGGTATACCTGGAGAAGGATGTCATTACATCATGTCACATGACTGGATGAATGTCTCCCCCAGCCGAGAATTTAGGCATCAATGGAGAGTAACAATAAATAATAAGTGACAACAAACAGTGACAGCACAAAGAATGTCAGATAAAGTATTACATGGAATTCCGTAGTAAATAAATAGAAATAAGTCGTATTGCGCAGTGGGTTGTGCAGTGAATGAAAGTAACTGCCAGGATTTCACTTGTTCCCGGGTGATGGGGCTCATGCTTCTGTGAGTGGGAGGTGTGGAGGTTCAGGAGGAATGTGATTGAGGAGGTCTCACTTCCTGCCTTACCAAGATACAGCAGATGATATGATGAAGTCTCACTTCCTGTCATGTCACTTTCCATCCTCCCCAATGCTACACTTTCTCCCCTATTTGTACTGCCCTGTTTCTCCTGTGGTGCCAGATTACATTCATGTTTCCAGTGCTTCTACGTACATCTCCATTTCTCCGCACACGCAGAAATCCCTCCCCCCCCACCCCACCGCCGTACACTAATCACACACCGTCTTTTAACACCGGAAGTACTACTGTTGTTTACCATTAAAAGTCCCCAAATATGTGCTTTAGTGAGCTGCTGGGCCCTCAGAGTAGATAAAGGTGGATTTCCCCTCGACATAAGTACAGACTAAAGGTGTACAGTGGCACAAAATGCCATTTCCCCAGGACCATGGGGTGACACACAGACCACGTGTCACAAGGGCAGGATTGTCACACGGCTTAAAGTGTAACACAGGACAGTGTAAAAACAGGGCAGCTGGACACAACGGTTTATATACATAGTGCAATGTACAGTATGTAAACGATAAATAATAAAATAGCAGCATAAAGGGGTGGGATAGATATAATGGATTGAATAAATATATAATAAATATAAATATATTTTAAGTGACCAGTGCATGTGGAGAGACCTGGGCCTGAGCCCAGCCTGGAAGGGTGGAGCGTTGCCTACCTCCAGTGTCCTCTGCCTCAGAGCTTGGTCCTCATAGTGCGGGTGGTTGGTCAGGCTCCTCCCAGTACAGAGCTTGATGCCAGCCAGGAGCTGCATGCTGCCGGCGAACACAGCCCCAGCGGGGGTCTTGGAGCTGGGAGGCGGCGATAGAGAAACTGCATCAGTCTCACACTCGCCGGATGGGCGGCACATAAATAATACACGAAACTCCACATCCGCACCAGCTGAACTTACACAGAGGCCGGCAGATGGCCTAGAAACTCAGGTCTGCAGCAAAAAAAAGAAAAAAAAAATCCTGCAGCTTCTGAACAACAGCGGAGCAGATGTTGCATCTCCGGAGAAGAACGTTGCTCGGCCGACCCCGACCTTAGCGGGTGCGTAAAAGACCCAGGCGGAATCATGTCATTAGTAACCCGCTGCATTTTATGGATACATCTGCTGAGGAAATAAATAATTGAAATCGTCCTTCTGCATCTCCAGCTACACGACCTTGAATTTCAATATTAGGACAAATCGTTCACTCTGCCGGAGTCAGGTTTGCTGGCGGGTCCAACTCGGGCTGTACTCGGTGTTTGAAGTGGCCTTTCATCTCTGTTCTGAATGCATATGGGGATCCCGTTCCGCTTCCCTCACACACTGTGACTTACAGACTTTCACTTTTTTTTCCCACCCACCCATAAAGGGAAGTTTAAACGAAGTCCGGTGTCCGAAAGCTACCCGCGGAACGCTCAAGGACTTCTTATCGAGCAATAAAGGACCAGCGCGGCAGAATGAAAGGATGTCTCTGGGCACAAAAATGGAACTTTCAAGGGTCTGGCGGAGCACGACAAACGCCACAGAGCGAGGGGCGATTGGGGCCCTCAGTGTCATTGCTTCTTGTGTTGGGGGTGTCCTGCCGGTCCTAGGTCACGACTGGCTGCTTTAATTCAAAGATGCTGCCCTGGTGAGCGAGGCGGGGGCTATATAGGAATCTGACCGCCGTTGCTATTTCTGGTCCCTTGTTAATCTGTACCAGCCTTGTCACTCGTTAACTGGGACTCGAACACTTGTGACTCCGAAAATCTTATGTCTGCCGCCTGTATGCAACTGCAGTGCTGCTCCGCCCCACCCCCGATATCTTATATTAGCTTCAGTGTTCTCCGTCACTGCGCCCCCACCCGTGTAGGTAACTCTCATTGCTCACCATATCTGCTTCAAGAAGCAATTTTACATGCGTTTAACAGGGTAGAGTCTTGTTGAAAATTAATAATGACATTAATAATTACCAAAGGATGCAGTGGAGGAGTGTTTCTGTTACCTTTGTGTTTCGAAAATAATTTATTTCTCAGCTGAAGTTAATGACTTAAGTTGGTGGACATTTTAAAAAAATAATTTTAATGTAAAAATTGAGGTAAATGTTCAGACTTCATTTATAGTTTTAAGCTGAAATTCATGGTCTAGAACTCGACTCGGACTCACCCCCCTCGGACTTGACCTTGACTCAGGCTCGACTTGTTAAAGATATGGTCCTAGCTTGGACTCGAACACAGCACTGCTTCGCTTAATATAGAAAGTTAGCAGAGCAGATGTTTTTCCTATCTGCTGTTATGCTGATATTGTTAGAAGTGTTAGGAAAATTGCCAGTTATACACTCTGTAGTGTCACAGTTTACCAGTTTTTGTCCATGACCTGTAGTGTTTTCCGTACAGTGAGAGGCAAGGCTCTGTTTTCACACCTTCAGATAGCAGTTTAGGTTCACTGCCTGAAGCCCTGGGCCTCCGCTAAAAAAAGGGCCTCGAAACGGGGCAAACAACTCGTACCGCTGCCCCCCCGCCCACCTTGTAAAGGTCAGGGAGTTTACAATAAATATATTATTTATCTGTCACATGCTCTTGTTTTTCCCTGTTACACAGAACATATGCACAGAACTCTAACAATACAGGAAATATTTGTATTTTAATATTAGACAAAAGGTAATGGTTCAGGCAGAACTTCTACTTCAGTGTACTACACTAAGGGCAAAACAGGATGATCAAGTCTGGACTAACAACACTAATCTATACATTTTACCAAAAAAAAACCCCACACTTATTACAAATACGCTATTTGATGACAATACACTGACTGTAGGACACTACTGTATATGCCTGATAATGTTTCACTTTATGCCATTGCATCTGTTAAATTGACCTGAATCGGTTACACAGCCTTAGGCGCAACAAAGATCTACAAAGTACTGTAAGCAGTTTATTAATACTGAATATCAAGAGAAACCAAAGTATCAGAAAGTCTCATTTCACTGCCAAGAGGTTGGAATGAATGTTCTCAGACATCATCGTTCCTCTTAGAACCTGCTCAGAACCGGAGGGGGTGGGTAGGGGTGGTGGGTCAGAGATGATTCATCATGGCATCTCATTAACAAAGTGGCAGCGATTTATAATATCCATCAACTGGCCAGTGAGCCAATCAGCAGGCTGGTCGTGCATGACAGAGTGATGGTTTGACCTCTGACCTTTGCGTGGCAGCGTCTCAGGGCGGGCGGCCCCTCACAGTGACCAAACACGGATAATTACTGAATATCCAGGTGGGATGCTCCAGAAAAATGGCTGATTTACATTTAATTTCGGATTTATATTCCGTTATGTAAATGTCATAGTGTGTCGCCCTCCTGCCCTACTGACATTATAAAAACTGATTACCGGCATTAATATTCGAGTGGGGGTGCCCCACGGAGGCAGACACACGCCGACAGGCATGAGAATGAGTGTGCAGGGCTCAGCTCCTACCCAACACGGCGAGAGATCCTCAACTTGGACATTACTCTGCATCTCAGCAAGGTAGCTGGGGCCAGTCAGTGGGGGTGGGGGGGACACCATGAAGGGAGGGAATTTGCTGAGTGACTCACGAGGGGACTGGGGATTGGGGGGGGGGGTTGGGTGGAAGAGCCTCTTGTCATGCAATTGCCTGCTCACACCGTCTTCGAGCTCTGCCAGTTAGCAGACTCGCGTAAAACGGTGAAGATACTTAACATGTTACGATACCCGGCAACACAGCGGTGTCCGTGGCAATTAGAAATCTCACGCTGGCTGGATGAGATGCTGTTCGCTTAGCCAAAGGGAGAAGCATTAAACGAAGGTGATTAGGGTGCCTAAGTGACAATAATCCCAGCGACACTGATCCCAGACCTCCGTCTGACGCATTAAACAGACGTTACGGCCAAATGCCTCCAGCTTTCCTCATGTTCTCGGCACAAAAGACGTATTATTCAGCAATATAAGAATAACATGGCCTTTCTGTACTGGAGAGTACTGCTGGCCGCATTAATCATGGAGGACAAGACGGGCGATTAATTATATAGCGCGCACTGTGCAAGACGATGTCTGAGCCCTGAAATCTGAAGGCAAATGTGCGGATGGGAAGAGCGGTAATGAAGAGATGCACATTAGCCTGACCTCTGTGTTTTTGTGGGACAGTTTACTGAAACCATCCTCTGCATTGCACAGTGGGCTTAAGTCATGCATGTAAAAACAAGGACAGCAGTGGGATCACTGAACATGACGCTCGCTTGGCTCCTACGTGAGGAAACATTTGCAGGTGGACGATACTTTGTCTCACTAAATGGATTTACTCTGGGAAAGGTTCTAGGAGCTTCTGGCCCTAGGAAATCCCATGTGAGAAACGGGACACCAGGCTTGTATATGCAACCGTAAACACGCCAAGCTGTTACCTTGGGTGTCTCTACCCTCCACGGGATCGAGAATCCTGCTGCTTTATTACCCGTCAATGGGTGTGAAAAGGTCTCACTCATTTCAGCACAGACTCAACAGCGTACGTCTCATTACAGAACATGGCTGGTCATTACCTGATCCAGGTCATCAGCTCCACAGTGTCGGGGTCATAGAACTCCCTCAGTTCTGATAGTTCCTCCGTCACTTTGGGCCAGAACTTCGGACATGGAATACAAAAATGGACAAAACTGCTCAAGTCTGCTAGTCCGACAGTTTTTCTTCAAGTCCTCTATTCTTATAAACAAAAAAGTATACAAATGATTTCCCAGGTTTCAGGTTTCTTCAGGTTCTGGAACCTAACGAATGCCTAGGGTAGAAAATGCTTTGTGGATAAAATTTATCAAGAGTCAGTAGGTTTTTTTTTTGTGTATTTCTTGAATAAAATATCTATTATTAATTACTCACTGGTACCTAGCAGAGTTCCTTCATGTTTTAAACATGCTATTATCCAACCTCCTCTGAAAAAACATAGGCTTCACGATGGCTTGGATGATATCAAATTAACTAAACTACATGACAGTAAATCTCAAGTCATTTGGGGGGGCCCCGGGCGGGGGGGGGGGTGGTTTGGGGGGGGGGGGGGGGGGGGGGGGGGGGGGGGGGGGGGGGGGGGGGGGGGGGGGGGGGGGGGGGGGGGGGG
>JABFEA020000010.1:19924009-19969076 GCA_019775915.2 Cyphomyrus plagiostoma | reverse complement strand
AATAATAATAATAATAATAATAATAATGCACAGTGCTGGCTGCACTACAGGAGCTGGGGGCCCTGACGTCACTTTTCGAATGGGGTTCCAGAAGCGACACACCTGCAGGGAGGCTCTACTATAACTGGTGCTTGTGAAGCATCAAAATGTTATTACCATTGAAAATGTTTTCTTTTAAGTTAATCACTTGCTTCTGTAAGGTCCTGGCAAGATCTTTGAAGAGAAAGTTAAAAGCGGCAGCAGGCTTCATTAATTAGCCCATTCAGCTCTACCGGCCGTTTAAAAAAAAAAATTATAAATTAAATTAAAAAAAAAAAAATATATATATATATATATATATATATAAACACAATAGAAAATGTCAAACAACAAACGATCCCAGCAACGCTGCAGCTGACAGTCTATTTGTGCAGCAGATTCTTTTATCCAAAGCATTTTCATATAGCTTAGAATTTACAATTTAATCTAATTTGCACAAATGGATATTTTGAGGCTGTTCGGGTTAAGTTCCTCACTTGGGGCTCACAGATAAGCCTAATATAATGAGGGCAGCTGTGTTCACCTGCGGGATGTTTAATTCAATCGCAAACGGAAGCAACTGCCCTGAGAGGCGGCCTCAGACCCCGGCTTCTTCACCTGGAAGCGCTTGACCAGGAGCGTGGAGACGAGGAAGCTGACAGCCAGGGAGCCCAACAGCATGGGGTTACAGAACTGCAGGAACCACACCACCAAAAGGCTGCTCAACTGGACGACGTACAGGTGTGCCACCTACAGGACAGACACAACCCAGCAAAGGCCCCCATCGACATCTCAGTGGAGATCATCACCCTCACCTCCCTAATAACAGCATTGTGACCATGACAACGGTCCAAAAAGTGAGGAGTAAACACGGAGTAAACTGGGAGTAAACTGGGAGTAAATGAGGAGCTCCGTTACCTTGTTGGGAGAGATGAGGTCGAGGCAGTCGAGGACAAAGAGTCCGACAGCTTGGACAAGCAGGATGAACTGGTTGAACTGCCAGGTGAGGGAGAACCAGAGCGTGGAGAGGAAGACCAGCAGAAGCACGGCTCTCTGTGCGGCGAAGGGAGAACCAGCATCGGGAAGGCTTAGTACGCGGCGGCCGACTGAGGTTAGCGTGACATCACACACAGATGTGAAGCACCAGCAGCACTGATTACACAGAGACCATACACAGCGGACAGCGGAGGACATCTGAACATCATGAGATCGCTATCGAGTGCTTACCCGCTGAAAAGGATTCAGATGGGGTCTCAGGTAGTACGTGATGGAGGCCACTTGCAGTGCGAAGAAGGGCAGAGACCAGTTCTCCCTCAGGGAGATGGTAAACTCCACACGCGTGGTGTCTATCCTGTAGGTGACCGGAGAGGTCAACACACGTAACGGCCAGTGGCAGGTTCATGGTTTCTTGGACCCCAGTCAAAGAGTCACTTCTCTTCCCCTCCTCAGATGTTACAAAAATGAAACAAACAGCAACCAAGCAGAGTCCTAAGATTGTAGCTGGCTGGTTACCAGGCATCTCCTGAATAAGGAACACCTTCATTTAATATTTAGTGTAGTGACTTTTTGTGGTTACCAGACCTCAGGGGCCCTAGGCTGACATGTGGCAAACGCTGCAGCTGGGAACCTCGGTGGGAGTCCGAACGGGCGCCCGGATAACGCTGCCTACCTGTTGAGGATGTACCAGGATGCAGTGAGGGCACCGGCCAGCCAAGAGTCACTCAGGAGCCAGCTGGTGGCATAGAGCGAAGTGACGTAGAGAGCTTGCAGGGAGAAGACGGTGTAGATGTAGAAATATATCGGCTCTAAGTATTCCTGCAACACACACGATAAAAATATACATTTATCCGCGCATTAACATGTTCCTCAGGATGTGAGAAAACTATTCGAGCAGCTCCTCTATTCAGCTTTTCAGGAGGGTCTTATATTAGGATGCTGGACTTATGCGACACACATATGCGACACACATATGCGACACACATATGCGACACACATATGCGACACACATATGCGACACACTGTCGATCCATATGGGATGGATCCTGTAACCTTTGTGACACCCTGGGGCTCAGTAGTGCAACTGCAGGGGGTCTGCAGATGTTGAAATTCCGGCATTTCACATAATGCCAGAAAGGAAAACATTCTAAAGGGGGACCCTTTCCTGAATCAGAGCACAAAAATATTTAAAGGAGCCCTCGCCTGGTCCTTAGGTACTAATGTACAACACTGGGAGCGGCCAATTGCTTTAGGGCCGGGGTAGGCAATCCCGATCCTGGAGTGCCAGAATCCAGCAGGTTTTGTATCCATCCTGGTCTGTGAGAAACCACACCTGTGGCCTGTACTACGAAGCAGGGTTACTGGCTTACTTGTTGGATTTAAGGTAGTCTGGGCAAAATGCAAGTGAATGAATATGGTACCTTAAATCCGACAAGTTACCCCAATAAGCCAGTATTAAACCCCGCTTCATAGTACAGGCCACTGATCTCAGGCAGACAGTAACTCATCAGATAGGATAGAAAACCTGCTGGATATCGACACTTCAGGATGGGGATTGCCTACCCCTGCTCTAGGGCCCGTCTGCCCCTGCTTTCTGAAAAAGGTGTGTCACTTTAGATGAAAGCGTCTGTTATGTTATGTGATCAGGCAATGGTGATAGGGCCCCCCAGTTCTGGTCCCTTTCCATCTGGGAGTCCCCAGCTCAAAGACGACGTAAAAATCCCTGTGCTAATAAGGCGACTCCCTTGAACACATAAAAGTCAGAGAGCCTGTCACAGAGCTGTCAGCCAGTATGGACTTCAAAGGCTGTTCCTTAAAAGGGCTTCTGTTGTACCTGGACTGGCAGGAGCCTGTAGAGGATGCTCAGGAACACCTCCTGGTATATGTTCATCCGCTGTAAGACGTTTATGGTCCTCATGGACTCAGTCTTGTTATCGTAGATGAGCTCTAACAGCCCTGACAACGAGACCCAGCACAGGTTAGTCACTCACAAGATCTACTTTATTCCGCATGTTTTTTCCAAATAATTACAATTTATAATTACTATTATTTCTAATTACTATATAATTACTAATAATTATTTTCATGAAACTATACAAAGGCCATGTTCAACGCACCTGTCGCATCATGTTAAAGTAAGATGAATGGATCAAAGAAATATGTTTGACCATGTCCTCCACCCGGTACCAACACAAGATTTGATTTAGCCAGAGAGATCCTTACTGCGTTTCCTGTGAAAGGGCCCACATAGCTGGAGGTGGACAGCCTCAGCAAAAACCCCGAGCTCATTACTGTCCACTTATAAAGTTCCACTTTGTTCCCTCACAGGGTGACGCAATGGCTATTTTTACAACAGACCTACTATTACGTAACCGATAAAGAGAACCAGACTGTAGACAAAAAAAAACAACCTGACCAATCGCCTACTTGTATCAGAACCTCCATTCCCCAGATGTTCTGCTATAAAACAGAACAGCCTGCAGGATAAGAACAAGAGGAAGCCATTTTCCTAATTACCACTTTATGGAAAGCAAGGAAACAGCCAGGATCTCCTCACCCGGGTGTTTACGTCTACTTCATGGGTCGGTCTTCTGAGATAGTCTACTGAGCGACCCCTGCAGCAGCCAACAAATCCTGGAAGCACGAACAGCCTGCGGTGCCTAGGTATCCATACCTTGCTCGATGGAGGAGGCCTGGATCATCTGTTTGTAGTAGGAGTAGTACAGGCCGCATTCGGTTCGGAAGGAGATTTCACGCTCGACTTCCTGAAACGCGGGGAGGCAGCGGTAAGGGATGTGGCACGTGAGCATGCACCTCAAACAGGAACCATGTGGTCTCATGCGAAGAGCACCACAGACAAACCTGGATGATTATTTAACGAAAAACAAATGGACACAAAAATGCACTCATCTTCAAAATACCGGTCTAAATGTGTCACTGGTAACCATAAACCACGTAGCCTCTCTCGGGACCCCACCCCGCCTCGGACATAAGTATTAATGCACAGAACAGCTGTGTTCCTTAGGCTCAATCCTGGCCGACAGAGGGTCCATTGGGCCGGGAGGAGCGAAACAGCAGCCCGATTTTGGGAACAGGATGTCGGAGCAAGAAGTCATTCTCACTCGATCACCACTTACCGTCAGGTGAGAGAACCACAGCAAGTTCTCGTGTATCGAGAAGACAGAGAAGGAGTGGGAGGCGCCCAACAAAACAGCAAACAGGATCCCCAACGTCACGTCAACAGCCCACCAGCAAAACGGGGCCCTCGACTTCTGGGTTCTGCACTCCCCTAAGATCCCCGTGGCAACAGACCTTTCCAAAGATCCCTTATCATGGAAAGTTCCTGGAGCATCGCCCAGCCTGCACTTCCCTCGTCTTCGGACATCCATGATGCCGTTCGATCAGAACTCCCTTCCTCGGCTGCTGCGATTCATTTCTGCTGCCTCGTACCAGACGTCTCATTAATAAGTGGCGTAAATCAGTAACTGGCGGCAGCTTGCCACAAACCACCCCGCTAACTCCTTTCCCAAGAGCGGGAGTCACCCATCGCTCCTCGTTAAAAAAGTGAGCCTGTCCACTTGCAAGCTGCAGATCCCCATCACCACTTCCAGTCCCCCCCAAAAAAAGAGCTTATCAAGTAATATTTTAAAAGCTGGAAGTCAAAGGCGAGCAGCCGCTGGGCTTCTGCTCAGCCCGACACTGCAGAGCCGACTGAGCCCGGAACACAGTTGGGGAAGGAGGATACACTCTGCCACTTGTGACCTCAGTCATAAAACAGAATGTACATGGAACATTGTTCGGAAAATGTCGAGATCGTTTTTCAAACCGCTGATATATTTAAAACACGAGCTGTTTCAAGCCCGGCATAACTCCGCAAGGCGCTGTAACTGTCACTGCAGTTATTACACGCGCAGTGAATTTACAAAGCCTGGCAACAGCTGCTTCCGACTGCAAAGTGACCTTTCGGGATTCGGAGGTGTGGGAGGGCAGCTGCACAGTCACCCAGTTATTCACGCAGCGACGACAAGCAGCAAAGCTGCAATCAGCCCAATTCAAAGCAATTCACACAGCAGCCATTAGGGTTGACGGTGCTCGAAAACGGAGAGGAACTTAATGCTGTTTCTCTTATGATAAAGGGTATAAGCAAACGCTAACTCTGCCATGGACAATGTACGGTCACCGAAGATTCTCACGCCGCATAAAAAAAAAGCTACCCTATCTATCACCAGCAAGGTCAGCTGCCTCATTTGTTTTCCTCGCGAAAGGAAGACAGGATACAGCCTCCATGCATCTGTGCTTTGCAGAAGCCACATCACTGGGACATGCAGCTGACCCAACGCCGCCTGTGGAGCTCATTTCCAGGAGAAGCCACAACGCAGGTGGGGGAACCCCGCGCCGCGGCTCCAGATCACAGCGCCAGGCCGAAGCAGTCTCCGGTGGTTCCCTGGCAGAACCCTGGCGCATTCCCGTCACGTCTGATAAGCGTGGGAATAAAGAAATCAGCAAGAACAAAACAGAGAGGCTCTTCCTGCTGGCTAGATAAACGGTTTCTTCCACGCTAAATATAAAAACAAAGTACATTTATGTGGTTCTAACAGCTTCTTGATTTTTTTTTTGTGTACTTGGTGAAGTTTGTTTTTAATCCATTGTAAAACTTGCTCATTTTAAAAGACGAGTGCTTAGACATTACTATAGCAGCCATATGTGAAATTATCAGTGTACTCCAGAATTACTCATTAAGTAACCATTTCCCATAATGCATTCCACCACAGACCAAAATCTAAACAGAACATAATGGATTTGGAGGCAAATGTCTAACAGTTCCTGCGACATCTTATAACAGCTCATTCGCTGTCTTAAAAAAAAGCTTCCCTTTCGTTTAAAATCTCCACAGCATCTGGAAAGCAGCTCTCAATGGTCTGGAGCAAGAGTTCTTCTGAAGAAGTCCAACAGAAACCGCAATAAATTTACAAGCCACACATCCATAAACCGTTTGCCTCCATTCGGCCCATTAAACGCAAACACAGAGCAGCCCGTGTTCAGGAAGGTTCCATGTCCTACATCAGGAGTCAGGAGGCACTGTGAACACAATACAACAGCACAATCCGGAGAACTTAATCTCACCAAGACTGCATGGCGGAAAAATCTCAATCCTTCATTTGGGGGGGGTAAATGCTGCCTTAGAAATTAGACGGTGAAGATTGATCTGGACTGTGAGGAGGGGGAGGAAGTTTCAACTATTGCTCTTCTTGTGCATGACTGGAAACTTACCTTGATGTTGGAGAACCAGAGATCGTTTTCATGTAACGTGGCCATATATATGCAATTCAGGAGGCCGAGCGATACTCCCAGCACAGCCCCAAACACGACCCAGATCCCAGTCCACCATGTCTGGAAGCCTATGGAGAAAACACATGGGACAGGAAGGAGAAAAACACACACCAAGAGCAAGAAAAAGTTAAACTTCTAACAATCTGGATCTAACATTTTGAAGGACGACTTGATGTCTATGCAAGTTTTTCCACTTACCGTTACATTCGCCACATTATTCAGGATCGTATTATTCTGTCACAGGTTTAATGATACACTTTGACAGGCTGCTGAAGCCAATGATGTAAAAGTGTCATCTTAGCCCCTAACCACAGGGGCCCTGTCACCACCGGCAACAAGTCTCTCACACAAAGCCAGTGATGGGAATGAAATGGGACTTATTCCAGAGCCCCGTCCCCTGCATGGCGCAAGACAGGAGAAAGCGGGGGTATTGCCAGCATTATGCTGTTTTTAGTTTATCTTATTTTTTGGCCAAACAAGCAGGGACCGGCCAGGAATTGTTTGATTTTTCAATTACAAGCAGGAATGTGGAGCTGAGCACTGATTGCAGGGTACAGCGATCCATGGGCCTGGCTATTCAAAATGATTACCCGCCGCAAAGCAAAATGATGTCACGGCGCAGCGCCCGAATGCTGTCAGACAAAACAGTCATTTAAAAAAAAATCTGAATACGGGAAAATGCATTATCTTTCAGTTATATTATAACTGAAAAATGGCGACATCAAAAACAACCTATTCTGTCCCAATCCCCCGTCTTACCACAACAACTTTAAAAAGTGAAATAGCTGTACATTCACAAAATTTTCAGGATGCATAATGTACAGAACATTTTCAGACTGACAACCCCCAGCACTGGCGGGAAAATCCCCCCATGAAAGAGAGATATGACTTTTGGCTTTAAGATTATTGGAATAGATTTAAAATAGGAGTCAAAACTTGACAAATTAGAATTCATCACGGTCTATCGTGTATAAGATGGTAGTGGGATATCAGACCCTTTCAGTACATGCTGGAATGATGTAACGAAAGGAACAAAATCCTTAGTGACCAGTCAAAGTATACTACAAGGACCTGCTGAGTAGCTATCAGCAACACATAAAAGAACTTTCCTGTATTTATGCAGTAAACTGTAGTCAGCCTGACTCACCCGAAGCTACAGTGGAAGTGTGTGTTCTCTATCTAAACTGATTAGCAATATTCAAAACAAACAGCACCTGACCATGGGTAAATCTCAACACCAAGCACGCAAAGATCATACTTGTGGTCTTCACAAGAATGGTCTTGCTAACTTGCCTTGAATGAACACACTTGGAGTGCAATGAATCGTGGGATTGGTCTCATTGGCCGATGATGCAACTGATGTGTCCTTGATATTTGGGCTGGAGCAAGACTAGCATTCGGAGATTTTTTACAGTCCTCTGTACTCCTGATATTAGTATTGGAAATGGCTTTCGGAAATGGGATATGACATACAAGGGGCGCACGAGAACACAAGTATGGTGGAGTTGGCATACTGAGATTCACCGCATGCCTTACTCACTGGTTTGGGTCCTCTTCGTGTGGTCCTCACACGAGTCTGGAATTTGCCGCTCCTGACCTAGATCCTTCCGCTTTACCTCCTTTCTCTGCCTCAGGGTTGACATTCCACCACATCGGATAGTCCCTGGCCAACGGGACAGCGAGCGTCACTCATGCACACTGAAGTTAGGGCCTATCCATACCATGAAATACCACACAGCATTTGTGGGGGCTGTGTATGGATCTACCAGCACACCTATATTTTCAGATTCTGTTCAAGAAACTCAGTTTCATCTGTTGAGTATCACCTTTAATTCACGTTATTTCAACTTGGAAACAGAATATTACAGTGTGATTTTAACTCCCACGTTACTACTTACTGAAAACGGAGCAGAAACATGTATGAAGGACAGAAACGGTTTATTGCCTCCTGGTTGTAACAGCCAGTTTGGCTCATGTATCTTCTGAATGTCTGTTTGAAACTTAATACAGCCAACTTTCTATAAACTTGAATTTAACAAGTTCACTTTTTAACTCATAAAAAGTTTGTGCATTTTAGCCAAAAGTAAGTCTGAGTCTAAGATTCCTGTTTGGCTGACTATTTATATTACCTGTGTATAACACCCAGTGTGTATTTCAATGCAAATAGCCGTTTCTCGAGGGAATTAAAAACCAATTATATTTTGATGTTGAAAATAACTATAAAATACATGGGCCTTGCATTTGTCTTCTTTATCTGCTATTATCCTCACTACATCCACTTATAATAAAGAATGGTTATTAATAGCATGCACTAAGAATATATTAACAGTCCCCTGACAAATCCACCCACACATTCCATTCACCGCTAACTTTCAGTTACGTACACTGCAACTGGGATCGGATGAGAAAAATTTAATATTACAGTAGACGGCGGCGCACTTTGAGCTTGTGGCATCTTATCCCGTATTCGGCGATCTCCATCCCGCTGAGTTTTAAATGATCATCCGGACATATCAATCGCGGGGCAAATGCGTGTGTGTTAACCCTCGTTATCCATGGATTTATCTGCATTTATGCAGTCGGTTTGCATACTCGCATCCCGATGAACAATGTCTCATCGCCCTATATTTTAAAATGAGGCTTGTCCATATTGGGGTTATCCATTGTAAAAAATAAAATAAAATAAATCACGGCAGTGGGGAGGGGAATATTTCCACTCGCGGGCGACGAAAACATACGGAAAACGCATAAAAGGGCCAGCATGCACGGAGACGTGGCGTGTAACTTGGTTTATGGATGCAGGATAACGTGCAATCGCGTTCATCTCCATTCATTTAAAGGCCCGCGTCGCAGCGGTATTTCCTACCAGCGCCGCAGCTCCGGTGTCAGCAGATCGCAGATCGGATCACCCGCTAATCTCGGTCATTTCCAAAGCAGGCTCGCGGCGCCCGTCTTGCACCTTTACGGGGCTTTTAAGCTAAAAAGGTGACACCTCCGGCTTTCTAACAACTCACCCCCCGTTGCTGAATGCACAGACCGCTGCCGGACACGGCTTCCTCTCGCACGGACACCGAGAAAGCGGGGCTGCTTTGGAGCGCTGCCTGTTTTCATATGTCGTCTCTCCACATGGTCGGTGGAGAGATTTTTTTTAAAGAAAACCTTTTGTCTTGTCTTTGAAGTCAGGGAATATACTTATTTTTGTATCGTCGAGACTACACAAATATGGCAATTCAACAGCGAAAAGCCTTAAAAATACACACAGGAAACAGCCCAGTGACATTAGTGCGCTCATGATTAAACTGTATGGTGACATATAAACACAAAAACTGATAAATGTGAGTTTGTGCGTTTCTCAGTGGATGCCAGCATTCAACAGATGTGTCTCTGGTCACCGTAGTGGAGGGATGGGTTTCAATATAGCGCCGTTTTCTAGAAATCAAAGAAATATTTCAAGCTTTGAGACGTGTATCACACCAATATTGATTTGATTCGTCTGTTTTACACTAAATGCAAAAATAATTTTGTTCCTACTGCCTAAGTCAATCAGTGCTTTTCCAGTATTCTCCAAGGAAGACCAAACCACTATTTCCAAATTTTTCAAAATATACAGTTAATTCATTCACACGAATGACTTAAATTTATTAATCTATTTTAGATCCAATAAAAGCTGAGCCGAGTTGTCCATCTGTTGGTGGCAGACAGATTGTAATATTTTGGTGCCAACGTGAATTTTTGGAATGTTAAGAAAATTAACGCGTTTATAATAATTTAATGAACAATCAGTATGCATTAAGTGTTAAGTGGTTCCTTAAACCTGATTAATATGAAATCCAAATAAAAATGTTTTTAAGTCAGTGTCTTTCAGTGCTCAAGTATGAATTATCACCTATTTCTTTATATCTTGATAAATAATTTGAACATGTATCCATGCACATCTTGTTTGGTATTAAGTTTTCTAACCTTGATTCACGCTTTAAGCCTGATGTCTGGAATCAAACAATTCGGAAAGTTCGATAACCTGAAGGTAAGTTTTCAGATATAAACAGTCATTAAAATCCTGCACACCTGTTCTGCTTCACTGGTGCCTCGTTTGAATTCGTACCTCCATATAGCTTACCATAGCAAGTATTCACAATAACAGATGTGGGTCTCTTTCCTCTGTCAGCGTTACAAAACAGTCAAAAAGTCGTTGCAGCAGAGGTGTGAACAAAGTCCACTTGGGAGAATTAGAGCAGCCACCGGCAGCAGCCCGAGAGATCAGAGAACGATTGAATCGGTGCAACACCAGGGAAGTGAATGAGAACACGAATCCACCGGGATTCCAATGCAGTAATGCTTTCATCTATTTCTATACCGGCATACAAAGCGGCACCTTGAAAAGTTCTCATCTACTGTGTGTGTGTGTGTGTTTGTGCGTGGGCGTGTGTGTTTTAAATTTTGTTTTTGGAACCATTCTGCAAGAAGGCAGCATTTTTATTGCTGGTCGGTATTTCATTTACATCTCTATACAAATTACAAATATCATTTTATCATGAAATTAACTCAGCAGTCTTGCGTATCTATCCTTACATCTTTTAACTTGTACTGGCCAGAGCCCAGGGCGGATGTGTGTTATTTTTTTTTATAATACTAACTAATTGGATAAGAATTAACTGACAATGCAGAAAGATCAGGATTAATTACCACTGCGTAAAAAAATACTGCAAAGGATTAGCCTACACCTGTATTGCCTGATATTTCTAAACAGGGTAATACTACACTGGGCGTTAGTGGTTAAGTTTTTGTTTGGGTTTATTAATGTTGCCTCAGAGACCATTAGATAGACAGAAACACTCCACAAAAAAGTGCCAAACACACACACTCAACATGAATGGAGAATTTGAACTGAAAACTTAGACACCCCTGAGCATTCTCATTCCTGAAAATGTTCAGTCAGGCTTCTCTTCGATGTTGTTGGTTATTGTTACCATATGTATTTATTTGTGTATTTATTTGACATAACCATGTTTCAGAATGCTAGCCAGAGGTGTGTGTCTCACTGGGAGTACATCTTGTGAGAAAGATTATGTTGTCTGGCTGTCTAGAAACTTCTACGCCTGCACTGGAAATTTGTAATCTGTTTGCTTCTCCCACTGCTGGGTCCACGGTGATGGGCAGTGTTTCCTCCTTTCCCTTCCCACACACACACACACACACACACACACACACAGAACATTCCAGAAGCATCAGCTCCCTTCTGCTGCAGAATATTGCATCAGTGGTTGCATGTCACCACCCCAGCAGCAGCAGGCCCATTAAAGCCGCAACGAGGGACCCGGCAGACGGGACGGAAGGAAAGTTCATCCCTCTGGCCCTCTGCTTATTATTCACCCGCTTCCTTTGTTTCTTGGTCTTCAACCTCACTTTTCTGCGCTTATTCACTTCCCTCATCCCCACCTCTTGCTGCGTCTGTTTAAACCACAGACAGGACCAAAAAGCTGAATACGTAATATTGTAGTTTCCTGTATGGTGATTCCTGTCTGTGAGAGCACCTACTGACCACAGTAACTATGGCAGAGAGATGGTGTCCAAGATCACCACCAACCGGATCTATCTATCTATCTATCTATCTATCTATCTATCTATCTATCTATCTATCTATCTGTTTGTTTGTTTGTCTGTTTGTCTGTCTAATGAAGGACTTACAACACATATTAAATATACCAATGAGGAAAACGAGAGGTTTTGCCATCCCTTGTAAGTGGATGTGCTGCTTTTGTCTTTAAAAGAGGTCTTTCTCAGAGCTGCCGTGTAACAGTACATCCCCAATAATAGCTGCTGTAAACAGGAGAATGTGCCCCAAATGTTCATAATGCAGTGGCCCTTAGTGATGGAGCAGTGAAGGACCCGGCCGACCAAAGCAGACCCGCCTCCAGTAGGTTTGTTTGTCGTGCACCCTGTGCGTCGAGGTCGTATCGAGGCTCGTGTGACTTACACAGCGAACTCTTGCATTTGTATGACAAGACAGAGATTTAAGAAATTAAATGGGTCTTGGGGAGGGGGGCGGTGTAAATAATGACTTTCCTTAATTTGTTTTAAACATCCGAAGAATGTTTATTTGGTCAGAACATGATTTGTTTTCAAATCTGGGAACATCAGTTGTTAAGCAATATTTGGACAGTAAGGTCAGAGAACAGAATCATGTCACATTCGTCATTTGATCGTTGTTTCCTGTATCTACTAATTTCCCTTGATCTTACTTAGAATAAGGTATTGGGCTAGAGTACAGCAGCAAGGCTATGTAATATTTCTATGTGAAATTTTATGTTGAATAAAGTGAAAGTGAAGGTTTTGGTGGAATATGAAATGCATGTTTCCAACAGGAACGTGAGAACAAAAAGTCACAGTTTGCCAATTTACACAACACCTCAATGATTTGTGGGTGTTTAATAAGCACTAATATTTATGGAAAGTCTCGGTCATGCAGGGGGCATCTGTAAATCTTCAGCTGAGATTTTGTTAGCAACTTTACTTATTAACAACATCTCTTAGGCAATAAAGGAAATTCAAACAAAATTGAATCTATTAATTGTCATTAATTCAAAAATCAGCTCAGTGCCAGTTCAAGTTATGTCCCCAGAGTCTGAATGACATCAGCTGTGGGTTTCTTAGATGTTTGAAAAACGAAATAAATAACTAGTGAGAAGAGTGACGTGTTGTGAAATCATGCATTTGTGGCAGAATGAGACACTAAAGGGGTGATATACCTCAGGTACCTTAAATGACGAGCTGAGGGATATTCACCTTTCACACCAGGATCATGCCCTGTGATTGAGGGCCTGGGCAGCTATGAAGGCGGGGACTCTGACAAAGTCTCAGAGATACAAAAGGTTCCGTTACCTTGGCAACCTTACATGTTCCCATGACAGTACGTTTAGAAAGAGCGGCATTAGTCTGGGTAACCATGGTCTGTATAAACAGCTGGACTGACAGCATTGTGAAATGTGCACAGACCCATCGAAACCACTATGGTAACAACTGGCAGCTATTCTGTTTCGGGAAAAGTGACTCTCCCGTCGAGTTCTTCTTCGTACTGGTGAGCTAACTGGGTTGGGGAGCGACTCCATCTCCCACAGCTTAACCTGGATGTTTTCAGACACTCCCCCCAGGCAACCATCTGATCCAAGCCAAGCTAATTTATTTCCAGAAACTTAAGAAGTAAACAAACTTTTCTGGTTCCGCATCGGCCTCCTGTTTATGGCATGATACTGCTGTGTGGGTGATCGACAGCCTCCAGTTCAGCCTAAGATCACTGTAGTAATGCACAGAACGTTAACAGACACTGCCTGGACAGATAACGAATATTTATTTGGGCTTTTATTTCCAGTAACACACATTTAAAATTCCTCTGCCCTGCACAGACAGCGTGACCTCGACCTCCCCTACCCCTCAACTTCTCTGTGAACTGCAGGACATTACACAATCAGGATGGAAACACAGGAACTTGCAGAACCCGACTCCGGCACTCCAATTAGCCACACATTTCTCTTTGGGAGAAAAAAAGAAAGTGCCTGCTGTATTTTGGTTTATCCATTTATCCATGGCAACACAAGGCACAAGCATTTTGTTTAGTTGCACATGTGGCCCCGGATACCCTCTTAAACAAAGACAATTTGCCCAAAGCTTTATAGGATGAAAATTGCTTCCTGTTAAAAATAACTAAATCCACATGCCGAAACGTTAACCGTTCATTTACTGTCACAGGTACAAGATGTTTACTCCCCTTGCTTTGCCAAAAGGACTTATCATAAAGCTGGATTTTGTACTAATTTTCTTTGTAGATATCTTTATCCAGAGGCTTATGGTGCAAAGCTGTTAAACATCCTGTTTATCCGCCAGCACAGCTGGATACTCTGTAAAAGTATTCAGGTTAAGTAACAGACTCCAGTGTAAAATACACTGCATTTCAGGACTGATGAATGAAATAATTACTTTTCCAGAATGCACAATTCTTTCTGTACGGTAATTTATAACAGGCTTGGGGAAAAAAAATGAAGTAGAACCTATCTCCTTGCTTAATACTCCTTCACCAACACAAAAACACATTTAAAAGGATGCAAATTAATTATTAATAGAGAACACGTGAATAAATAACGAAAATGTATAGTTTAGCCACGAAATGTCAACAAATACAAGACAAGTGTGACCCCAGGTTTTGCCTATTCTTTATTATAAGACCACTGGGAGTTACAAAAATCCTTATGCCAATTCCTGCAAGTAGATAAACACACAAATAAAAATAGATTTAACTTTCTACATGCATTAAACATTTTATTACTGAGAGCAAAACACTGGGTAAGAATGTATCTGCCTTTACATTACCAGCAAGGATAATAAGTGTATGTGCGGATTATCATAATGCGTGTCTGAATGCGTGCGACACTGTACGGTCTTTTACCTGACCTCCCTAATACCGTCCCCGAATTCTCATTATTTCTGCGTTTTTTATTTGCCGTGTAACATCACCTAGGTAACGAAGGCGGTTCAGCTGCGTCATAATGCGCCCCCCCCCCCCGCGAAACGTCTTATGAAGCTTACGCATTTTCCACAGTATACTTTTCCTAAGACCGCATAAATAAAAGGTCAGACATGACACGGGGGGCGCCTTTAATAGGGCACCGGGCATTCAAAAACCACGTTTAATCACATATTTGCCTCCAAAAACCAACATTTGTTTTCATAGGTAATCAAAATGTATAAAATGCAAAGCGCGCTCAGGAAAACAGTATGGTGCGCGCCAAGACACCGTGTTCCCGACATGAATATTTGAATTGTAAATTAAGCGCAAACCCAACGAATCAGTATAATAATGAGATTTTTTTCAGATTGCAAAGATGAAGATTTAATTCTTGATAAATAGTATTCCGTCCTGGAATCGCATAAATTAAATAGAAATCATGTCTTAATTTCTGACCCGTATCATGCCACACAAAGATGTATGCAACTTATTTTTACATAAATTTGCAGCCAAAAATTGCCGGGAAATTTATCATATTTTAAAGGTAGCTAGTTAATCTGAATGAAAGCAGCGACTCGCATTCTAATTGCACCATACGTATTAGACTACAAAATGAGCATTTCTTTCCTATTCTATGATTTCAGGTTATTGTCCTCTACTATTGTTACTACGACTATAATTAATCATAAATAACTATTAATAAACATGGGATAACACTGGAATGTATATACAAATAATAATTATTAAACTGTTTTAACAGTTTTCACAGCCTGGGAACATGCTGAGGTACATAATAATTCCAGAGAGAACAAAATACCAGATGGTTGTCAGCAGACTAAATTAAGAAAGATAGAAATGAGATACAAACGAGGAGGGACTTTGTCTTACGAATTTGTGGCACAGAGGGTAACACTTAAAGAACAATCTGTTTCCCAGTTTTTTTTTATTCCGCTTCATTATATCTATCCACAGCTCCCGTTAATTTAACATGTGTTATTTCTACGTGACGGCACGGTGGGACGCGTCGTCGCTTTATTACTGCAATTTCCTCTCACGTGTGACTCTGCATGAAGCATTATCCCTAAACCGTGTTGGCGAGCGCGCGTGCAAGTCAGCACGCTGACCAAGTTTTCCAAGGTGTCCCGCGCCTAACGCTGGAAAGCCTTATAGGATAGCTTGCTATTTAAAGCATAATGATAACGAAATATAAATAAGGATGCTATAAAAGTGGATACGGTTTTCACAGTGGGTGATGCTGTCACCTCACACCCCCCGGGGTTGAAGATGGATAGATGAGTAAAAATGGATATGAAAAAGAAGGCAGCTGCTGAATTAAATATCTGAGACTTAAGACTTATGTGCCGATTTGTACTGCACTCCAGAACTGACGACAAACTGTCAAGGTACAAACCTGAGCATCAATATACGGCTGATTCGTTACCCTACACTCTGTGTTTCACTCTTCTGTTATTACACATCTCTCCATCCATCTTTACACTACTTAGCAAGAACAGAGTCGCAGGGGCCCCTGAAACCCATTCCGGGCAGCATATAGCACCCGGTTGGGGGCACCCGGGGCAAAGAGGTCAGCCTACGGCAGGGCATACACACACACACACACACACACAGACAGACACACACACAAAGGTCTTTGGAAAACAGGAGGAAAATCAGAGGGCACAGGGTGAACATGAAAACTCAACAGAGGGCCGCATTCGAACCCCTAACCCCGCATTCGAACCCATACCTTGGATGTGTGAGAAACAAAGAGCCTCCTTAATAACAGACAGGGAAGTGAAATAAAAAGAAGAAACACAACACGCTGATTTTCCTAATTTCATATCTTCTAGAAGATGGATTGACTGTGGGTCCCTAGGCACTGGACTGAGACTCGCCTAGAAAGGACTAGATCGTATTTCCAAAATTAGGCATTTCATGGAAGCAGGAGGTGAGTCCACCTGATGGTAGGGGCCCCCTTCTGATTGAGATGTGCTCATTCCAATCCTGGGGATCACTGGACATGCCTCAGGCTCCAGTGCAGTCAACGAGCCCCTAGCAGACATCCCCTTCAGGCCCTGCTCTCCGTAACTCGTATCAGACACAGTCCATCATGTAGACAGGCTCCACCACCGGTGCAGGCTTCTGGGAACGTGACCTGTGTTTATGATCAGATTGATCACGGGCTGCTTCATATAAACCGCCTTTACATGTGATACATACCTATTCAAGAAAGAGTCGGTCTTGGCTGGGGCTTATTCTGGCTGGGTACACATGGGACAGGATGCCCTTTCATCCGAGTGTGTCTAACATTAAATATGACCCTGAACCACATCTTTGGGTTACAGCAGGGAAGCCACACCAACATGGAAGGAACATCCAGACGCGGAGGGCTCAGATCTGGGATTTGAACCAACAACCCTGGAGGGGTGAGGCTACAATGCTATAGACTGAGTTACTGCATAACCAACTCTGCTGTGACATTTATTTACTTTGGAGGTGCAGATTTATGTGGCATGAAGTTTAAGGTATACAACTCAGGATGGGACATAGTTCCATCTATCCATACCTGCATGTCCTGTGTATGGTCAAAGGGAGCCGATCCCAAAAACTATAGGTGCAAGGCAGGGAATAACCAAGGGAGGGGCACCAGGGGTGTCCCAGTGGAACAGAATGATGGATGATTGGGGGGTGGATGTAAGACTTTGTACCTGCATGTTGGCACCACAGAGTCTATTTCAGGGGCAGTTTGGCACGCTTTTCTGTGGGGGGTGTTGTTCGGTTGGAGTTAGCAGATTACGGGCTTGTAAGGCATGGCTGTGGCCAACAATTATTAAATTATTATTATTACATCCATTATTAAAGTGGCAAATGATAAGATTTTATTTAGGATTATTGCTGCTCCTCTAGTAATTGATATGCTGTACTTCATTAGACCTGCAGGTATAGGCTGCATACAAAATAACACACTATGCCCTTAAACGAGGAAAAAGTACACACTACGCTAATGGCCTCTTAGAACTATTCCTTAGTGCAGGAGTGTAAAACTTCGCACACTTTCTGGACACACTATGTGACCCCTGCAATATTGTATCCCGTGCACTATTCAGCACACTATTTAAGGTGGAAGTGTGCAATTTTGCATGCATGCATGCGTGGTATTTAAAATCTGGATGCACCAGAACTACGCATCAGCCACACATGGAGACACATGCCTTTCTGCACCTGAGTTGTGCATCAACTAACCCACTTTCACTGGAGATTCAGCAATGAAACGCGGGTGGCTGCAGTATTCAGCGTGGGGGTGGGTGTTGTATGTGCTAAAAAACACCTCCCATCCTTCTCCAGTAAATCAGGCACTTAATTTAAATAAAAAAATATACCCAGGTGCACTGGAGGCATCACTGCAGGGACTGAGGGTTCGGTCAGGACCTTTTATCTTGGGGCTCAGACAAAGTGCTGCCCGGAGCAGCTGCCCAGAGTTGAGCACACTGGACCTCCGTACCGCGGTGTCTACAACCCGGCCTGCTTAATGCTCCCACATCTGGTCCATTTTCCCAAATCTTTTGAAGTATACCCAGGCTACTGGAGCATAGCAAACGTGCGCGGATGCATTCCCGTAGATGAAAGGGCCACACTGAGGACGTAATAAGCGTCCAATCAAGAAATGGCTAACACGGATCCCTTTGATTGGAAACGGCGTGAAACTTGTAGGCCTTGGACTGCCTATTGATTATGTAGATACCGTGCGTGACTGGCGCTTTTATCTTGACGGCGGTGGCTCTTTTATCGCACACTGCCCTCTGCTGGTGATTTGTAGCATGACGGCGATGAGATCTGCGATAATCGTGCATAGCGGTGGGCGCATGAATATGAGAAGCTCTCCATGAAAACAAACACAGGAAAACAGATTAAAAAAAAATATGATCGGCTTAATTTCCTGTCAGATGCTTGATTCATTATCCCCCTGGACACTCAGATGTGTTCCCGAACACTTTATCTTCCAGTACCTGACTGACTGACTATAATGTTGTAGGGGTTTTTTAAATTTCACACCTGAGGACTCGGTCTTCGCCTGGAACTGTAACCTTCAGCCCTCATCCCAGCTGGGCTGCACGATCACAAACGTCAAAGTTATGCTCGTTTGTACGTTATAATGCGTGTTTACATACCTTTGTGCTTTCGTCTGAGCTGCGGACGCAAAAATGACGTACAAATGAAACGGAAAATACCGGCATTCCCACTTAAATTAATGATTAGTGAAACAATTGGTTTAGGAAATGAGATTTCCATAGCTTAAAGAACCACTCAGTACAATCGTCTTCCATAAAGTGCTTCTGTATGAATATTTCCCGCAGCAACGCAAGAGGAAGCTTTTCCATATGGATTTAATTATATAACCCACTATTAGTAATACGTGTCACTATTATACATATTGCATTTTTGCAGTTATATAAAAGCCAAGCTCTCACTCTCATCAGCTGTCTTCCTCTGTCGTTGCCATGGTTTCACCGATGGGTGTCGACGTTGCCGTGGTGTCTCCATGGACATCCTGGTCGTGCTCAGGTTTTCTCAGCTGAGGTTGAAATACTAATGAAACCAATGTAGCAGACCCCCTGGAGAATTAATAAAAAGCGCTTTAGCCTCCAGAGGAAGAACCTAGATATTTGCTCTATACGACATATTTCATTATCAAGCCGTTAGCCCACTGTGTAAGAAACTAAGTACATCACGTCAGTCGTTTTCAACCTTTGTTAAACCAGGGGACTCCCCAATGAAAATAGAGCTAGAGACTCTCTACCACTAATTCACATGTATTTGTTTTTCTGGGGTTCCCCTTTCAATATAGAATATATATCTTTTTTTGCCCCGAAAGCATGCTTTGTGCTGTCACCGAGAGAGAACATCCAATTTAAATTATATATATATATATATATATATATATATAGATATATATATATAGATATATGGGAAAATAGGAGAAACATGTAGTGTCAATCCCCTTAAGAATTTGGAATTTATTCCATGACGTTTTGGTCACAATAGAGTCTCAGAAAGACTCCTTATCCAAGCAGGTTCAGAAGGGCCAGCCTTAAAGATAAGGCTTTGAGCATCTTTAAGCTACTTCTACTCACGAAACCTACTCACAAAGCATCTCTACTGAGCAGGGCTGACCCACTAAGAAGCTCTCATCCTGGGCAGAATACTCGGATTTACTGCTCGCATGGCCAGCCTGACCTTTGCTCTCAGCCTCTCGCAGTGCCTGATTGTACATACTCCCTCTGGCCACGGCTCCCTCCATAATCACCCTGCAGTGTATTGGAGTTCTCGAGTCAGCTTTCAAGTGCAGATGTGTAGCTCCAGCTCCCCCTGCTGGCCAGAAATTAAATGGGACCAGACGCTAAGAAGGATTTACTGACAGATATTAGCTGGTTTACACCTGGCAAAACTTTATGCATCTGACTTTAAATAACACACGCAGAGAAGGCTTTCTACACCCTGACACACAGTCCAACAGGTCTGCTTATTTGTGACCCATGCCATCCCAGAAATATGGATTTCACAGCCAGCTGCTGTTTCCTATAGGCCTGGAACTCCTGCTAAATTAATTTATCCTTAATTCAATATTAAAATAGCTCAGTCAATGGGGATAACAGTGGAATGTAGTCATTCTGCAAAAATGCTCAGCCTCAGTAGGCAAAATGAACTGTGTAAGCATAAGGCTCCAGAACAGCTTAGGTGAAGAGAAAGGACTCCTGTACTTTTTTCTAGTTGATGAAAGCAGAAGTGCAGTGTGTGATGTATTTTACATCATATATATAAAAAATCTCAAGGACCCCATGAGCCTGACTGGGATGAGCTGTTAGAATATGGATGGATGGATGATAGCTGTGGATGTTATAGCCTCATACCTCCAGGGCTCAGGGCGTGTGTGATTATGTTTATAATACATTGTGGAACCCACACAATGTAATCAAAACCTGTTTTTTTTTCCAGGTCCCCACAAAGATCTGTGAATGCAGTCAAAAAACTAAAAATCTCATATTTTGTTTGGTTACTTGTGGTTTAGGTTAGGGCTGGGTAGGGGTTAAAGTGGTCATTTTGGGATTAGTGTTTTCACCATAGAAACAAATGGAGAGTCCCCACAAACATATAATTATAAACCTCTGTATGTGTATGTGTGTGTGTCTTATGTATACGTTATCAGTGGCCAGGCCCCACCAGATGTCGCTGTTGAGCAGTGCACGACATAATCAGCAATGCAGTCTAACAATAAACATAACTAAACAATAAACGAATATTGTTGTGAATTTATTACATATGACAATGGTAGCACTGACGTGCATTCCAAATATCTTGCTATGTCTGTTGCATCGAAGTCTGGACTGCCCCTAACAGTCTTCCTTTGGTCCGCATTCGGCCAGCGTTTTTTTTACGCAAGTGAGCAGCTGATAACTATGCTCACGTTCAACGAGCTTTCAGTAATGAGCTGTGGGGCACGACCAGGATGGCCCCTGCTTTATCAGGCAATAAAATATGACGCTAATCGATTTGACGTACGTCAATACGTCATTATTGGTCTTTTCAACCAACAGATAGCTATTATGTTAGCCATCGCTAGCAGGATAACAAAATATCCCAAGTGGACAAATTATTAAAAAAATGATTTAGCAGCTTTGCATTACAACAAAAAATACAGATTAAAAGTCTGCCCGGATGAAGGATCGTAGAACTTTTCAAACAGTGAACGTTCCTGGTGAGTCTATATTGCAGAATTGCAAAGTTGTGAGCTAAGGATCTTAAAGGAATGGGTTTCCCTACTCTGAAATGTTGCTTTGGATATGTTATAATAGTGATCGTTTATTGCTTAATAAATCTGGATTTGTAATTTGCGGTAAAACAGGGTAATATACCAGTTCTGTGAGCCACTCATATCTCCGTTTCCACTTCTGCTTACTCCTGATACGTTAATGTGCGCTTGCGATTTAATTGATGATGTGCGTTTTAGGATTCACTGAGCAAGTACTGTTCATGTTAGTATTTATTGTGCCCCACCAGGCGTTCTATGCCAGAGACGTCACTGTATATATTACATTGTGGGGAAGCAAATGACTCCACCTGTTATTTTGACGTTGATGGGGCCATTTTTCGGTCCCCATAAGGGAAAACAAATTTTGTTAAAATCTGTGGCTGCAATCAATAAACTACAAAAGCCAGTAGTCTTGTATTTCGTTTGGTTATTTATGGTTAAGGTTAGGGCTGAGTAGGGATTAAGGTCGCCATTGTTGGAATTAGACTTAAAAATAAATGGACGGTCCCCACTAGGCTTTGAATACAAACCTGTGTGTGTGTGTGTGTGTGTGTGTGTGTGAGAGAGAGAGAGAGAGAGAGAGAGAGAGAGAGAGAGTGAGTTAGTTCAATCCAGGTTAATTCTCTCAGTCTCAACGCTTGAAATGTTGTCTCTGAATTGTACTTTGTGTGTGAAACATGATGTGTGATGAACTAACAGTCTGCCACAGGTCAACTTAATCGTTTCATTTTATTATTAAAAATGTGAACATTTCCACTCTGTCTTGCTCAGGTGTTTCTGAAAAAATTGCACACTAGCCACCTCTGCATTGTTCCAGAGTTTTTCTTTTATTAGTTTATTTTGGATGGGTGCTGTATGATTTATTTATTTATTTGATGCAAAATTGATTTTGATTTTGCTTTAGGTTTAATTATGTTTTACTTTACAAATTTGGTGAAGTCCTCTGATTACCATCAGGCTGCATGTCTGACAGTTAAAACGTTTCCACTTGAGGGCGTAAGTGATAGATTTGGTTCCTTGTGTTTTTTTTTGTTTTTTTTTACAGATGTTGCCTTTGTAGTGGGGAGGCAGGAACCGTTGTGGACAACAAAACCACTGATAATAGTGATGGACCTGGGAACCGATAAACTCCTAGTTAATCATATCCTGGCTCAGGTTGAAGATTCTTTTGAAATGCATCTTGATGTTTTATATTCCATCTTCCCCTTTTTCACGGCTCTGACATACAGTCCACACATAGCGTTCTGCATGATAGGAAGCTGGTCGGTCCTCTACAGAACCGTGTGCCTGGACTCTGTCGCACCTTTCCAGTGTTTCATTCCATTTGCATTAGAAAACAGTCAAAGACTGTGCTTGGAAAATCTCATTGTCTTGCAACATAAACCTGACTCTATGGTGGTCAACTGAGAATTTTACCTGGGATTTGACCCCAGATATCAGGTCATTTTGTAGTTTCACAGCACATAATACATGGCAATGAACTGATGCCAACACGAGTGATTTCAAAAGTGCTCCAGCAAGACTGAGTGATGACTAAGGCTTAAAGCATTTGTCTGCTCTGGCCTGGGAACTCAGTGGAAGCGCATGGATGAGTAAGAAGTGGCAATCTACTTCCTGACAGACTATAAGGTCAACTTTCTTGCGGTGATGTTTGGGCCCGAGATCCAGGAATTTAGGAAATGTGTCTGAAAATCAATACGTGAACAACAAGTAGGATGACAGAAGAGTGAGTCAGGCTGAACTTCCTATTGATTTTTGTTTAAAAAGCTGAATTATCTGGATTTTAATGTCCTAAGTCATGTTCATGTGGGGATGAAATTCAGCACTGAAATGCTTTGTAAAATTTCACAAAATCAATTTAAGATTTGTGTAGCTCAGCAGCGTTGAATTCAGCTTGTCCACAAGGGGTCGCTGTTCCCACATAGATCGCACAGGACTACTAGAGAATTATGAGACACGCATACTGTTTTTAGGATGATGATTCACAAAGATGGAGGAATTTGGATGAGTGAATTCAGTTGCATCCATTTGTCCATCTTCCAACTTAACTTGGTCAGGATCATAGGTAAGTCTACCCTAAGCCAGTCCACGTTCACAGAGTATGGGTAATCGAGGCATGACAGTTTAACTGCATTTATTGGACTGCTGCTTGTTTGGTTTTGGTGTGTCTTTATGCAGGATATCAAGCCAACATATATCCTTGGAACAATTGGGGTTGTGGGTGCAGCTCAAGGGCCCCACGATGAGATTTGAACTAACAACCTTCCAGTCGAGGACCCAGAGTCGTACACTGCTGAGTCACATGCCAGTCTGGTTCCCAGATGAAATTCTGATGAAATTTTGTGAACTCCCGAGCCGGTCAGCCACAGGTTTCTGGACGGTAAAGAGCATACAGCACTTACGGTGTAAACAGCCACATCGACAGCAGTTGGTGAAAATGGGTTGCTAGACTAGGCGGGGGCTGTGGAGATGAGATGGGTCCAGCTCAGCTCCATGCAATTAAAACTTGAGAAGTTTTGGTGCATCACAGCATCCCAAGGGGGGAACGTCACCATACCTTCAGGAAATGCCGCTACTGTACTGTTTCCTTACTGTTCTTAGAAAATGAAGTGCAAAAAGAAGTTTGCAAATAATTCTCCACTCATGTACACTGCGCTGTGGATCAATCAGAAACACCTGCTAGTTCACAAAAGATCTTTTGTTTAGATTTGAATTTTAGAACGTTTTGCGAGGTCGGACACTTTGTGGACTTCAAATGGAGTTAAATTTTGCTGTCCGTAGCTTTACTGCCCCCCAGCCGAGGATAAACAGTTGGAAGATGGATGGATATACTTAGTTTATGCTACCGTACAAAGCTGGAGTGGCTAATCGGTAGCATCCATCCATCCATCCATCCATCCATCCATACGTACACACCAGGAGTCTGGTAGGGTGCCAAAGATGTCACACTGCACTGTGTCCTACTGAAATAGCCTGTACAACAGTATAGTACACAGTCCTCATTAATACCTCAAAACAAGGGGTGTCAAACTCTTGTCCTGGGGGGGCCAGAGCCCTGCACATTTTTGGGTTTCCCCTCATTTAACACACCTGATTCAACTCCTTGTGCTAATTACCACACACTCCTGAACTAAATTATTTGTAGCGGAACAGGGCAAGAACTAAGCTACACAGGGCTCCGGCCCCCCAGGACTGCAGTCTGACACCCCTGCTCTAGATACTTCATACTGTCACACAGTATTATATAGCACCCAACTACTCCAGGCCCCAACCCTGTAACCTTCAAGTCGATTCTCGTGTTTCCTTGGTATTTTACATCTGGCCCAAATCCGGTATCTCGCACTGGGGCATCCTATAAGTTAGGAAATAATCACGAATCAAAAAAAGCTGAACAGTGCTGAAAAATAGCAATTACAGCTAGACCTAGAATGAAATTTTTATGTTCCACTAGGAACTGTGTTAATAGTTCGATTTCCATTACATCATTAAATCCTAATTCTTAACCATCTCATGGGGCTATTGTGAAATGCTCACTATTAAATGTCATGCATTTGGCCTAATTATCACTCCTGGAGTTGGGACTGAAATCAGCCAAAATTTCTCCGGCAAATCAGTCAGTCTGATCATCTTGATCTGCTACTGGCTCTCAGAAATAGTCATAAAAACTAAGATGAGGCACATTGAGAGTGACATTTCTTAGAAGTCTTTAACAATATGTGATGTAAATTCATGAAATGACATATCACAAAAGCTAAGTGTTCAGACAGAACTGAAATGAGAAACGAAATGATGCTTTATTTGCTATTTGTTTCTTTTTTTTTGTCTTTTCACATATCTCAGATCTCTCTCTGTGTGTGTGTGTGAGAGAGAGAGAGAGAGAGAGAGAGAGAGAGAGAGAGAGAGAGAGAGAGAGACATATACAGGTGAGAGTGAAGCTTGGGGTCTGAGCACAGAGGTATGCATCCATCTAGCCCCCTAAAGCAATTTTGCAGGGGGGTAAGGGCCTTGCTCAAGGTTATAATATCTGCATTGGCCAGCCAATCCTGGGATTCAAACTGGCGACTTTCCGAGTACAAGCACAAAGTCCTACCCTGCTGAGATTCTCACTGTGGCTTAATGATCACACATCACGCACCTCTGTTCTTCTAGCCCACACTAAATGACAGTACCAAAGAGGAGAGTGAAGCGCTGTAGACAGTCTGCTGTGCCAAGTTTACAGACCTCATCCAGACCGCCAATAGACCTCACTTCCTGTTTGCTACTGTAGCTTAAATCCCAGGCCCTTGAAGTACCAGCTACATCGTTACCTAATTCTAGTAGAAATGGCCTCATGACCATCTTTAGTAACGGTGAAATTGATACCGTTAGATGTCAGATTGAACCGATAGCTATTAATTCCGAATGAAGTGTGGAGCGTGATTCACAAGGGCCGCTTTGGCAATCTTTATGTAGAAAATGAAGATGCACCGAAAAATGGGTTTTAAAATCGAAATCCAGCTCTTTGTCCGCTAGACTCCATTCACAGTGAAGTGCTTAAGCATTCTCTGGCAGTACTTACGAGACTCATCCGTAAGATAATTACCGCATCCCTATCATCCGGCCGCGTTGCTCACCGCAGGCACGTGACTTTCGTCAGACCTCTGCCTGAAAAGCAAATCTCAGATCAAAACTCACTTAAGCGCTATGGATGTCTCAGGCCGTGTGTTTTTTTTTAAAAGGAGATATATCTCCTGACTGCACACACATTTACATCCATAATAATAAACTTGAAATGCATGCATAATGTTCCTGGCTACAGCACAGAAGCTCATGCTAATTGGGTACAGAAATCGCAAAGATATTCATTCTCTTGCAACTTACTGTGATCGTACTGATATTTTTATAACCACCGTTATTGATTTTAACCATTTCCTTCTTCCTTACAGTTTGAACTCCATCTGTAACTGTACTGTGTGGTAAGACCATACAGCACCACCCGCTAAATTCTCATTCGAACCCCGGTGATATTCAAAGCCGCCCTTCAGTCAGACTCGATGGCCCCGTCTATAGCGAACTGCTACGGCAGTCAAAAAGTGGATGAAAATCTCAGATAAAGCCGAGGTTTGATTGCTTCCCAGTTGCATCTCGTTAAGAGCGTCCTGTTGGGTAAAAAGCTCTTAACTTTATGTGGGGTGGGGGGGGGCGGCTTTTGTCTTGTTGACTCAGCGCAGAGCTGGGGCACCATTTTGCAACTCCTTGTCCATGATTCTGTGCATTTCTGAAATACTGCAAGACCAAGGTGTTCGGGGTACAGATAAAGCAGGCCTTGTTCTGTAAGATATACCACGACTCACCACCATGGGGCGCTCACTGCACACTGGCTGCCGCACAGCAAATTCAAAACGCTGTCGGAATAACTGTAGCCCTGAGTGCAAGATACGGTCCCGCCGCACCTTCCGGGGCTCCCTGTCAGCTCCATGGTGGGCTTCAGAACTCCTCGTCTCACTCATAATGCATAGAAGGTTCAATCCCTGCTTGTCCAGCTGACTAAAATGTATTAGCTGGTTTGCAGTTGCCAGCCTCCTTGTAATTTCTTGAATAGATAAAGGTGCTGTTATGAGTAAAACCTGCGGCTGTACGGCCCCCCCAGTTCAGGGACCTGTCTGCCAGCTAATGTAATGGATGATTCCTCATTGTTTAAATCTGTTCGGCATATACTGCTGTGACACACACATACATCATATACTGATGTGCTATAATACAGTGCTCATAATGTGCAATGCATGTTAGCAGTGCGTTTAGCCCTCATGTGCTGCATTGTTCACACACAATGCACATGCTACAGACAGTTTTAAAAACACGTCACAGTTGCACTTTTACTGTTACTCATTGTCACAGTACACATCATTAGTTAGTTGTTTAGAGAATTAACAAAGCAGTGCAGCGTTACAACGATTAACGTTAAACAACAGTAAACAGTCTTTGAAGAAATCAGAATTTCATTGTGTTTGCGCACTGCATTTTGTACATCTTGCAGTAAAACCTGGAATCCACGAATGAATCCTAGAATGAAAGTCTATGGCCTTTTGTTTTACATTTTCTTTTTAAATTTATATAGAGGCTTTACCTGCACTTTGCTAACTTGAATAATCGACAGAAAATTTGACTCCCTTTGATGTATGTGGCCGGTTAGCTTAGTTTATTTGACCGTGGTGCCGATAATGCCAAGGTGATGAGCTCTCTCCCCCTATGGCCATGCAGGTTTACCTTATTTCACTCCATTTCGTACTGCATGGATATTCGTGCCGCACGTTGCGGTGGATCTGATGCAGTTTGGGCAGGTTCAGATGCGAGACTGCTAAATGCAATTAATAAAACAGAGGCCTTCCCTATGGTGCTGTGACATACTCACCCAAACTACCCAAACACATGCAGCCAATCACATCGCACGTCTTTACAATTTACACAGCTTCCAGTTTATTCTCTCTTCCCCGTGTGGGCCAAAGGCTTGAGGGTGTCACGTGTGCAGGACCGGGTCAGAAGCCCGAGATGGACACAGGGCACAAAGAAGACGTTAGAAATGAAAGTTCTGCTGTGCCGATTATATCCAGGCAGCTCTAACCATGGCAGCCCGTGTGGCAGTGAATGACATCACGCTGAATCCCCAGCCAGGCCACTCAGAGCGCTCCTGTCACACCCATCGCTCATGGGGGGGCGTAGGGGGCGGGGCTGTGCTCGAGGTATATTTATTGGCTTTATTAAACTCATAAACAGTGAGGTTTATGGCCGTCCTTGCAATTTAAGGAAAAAAAAAAAAAACACACTCTTGCATGAATTCCACCACCATGAATTACAGGGCTCCATTTTAGTGGTGAACACTGACAGGCAGACTGGTTTTATTCGGACATCAGTTACCTGCAGGGGCAACCCCCCCCCTCCCCGCCCCCCTGTCGATTGACTCCTGCATTCATCTCACAATCTGATGTAAATTCGGCTGGACTCCTGCATTTTGTGTTTCTTTGTTTGTTGTAATTTCTCCGATTCTCCTTCTGTGACCTTCGTGCACCCATCCCGACAGAGGCGTCGGCCGGCACATATACACAGTAAATAGGCCATCGCTCTCACTCCCCGGGGCGACTAATACCACCTGGAGGCCGGCCGGGTAAACACAGATCTGCGCTATCCGGATAACGGATTCTGCGCGGCAGGGAAAATGCGCCCCTGATCCCGCCCGTGACCCGAGAAAAGTTCCGGAAAACAAATGTGGTGGCGAGCAGAAGCGTGGCCTGGGGTGGGTCGAAATGGCATCCAGGCTCATTGGAGGGGGGGCCCCCACTAAATGCTAACCCCCCCCCCCCCCAATATAAATACACATGACGTATCGCACGCGCCAATCCATCGCTGGCTAAGATGTCATTAGTGTTTCGGCACCAGCAGCTGAGTGATCAGGGTAATGTCAACTTTTCCCCATGCTACACTTGGTCAGGTCCCGCATACGTCTTCATACACATTATTTTATTAACCGTAATATCTAGACTTCCTATTACCACTCTTTCCTTTCATTCAAAGGCACAGAGGCACAGGCCTCTAATCTAAAGTGACACACGATATACTTTCACTCAACCATTATGCTGTAGCCTTCAGCAAGAAGCCTGTTTCTTTGAAAATGCTGGAATTAGGTTATTTCTACCGAAGTATTAAAGTCATACTTCAGTTTAAGCCATTATTTCGGAATTCTGTTTTTGTTTTTTTCCCCTTTTTTTTTCCCCTCTTTATTCCGAGGACTGTTCCGAGGCTGCAGTGACCTGCCGTACGCCTTAAGCGTTGCTCTACGTCCATGGCAGCGTGAGGAAAACACAGCTTCAGCATTGGTCTCTGCGAGACCATGTCGTGTCTGTGTGTGTGTTTGTAAGGTAGAGAGTAGGAGCCAGTATTTGTTTTAACGCTCAGGATGTCCTGTATTGCGTCCAAATTATGCACAAACCAGGTTAGGATACGAGTGACCATTCCATCTTTTGGCACGAGACTAGGAGTGATCATGCAGAAAACTTCACTCGGCAGCCAAATGTATTAAAGGGTTTGTTACTGCAGTGGCTTGCTGGAACAGCCCCATCCAGTCGCACCAAGGGCCCAGTAGTAAAAATATCCAGCTGATCCTGGGATTTGAACCAACAACCTTCTGGTTATAGGCACTGTGCCCCAATCCACTGAACCACACACTGCCAAGAGTGATCCCTGCAGGACTGAGCATGTCAGGCCATCCTGCCTTCCGTCTGCTCAGTGTTTCCATCCTCCATGCCCCTATCCTGAACCCAGCTCGGAGGACAGTAACCCAGCAATCGCTGACCCGTCACCCGACTCATCTACTCACAGTAAATTACACACTTTTCCTGTTTACAAGGCATGATGCTAGTTATTAGTCACTCGTACCACGTGAACTTTACTATATGCCCTCCTGTTATTTATTTATAATGTATTTGGATCTATAGTGTTGGGAAAATTTATTTTTGTAATTTATTTCTGTAATGCTGCCGGACAACCAAAAATATCCCCCCCCCCCCCGGGGATCAATAACGTTTTTGTTATGTTACGTTATGTTTTATGTTCTCATCTCACCTTATCATTCTCACGCCGCTCCTGGCACTCTGACACATGACCCTTACGGGGACGGGTGCCGTCTGAGGAACTAACCATGAATAACCTGTGCGGCCACCGAGGGGCAGGAGTGAGGCCTGCATCCGCCGTCTGCTTCAGACTCGGGGCCAGCCGGTGAGCTCTCGGCCCGATAATGGCCCAGCCCTAAGCGCCGGTGTCAGGCCCCTGGAGAGACGTTTTCAGAAGAGTGATACATGCGTCTTAAAGGCACAGTACAGCCCCTTATAAAAGGTATAAATCATGAGGCGGGGGGATTCTGCTAAGATAAAGGTGGGGGGAAATTAAAGCGATATAGTGGCTCGCTATTGTTTGCACAGATAATGTGCTGAAGGCCCGTGAGGATATGTAGTTCGCACTTTGGCCTGTGGGAGGCAGTGTAAGACCATTAGGTTGCTGAATTTATCACTTGGCGGCCAGAGGGACTGGCCTTGTTTAATTGCTCTTTGTTGATTAGTCAGGCCGGTGTTTTTGCTTTTCTCCCCCGTGTGTAACTGCACTGTAGGCGGATAACGGCACCGGTCTCTGCTCTGCTGACGGGGGCCACCTTCCGTGTGCTGTGGCGTCCCCAGAGTGTGGGGCTGCATGAGGATGTAGTTTGTTACGGGTTGTTTTTGTTCCTTCTGAGTGTGTTCAGAAACATTTCCATTCAGCAGTGGGAAATACGACAGGCTTCTGTGTTAACCAACATTATCCCACATTCAGTCATCAGAACAAGTGCGATATTAAGAGTTTTATATTGAACAGCCATATTTAATTTTTTCTACTGATCTAGCTCCCATACAGGGGAGAACTAACTTCGGGGGAGGGGGGTTCACAGTAAAGAGCCAGCCACCTATGGTGCCAAGGGAACTGGGGGTTAAGGATCTATGTGACCATTCAGCCAGGGCCAGGCATGAACCAACAACCTTCTGGCTCCAGGCACAGAGGCTCCCTCAAGGAAGTACATGGGTCAATGTCAAATAAACTGGTATCTTCTATAACTACCTAAAAGAGAAACAAACCATCCATCCATCTTTTACTAATCCAGGACAGCATCATAAAAACATTTAAATGAAACTGTTAGGCTACTGTATGTCAACTGGCTCTTCAACACTGTAAAAGGAGTTTAATCTGAATTGGAATTTGGACTTTGCAATTTTACCATTTTCAGCATCAATCACATTCAAAAACTAGCTGTACCGTGAAATGCTTAATGCGAATGTTTGTGTGAGCTGTAATGTGATGTAATTAGGCAGACATGGAGCTGCTGCCTAGAAAATGCTTCAGAGCGGGTGAGAAAAATGTGCTTGTTCAGGTCGCAGGTTCAAATCCTAGTGTTAGCCCAATGATGTCACCATTACGCTGTGAAGTAAGGCCCCTAACCCCCAATAGCTCCAGGGACTGTCTGACCCCGAATTCTCAAACGCCACTTTGGATAAAGGTGTCCGCTAAATAAATAAACAGAAAATCTATACTGTAAAATATACGAATATCCTTGGTAATCTGGGAAAGAGTTACACTAAGCAGCTGAGCCTAACACTCAAGAAATCAGCTACAAATAACACGGGGGTACCCAGCTACCATGATAAACAAACAAAACCAAGGTATAAAGACAGGGTGTGTAGCTAAAAGTATCCATATTACTGCAAAACGAAGATTTTAACTGGATTAAAAGATTTGCTCACATAAAGTACATTATACGGTGTATTTCTGCTTATTTACTGCTCATTACGTGCCTATTTACTTGTCGTATTATGGTTTATCCCATTTACTGTTTTTGCATATAAATATCTTTAATATTAATAATTAGGCAAATGCACTCGAAATTAACAACAAATTTGAGAAAGGCAGATTTTTTTTTTTTCCTTGTAGATTTTAAAGACAGCTGGTTACTAATTACTCTCTCGTTATTCTTTGATTGCTCGGGCAGGGAGCTCTGTTTCAGTAGTCTGTAAATAAATTGCTTATTGATCAGTAACCTGTTACATAAAATAAAAAGTAAATGAAAAGCAGGACTTTAGTGCTGCAGATTCGGTTTGCTCAAAAGCATTTTTTTTTGGTTTGTATGGCAAGCAGATCTGACTGGTGACATGCGGGTTGGCCTATGAGCCTGAGATCAGAAGGTTGCTGGTTTGAATCCCATGCCTGGTCGAATAGTTATATCTCTGTTCGGCTCTTTGACAAGGCCCTCGACCCCCCCCCCCGGCAAAACAATCCTGGGGTGCCAGATAAAGAGTTGATCCTGGACTCAGACCCCAGTCACCTGTATATGTGCATGTACATCTTAAAAAGTATGTGAAAATAAGCATTCCAATGTAAAAAAAAAAGAAGAGGAAATTTTAAAAATCAGGTGCAAACGGAAGCCAAACATAATCACTTTTAACTAGCATGAATTATTTTATAATACATTTCTGCAATAATTTGAAAGCTAATAAAACTCCACTTCCCCAAAGTCCAAAGAAAAGTACTTAAAAGAATTTATGATTTGTATTCCACTGATACAAAACGCACGTTCTTGAGATGCTGTATATAAATGCATACACATAATACCTCAGATACGCAACACAAAAACGCCCATCATCGCACATGACATAATATGGACTAAAGACAGAAGGTTCTTCAGAAACACAGCAATAGTAGAAAAGAAAAAGCAGATTTGTTATCCATCCACTGATTGACGTTTTTTTTCTGTTGCATCATTTTTATTTTGTGCAATATTAAGAATAAGGATTACCGTATAATGTATTCCCTACACCTATGTAAACATTCTCTCCAGATGCAGTTTTCTGTCCATTCAGCAGACATTTTGCTTTACTGAGTACTGCTGCGGTATCATGGAAAATGACATACACATGTCTTACCACAGACTGCAGAATATTCTGGCACACAAAGATGGCTGCCTAATTGAAATCTTCTTAAACCGGAATGCTTAATTATCACGACAGCATTGGCCAGCTAATAAACATTTATTTATAGCAAATTATTGCCTAATGCATCAAATTAACAACATGCAGCAAGCAAGATTTATACATGATGCTAACCACATTTATTACATTTACTTAAACTATTTAGCGGAGCACATTTTCGTATAAAACATATTTTTTTATAGATTAGAGTTTATGATAAAATGGGTAAGATTAACAACTCATGGTATGTTTTTGTTCTGATGATTTATAGAAGCAATAAAATGTGTTTATTAGAACTGTGAACAGAATTAAACGCTAGAGTTTTAAGTGCAGTATCCACCTGATGTACGGAAATAATGGGACAAAATATTAGCCTGTAAAGCAAAAATTATCACCCAAGTCAAAGAGTCACAATATTTACTATAGTAAATATGCCTTAAAATGAGTCCCGGTTATGGCTACGCTATTCCAACACACTCGTCTCTTTGTACTTAGCAACATGATATATAAAGGTCATTTAGAATGCTTCTGTTTTTCACTTGGGCTAATTTAATGTAAACTCCTTGTTCTCTTTTAAGACAAAAGGCCCAGGACATCACTTAACATACTGTCCATGTGGAAACGACCCAGTCAAGCTCTACATTTTGCTGAAGCGGCGATATTCTGGCCCGAATCCACTTGATAGAGAATGATTTGGGTAGTTCATCTGCAGCGCAATACAGCGGCTGCGGTCTTATTGCGAGTCGCTGAGAAGAAAATTAACCACATATGTCCTGGATGGTTCTGAGAGCAGATCGTTCCTCTACCGCTGACTCTGGGAAGAACTGAGCGAGCGGGGGAGGATTTCCAGAAATTTAACAATCTCATAGATTAACAAGCCACGTTCAATGAGCCTTTCCTGAAATCTTTGCTGGACCCACAGGCAGTAAACAAACAAACAAAAACGTAATCTAACAATCGATTGTCATTATTGTCATTATGTGTATTATCAATCATAATGAGACTTAACAGTAAATTGTTTAAAAATTACTATAAGCATCTAAATTTCATAATTAGTAATTCTGACTAAAATATAGGCCAAATTGTACTACAGCAGCATTTAGAGAATTCAAAAACTTGCTTCTTTATATAATAAGTTGAGGAAAACAAACAAACAAAGCACGGTGAATTTCTTCAAGAGCTGCTTCTACCAACTTATCTGCCTTAAACTGCTGTTTCTCCTCTGTCTTAGGATGCATATGATGACTACAGGTACAATAACACGGCAAATAAACCTGCAGAAAACTTTGAGAGCACAACACCCTGCTCTCCCTGTCCCCTCCCCGTTTGGCCAGCAGGTGTCACTGGCCATCCTGTCCTCCCTGTCGCTGGTCTTTCTGCCCCCGTGTGCCCTACCCTTACCTCAGACCACTGCATGGCTCAACAGGTTCCACCTGTGGCTTTGTGAATGTTACCCTCTTGGTTATGGGTTTGAGACTGACGCCATATGCTAGTTTATATTTTGTTTTTGTGTTCTCCAGTGTTTATTTTCTATTTGTTTTTTCCATCTTAGTTTTATTGTTCTAGATTTGCCCAGTTTCTGTTCTGGTTCTCCTTTGTCTCTGTGTTGTATCTCTAGAGCCTGGTTTGTTTCATAGTTTTAGTGACTGCTGTGTTTCCTAGTTTCTGTGTTGTTTGTTTCTACCTATTGCTCATTGTCCTGTGCTTTGGTTGGTTAATATGGTTATTCTCACCTAATGTGCATCATGTCTTACTAGCCTTGCGTCTGTATTCAGGTGCCGGCCCCACTCTGTTCTTTAGTGAGTCATTATGCTGTGTTGATGCGTGTTGTTGCCCTGTTTGGTTTTTCGGGTTCTGCTCCCTGTGTCGACGCGTGTTGTTGCCCTGTTTTGTTTTTCAGGTTCTACTCCCTGTGTTGATGCATTTTTGGTAGCAATGGGCCATTTTTTTTCAAGCATAGGGAGACTACTTAGGGAGATTGCTTATACGCATTTTCAGTCATCATGTATTAATAATGAAATATCGTGATGGATCTGGGACGAACTCATTAATTGTTGTTAAAGTGTTACAATTAGGTGCTGCAATACGTGTGGCCATTTTCACTTGCTGCGGTTTGGAGGGGAGTTTTTTTTAACTGGGGAGATGTAGAATGAGGTCTTGCTGCCTTGGGGTGTAGCTTGGCTGTCTCTCAGGGGCAATGAAGATATTTAGCACATTGAGGATGTGTTACTGCCGTCTGACAGATGTTAGGAGCAATGCAAACCTGGCCACTACAGTAATGATAAATAATACAAATATAATCATTTAATTGGATTAATTTGGCAGATGTTTTTATCCAAAGGGATTTACAAGGGAATGGAAACCCAGACACCCCTGTAGCAGGAGAGAACTGGTCCATTGAACAAGCAAAGGAACTAATAATAGTATTAATAATAATAATAACAAATTTCGTATTCTGCCTTATCAATATTCATTCATCTTATTGGGAGACATCAACTCAAACTATTTCCAATCATCTGAGGATCTCCTCTTGCCATTTCCAGAGCCACTTCCCATAATGAATCAGAAGATGCTGCATGTAATACAAACTGTATAGCGATCGGTCTCCCCAACCGCAAATAGAAGTCCCAGGATGCCCAAAGCTTTCATCTCGCTTTTCTAAAAGTCTGGAAGAGCCCACAGGACTCAGAACCTCCGAATCCTCAGGACGAATCGGACGTCATCGGTCACGTATTGCATAAGTGAATCAAGCTCCGCCTCCCAGCTTTGAGTTGCTGGGCTTCTGTTTGACGAGGCGAGCTTCGAAATCTCCATATCACATGTCCCATCACTACTTTTTGGATATTTTTGTAGTTAGTGCTTGTTTTCCCCCCATTTTCTTTTTTGACCCCTCATTGTCCTGTTATTCTGTAGTTTACCCAGTGTGTTCATTTTCCCCAGTAAACCCCTCTGTTGTCTTGGAGCCGCAAAGTGGATCGTTGCCGACTTTACACCTGTACCATTCCTCGCCGTGACACCTTTCCACTGTATGCGACACAAAATGTAGAAACAGACACCAGCTTAAGTACAGTAACAGCATGGATTAAGGTGATTAAATGAATATGGTCTTTCTGCTTCCTGCATTTTTCAACAAATTTGGCCGATGGTCAATTATTTATATCTTGGTAATCTGGCAGATTGCTTCAGTCATGGCTTACTTGGTGACCTGCTTCCTGAGCCTCAGGCGTCATTCACATGACTTTCTATGTATGTATGTGTGTGCCCTGTTTACACGGCCACCCATGCATGCCTTGCACGGCCTGTTACCGCCCCCCCCCCCCCCCGCTTTCAGACACTTTTCCAACAGGAAGATAAATGTCTCCCGGGCAAAAATTCAATAAGAATTCAGATGCGTTACCAATTAGAAAATCAAAACTTTTCTCTTGCTGTTTGTTTTATCGGGGATCATCTCAAGCGGTTGAAGATACCTTTTGAAACTATATCCATACTGGCCCATATTACCGTACACAAAAGAGCCTAAAACCACCATAAAAATCCACATTCTCCCAGGGACTAATGGTGCATTCCATTTGAACTGGGAAGCCAGAATTTCTGCGTTCCTAGTCAAAAACTTCCACTGAAACACCCCCTGAAGTCAGAGTTCCAACTCAGATAGTCAGAGGAATCTCCGCAACCTTCAGAGTCACAGGGGGTCGGGAGCCTATGGGAACATGGCAGAAAACAGCCCAGAACAGGGCACACTCATACACCATCCACACCTATGGGCAATCTGGCCACTCCAATTAGCCTCAGCGTGTTTTGGGACTGTGGGGGGGGGGGGGGACCTGTAGTACCCAGAGGAAACCCCATGACAATACAGGGAGAACATGCAAACTCCACACAGATGTAACACTGACAGAGACTCAAATCCAGGTCATAGAGGTGTGAGGAAACAGTGCTAACCACTGCATGACCATGCCAGCCTCTACAGCCATGACTTCAGAATTCAAGATGGCTGCACCCCTCATCAACTGAAGTGAAAGCTGCAGATATGTACAGTTTAATAGCACTTCCATCTTATTTGTGTCTCGTCAACTGGTATTGCTAAATGGTTCTACAATTTGTGGTATTAGAAGGTGGTCATCTCGAGCGTGATGTCATTCCCAGCTCTGACTCCCGACCTCTGAGGTAAATGCAGCTTAAGACAACAACCTTTTGATTACCAATTAAACTCAGTACACCCCCCCCCCACACATATGTACAGAAATACTTTAAAAAAAAAAAAAAAAAACAAGACTAGTTATATCAGAGGAGCAAACCTGTATGTTGTGTCTTTTAGCAATTTGCAGAATCTGAATTGCAGCAGTTGAAATTTCCAGCTGTATCAATTAGTACAAAATTGTGCCGGTTGAAAAAACAAATAAAGAAAATAGATGTATGTAGCAGTTAAATGCTAAAGCTCCCAAACGACGCTACACATTTGGCGATGCCGAGTACTGACTGCTCCGCTCAGAGGCCTGCCGCCAGTTCCATGCCAAGTCTCTTTACTTCAGACCATCGTTGTTGTTTTTTAGGTCAAGAAATATTGCAGTTTGTCTATCTCAGGGCTAGCAGAAACAGATGTTTATTCTGGAAAACTGTAATACTGTTGGGAGGCTGGGTGAGATATATTTCTAGACAAGTGCTGTGTGCAATCAAAGAGTATTTGTCCTCAAGTGAGAAAAAAGTATGGTTTCAGCAGTATTTCATGGCACCAAATAAAAGTAATGATTGATTGTAGCTAGGGAGAACGCCTCTTGCTAATTTCATCATGGCTGACAAACGACAGGCGTCGTCGCTCCACACACGGACACTGCTGTTTTTGTAAGGCTGTCAGAGCAGCCTAATGCACTTAGCTTGCACTTAGGTGTGGGGCTCGTGTCCCGCTTTGTCATACTGCGATTCTCTCATCGAATGACAAAGGAGAAAAAAAGCAAACAATGCGAGTCCTCGCCCTTCCTTCTCTTTCGAACGGCGCGTTCCACTCCCGTAAATGTCACTACGGTTATCGAACAGGCAGAGATGGTCCTGTTGTTGCATCTATTGCTGTCGTGCAGTAAAGAAGCCTCCTCTGTACTCAGGTGTGTGGCAAATGTGGCCCCGACTTATGAAGCACACATCCGTGGGAAGTGGATTTAAAAAAAACAGGAAGCGGCTGTAATGAGAAGCATGGCCACAAGTGTGGCACTCGCGATGATAACGAGGGCTTCTTCAAAACATACCTGACACACTGTACAATGCTTTGTGATTCCTCTCTTATTTGGGTTCCTTCCACCAGCCCTTATGAAGTGTTCATTCTGAGATCTCCCACAATGCATCTCACCACGGGCCCTGTCTATGCTATATGCAGGTTGAACTTTAACCTCCATATTACCATACCTTTATAACACCACTGCCTTGGGAGCAAGTGCTGGGGCACTGGTGAAGCTTTTAATTCATCTGTAAATGAGTGCTGGAATTTTTAAGAACTTTAGCTTGTAACCAGATGGTTGCTGGTTCTGGTCTAATGAGCTGTGATCTTGTTATAGTACCTCAAATACAGCGCTTTTCTGTTAAAATTCTAAGATTGTTTTTGTTATCCCTGCTGCATCTGAAGATGCAATAAAGTGTAGTGATCATGCCATGGATTTATGTTTATTTGTTCATTTATTTGGCAAATGTATTCAGAAATTGATACAGTTAAATAACTAGTCACCATCTTAATTAATCTAATAACCTAATTTATCTTGTATTACAGGTACCTATAGCTATACAATATTTCATTTTTCAGCTTTGTGTTTTTTCTCTGTAAAGTAAATTGTTACGTTAGCAGGTCGTTCCTGTTCTTATCGTTTGATTATTTGATGTCATGTTCAGAAATGGACCAGAAAAATAATGTGAAAACGATCTTCTGCGTTGTGCTTTTTTTAAATCTGTCAAAACGACACACCCGTCACCACGGCGGTGATTATAACCCTAATGATCATTGTTCCACAAACCACTCCCATGTTAGCTGGATGCATTTTCTGTAACATTTACTCATAAAACCATCAGACCAATGAGTAACAACAACATTAACATCAATGTTATAGTAATTCATAGCCTACACTGCGACAATGATAGGCATGTTTTTTTTTGCCTGAATTATACACCCATTGTCCTAAATACGGCGGTAATGCATTTTAACGCTAACCTCCAATTGCAACTTATTTCAGATGATACCGCCTACAAATTAACAATCAAATCGATATATATCAGGACTTTTTTGCATGGCTATTTCAGTGCAAGTTATTTTTCAATGTAAAATAATTTTACAAAACCCGTTTCAGTCCCGTTTAGTCATTTTGCACACTTTCTGCGCAAGGCGTGCAGGTTTTAAGTTGCGCTACCCACCTTGCACTGCAGCAATATGTCTAGAGATGGCGCTGCTACCCACCATTAATGGCCTTTCCTAAAATGTTTTACTGATTTGCTTACAGAAAACTCGTATTATGGTGTTTTTTTCTAAATTTTAAACTACAAAATAATAATAAAAAAACAACTACAGTGCAGAGCATGACAAATTTAATTTATGAATCTTTGCATTTTAAAGCATTATTTTGCTTAAGCTTTTCGGTGGACATCCTTTTCGGCGAAATTTATGGAGAAACGCTTAAACTTCCCATTGTTACTGTATCATAACCCTAAGCACCCACCGCAAAGCCTCTGTTGTAACTCAGCCTCTCTCTGCAACATAGTTTAAACTAACCATTTAGTCACAGATATTAATCATCTAAAAGCAAGCGTACCCCCCCCCCCCCAAAAAAAAAAGAACAGCATAGTACCAGATGAATTTCTCAATTCGATTTGCTGCTAAATATTTCACAAAGTGAACTATAAGAGACGCCCTGAATGTAAAAAGAAAAAAAAAAAAAAAAAAAAAAAAAAAGTTTTACGTTTTTTTTGCAAGCAGTTTTGCTCAATGCGCGGATAGAGTAATGTTGTGGATGATAATTTCCTGCTTTTGCTCCTGTGTAAACAGCGCCGGAGTTGACAGGCGTTGACACGCTCGTGGTTTTAATCAGCTATCAGATAGCAGAGCTCAACTAGGGCTAATGGGGAAAAAAAGTCCTCCTGGGGAAAAATGAAATAAAAGAGAAAGCCCTTTAGATGTAGCACTTGAAAGTGATGGTAAACAGCTGATGCCCTACATCTTTGCTGTCAATAAAAGCTGCCCTTGATGTTTAAGATCAGGGAATAAACGGTTAATTTCTTCAGCTCTCTGCCCCCTCCCAATAATTTATGATCCAACGCCAAAACATATAGTGATTTTTATCAGGAATATACATAACTTAACCTTTCCTCCGTGCACATACATGTGTGGTTATGCATGCGTTCCTCTGCATATGCTCTATTTCTGCACGTCTTTTTTGGTGGCAACAGTGCGCCTGCTTTCCTTACACATAAAAAGGTGTCACACTGCTTTACTTAGCCCACTGGGGATATTATGTGTATTTAAACATCACCATTACCGGTAACACTTACATCACTTGAAATTAAATGTTAATATTTCGTGTCATACCTACAACCCTCAGGCACCTCCCCGTTAAAATAAGTGTCACGTGGCTCAGCGGGGGGAGGGGGGTGGACAAGAAAGCAGAAACGTGTAATTTACAAGTCCCACTCTCGGATTTAACATGCAGGTTTCCTCCCACAGAGATCAATAGATAGTTAAGAGTGCCGGGGGATTGGATACAGACTGTAATTAGATCAGCATCTCACCTCATCAGACACACTGACTCGCTTTTACGCGGAGAACTCCTCATGCCTGCAAAGGTGTCCAGTTTTTTGGAAATTATAGTTTTTTTTTCTGTGTTAAAAAGGTACGTAATCTGTGCTAGCGAGGTCTGGTTTTAGATGCAGAGTTCATAGTTCATACTAAGGTCTGCAAACCGCTGCCAAGCACCTCCCCGGACGGTACGCAGTCCGCCACTCCCCGTGCTGCGATGGTTTGCTGAATAAAACATGTTTTAAACTCACACCAACGGAAAAATGCACTTTTCAGTTTTGCAATTGAGTGCCGTATCCGAGTGCATTATCTGAAGTGCCGCCGTCATCGTATGACCTGTGGGAAATGAAGAGGGAGGACAGTGAAAGACCACGGTGGACCGCGTGAGACATTTATGACCTGCCCTTTATCACGGGATGCAATAAGCATCACCTGCAATCAGTTAAGCAGGAGAAGCACGTAGGGGATCGAGGTGACCCAGCAAAAATAGCGAAGAAAGACAGAGAGCCAGTTAACACGGCATTTTCGCAGAGTGTATCTATCTCAAAATTAACAGTAATAGATGACGACAACGATGATGATGATCAAAATCCCGGTGCTGCTGAGTAAAACCTGGAAGCAGCTATATTATTCACAATCAGGTTTAATTTTAAAAAGGGGTCACTAGGTCTTATTTCCTGGTCCTAACCTGGGCATTTATCGGATGGGACTGAGGCCTCGTTATATCGGTTCACCTTTACCTAGCATTACGACAGTTGCCGCGAATGTCATCGGAGCATTCACAGGAAGCCGGCTGCTCCTTTCGAAAGCTTCAGTGTGCATTTTAATGAACGTTATCGTATCTAACAGCATATAATTTTATTCTGAATTTATTTGATTCGCAACATTGCATATTAATCCATATACAGTATTTTCGTTGCAGGCAAACGCTTCATCCATACGAATGTTAAATACTCCAGATTTATGCCTTTTTGCTTATGATTAGTGGATTAGTTGATGTCGTTTAATATAGAATAAACGATTAAAGTGTTGAGTAAAGTTTTCTTTACTTTTCTTACTTTTATGTTAAAGCATTGCTAAGAAATTCCACATAAAACACTCCACATTAAAAATTTAGTGCAGCCTTGCGTTACATGTTTAACATACAGGATCTGCTCTCCCATAATTCCTCAGATATAGACCTATACCGACATATTGGCCCTTTAATTCACTAGCTTTCACCGAGAAACCTCTCACCAGAGCCGCAACCGTTAAACTCCGGAAGGAGACGTGACTTTTACATTTAGTAGTTCAACACGTGGCCCAGAGAATAATTAAAAACAAACAATTTTAATGGCCTGAGGTGAATGCAGTAAATGGTGCCCTGAAGCTAGGGCTGGAATGCTCTCTGTTTGCATACGCATGGGGAGAGATAACAGGAGCTGAGTGCCTGAACATTCCTGAAGAACAGAGGGGGAGTAGAAGGGGTGGGAGGGGATGGAAAGATTAGGGTAACCTGTGCCACACGCAAGGTTTTATTGATGGTTCTAAGGAGCAGGGAGGGAGAAGAGGATGGTGCAAAGTACTTAGCATGTAAACTCAGCAGGTTATATTTTATTTAGTAGTTCAGAATTATAGAAAATGACTGGGCTAGGGAAACAGCCTACAGAAGAGACAGGCCCAGCTGTAAACAGGGGCCGTTTGGCAAGGTGCATTGTGGGAGATCTGAGGGAGAGGTCAAGTTGAAGTCAGCCTGACACTTGAAGAAGCGAGAGGGCAAATGGAGCCGGGTAGTGAAAACAGGGTGTCATGTAGGCAAGAACTGGAAAGACTGAAGTGAGTTGGCTTACTAAATATTACACAAATCCATCCATCTTCCAACCACTTATCCTGGTCAGGGCTACCGGCAGCCTGTCCCAGGCAGTATAAGAGTGTAAGGCTAGGGGCCACCCTGGATAGGATGCCAGTCCATCACAAGGCACACAGCATCACACAGTAGCAGTCTTAAGATACCAAGTTAGAATAACTGTGTGTCTTTGCATATCAGCTGGAACCTGGATTCCTCATAGGAAATCTGTACAAGATGAACGGAATCAGAGAGAGCAGGGGTGGGATGCAAGCCCACAGCCATGGTGGTGCGAGGGAATAGTGCTTCCCACTGAATCTATTACAGAAGTGCCCTTAAAAAGGCATTAAGTCATAACCTACCTGGAAATGTTGGATTATTTGTGTTTTGGGATATATGGTTATTTTGTGATGGATGATTAGACGCACATTTGGTGATGGAGACTCTAGAGTCACAACGGGAACATATCATCTACAGGATCCTCCCTGGATGCATCCCTCAAATATCAGATCTGCTCCCAAGACGAAGGCTATAAACATGTCCCGCTATCCCATGATGCACCGCGTGCACCTGCCCAATCCCGGCCCTTGGAGAAGCTTGTGCGACAGGTGCTAGAGTCCGGCCAGGAAGGCTGCTGGTCCCAGGTCTCCATATTGACATCCAATTTGTTTCCCCATTTTCCCCCACCCTCTATCTGATGTTGATCAGTGAAGATTGATGTCTTTGTTTGGGTCTCCAGCATGGGGTTTATCACGGCGTTATGAGTTGCCCACAGAGCCGATAGTGGGGGGGGTTTGAATTATATCCTCAGATGGAAGAAATGGAAGAAGCGATGGGTTTTATCTGTCTTCTTTCTTTATAAAAAAAAAACCCTTAAACCCCCCCCAAAAATGCGCAGAAACCACAACAATAAACAGTAGCGCTCTGTGACTGAAAATTAAACGTTAGAGACGTGATGGAGATCATTGGTTTGGGCTGTGAACCCAAGATGTAGCTAATTGAAGAGCATGATTGAGGACAGACTCCTGTAGCTCATCATGATGACATTACTGGGCATTAACTGGACTGAAGGAATCGAAAACTTTCGATTATAACAAGGGGGTCACATTTTGAAGGTAGCATTTTGGTTAAAGATCTCGACCGCTGTCCCAAAACTTCATTGGGAATCTAGAGAGGACTCTGTTATTGTACCCTTGAGTGATGTGCAATTGCTTCAAAAAAATACCCACTGTATAAATGGCTGTGTAAAACTACACCATGTAAGCATCTCTGACTAAAATTATCTGATAAACACCTGAATAATGTAATAAGTCCTTTAGATGGAGGTAGAGGGGAAGCCTCCCAGCAAACGCAGTAGGTGAAAACAGCGTGGATTTTCTACGGTGACTTGTCTGCAGTCCAGCACGAGACAAGCGCTCACCCTCGCGGTTTCGTGATCAGCTGAAGAGAGGCGGCGCCAATATTAGCGTCTGGTGGCCTCAACCATTCAGCATAATCTGCTCTCTTTGCCCTGGTCCGGGGTGGAGGGGGATTGAGAGATGGGGGGCTTGAGAAATGCTGTTGTTTTGCCTCTGGAGGTTTCATTAGGGCTGGAGTCGAGACATTCCCGTCGACAAAGAAAAACAGTAATTTATTTCCCATACTGCTGCCGCAGCCTCTCGCTTGCTCTCCCTCCATCTTGAAGCCAAAATAAAGGAGGGAATCAGACGTGCTTGTGACTATTTGATGGTCGCCACCCTCGCTTGTCTAATGAACTGAACGCCTGGCGACGAGATCAGCTCCGCGTTTCGTGTGGCCATTAATTAGAGCTGTCAAAACTTTTTTTGTTCCCTACAGTGGCTGAATAGGATCCCGTTAATTAAAAATATATCAGATCGGGAATCCTGAGTGCTGAACTTGATATGTTAACCCCTGGATTCTGACATATGTAAATTTTGCACACATGCAAGCCTAAGTCCAATGCCCACTTTAATATGACCCCCCCCCCGACATCCACTTCAGGTCCCATATCATTCAAGTTCTGAAGCAGGAAGGAAGCCTTTTGATCTAATTATGGTTGTCCTCTCTCACACACTTGAACAAAAGTATGGCTTTGACAGTCCCTTCCGTTTTGAATTTTGAATAGGAATTATTGTAGCATGGGGGCTAATCAGTTTTCCACAAGGTCCGAGTTGTGCAAACAGATCGGGACTGCAAAATGAAGGCTACTGCATATACTGCCCCCCCCCCTCGCCCACCTCCCCGCCCCCAAGGTCACCCGGCCCTTAGATCGGCCCCCCATGCCCGTGTGAGGTGGCGAAACATTTTT
>JABFEA020000010.1:19894216-19908608 GCA_019775915.2 Cyphomyrus plagiostoma | reverse complement strand
CCCCCCCCCCCCCCCCCCCCCCCCCCCCCCCCCCCCCCCCCCCCCCCCCCCCCCCCCCCCCCCGCCCCCCCCCCAGGACTCTCCAAATCCCACACTCCTTTTTGTTTTCCTGGCCCTTTACAATTCGGGGCCTGCTGTTTCGATCATTAAAGACAACCCACACTAAACAGTATTTAAATATGGATTACAGCATCACGGCGTATATAACTTGTTTTAGATTGCCTTTCATTCTACGTACATATCCTAGTTTAATTTTTAATGGTTCATTCGAATTATGTTTGATTGATTTGAATTAAACTTTTGAATGATTCATTTAAAAAACACACATACACCATGTTGTCACTGTAACCAGGGAAAGCTCATTGTTTTAGAAGGGAGTTGCCACCAGTGTGTGGGTTTTTGCGTATGTGTGGGGGGGGGTGAGAAGTGCCCACCCGGGGTAGTACTCCTAGGGTAAATCACGGTAGCCATCTTTGGATCGCGCTTTTCCGAAGGAGTGTGAGCTGACATTCTGTTCCATCTGGCCTCGAGATCACTTTCATGTCCGTGAGAATCTCGATGTGCCGTTTCCCAAATCACCTGCTGCCGTGCCTGGGTTTGTGGGAGGGCAGCAAGTCTGGTGCCGCTGGATACCATGTATTGTGGGCGCCGGCTTTGATTTTGCGGCACGGGAATCCTGCCGATGGACTTGTCGGCATGCTCCCGAGGACCTGCCCGAAGACTTGTGCTCCTGAGGACCTGCCGGAGGACTTGTGCTCTCGAGGACCTGCCGGAGGACTTGTGCTCCCGAGGATCTACCGGAGGACTTGTGCTCCCGAGGACCTGCCGGAGGACTTGTGCTCCCGAGGACCTGCCCGAAGACTTGTGCTCCTGAGGACCTGCCAGAGGACTTGTGCTCCCGAGGACCTACCGGAGGACTTGTGCTCCAGAGGACCTGCCAGAGGACTTGTGCTCCTGAGGACCTGCCAGAGGACTTGTGCTCCCGAGGACCTGCCAGAGGACTTGTGCTCCCAAGGACCTGCCGGAGGACTTGTGCTCCCGAGGACCTGCCGGAGGACTTGTCAGAGCCCAGCACCACAGATATAGCTGGAGTACAGCATGGAAACCACAAGCACAAGGACAACAGCTTGGCATTAAAATATAAAATTCTGCTGTATTTAAATCATCAGCTTATTTATTGTTATATTTTTAAACCATTTCAGAAGTTGATCTCTCTTACCCTCTCACCCTCGTGGCTGGTGTTTACAAAGACAGGCCAATGCAATTCACACATAAGAAAGCATAGCATGTAGCAGATAGTCTTCAAACCCCTTTTATAATCCAGCCAATGGTAGGAATTCCAGGAGCACAGAAGTAACAAAAGTGGCCCATACATTCCAGCTGCGAAATTAAATAGCCCAGCAGGGGTAAAAGTAGTTTTTGGTTCCCATGTCAAGAATACCCCCCGCTTTCCCCCCAACCCCCCATTCCAATTCCGGAGCCTTCTTATCGACAGCATGAGAGAGACAACAATCTGGGAGATTACATCGTGTCACATGGCCCTGGGTTGACCAATGGGAGAGCCGGCCCACTGAATAGTCTCCGGGAAACATATTTACTTCCTACATCCTACATCTCTCTGCATTCCGTCTCACTGAGAGAGGGGAGAGGAACCAGCAGTGGGAACAGTGATGACATGTAAAAAAATAAAAGAGCACGCCGAGTGGAAAGGAATAAGCTTCACAGGATTTTTGAGGAAGTTTTGAGAAATGAACTGGGCTCATATAAACGAAAAACAGCCAATGGAATTAGAGGTTTCTGTATCATTGGGAAAAAGCAGAAATGTGGACCTAAAGTCATATAGCTGTGGTGTTTAGTGTTATAATTGAAACTGGAAGAGTTAAGAGAAGGAAAATATATCCAACAAGATGGGGGACAACATGACCCCTGATTCTGTCAGACAGCCCCCTGCTGTATGACATGCAAAACACAGATTAAGTCATATCTGCTAAGGAGCTTTAAGTCCAGATCTTTCTACAAACATGTGCCATGATGTGTGCTCAGAAATTAAGAACATTTCTGTCCTGCTGCCTAGCTGATACGTATGTTTTTTGTATTTTAATTCCCTGTACTGACTGAGCAGTTGGAAGATGGATGGATAGATTTGCTCTTTGTGCTGTATCAAAAAGCAGAACCGTCTGAAATTAGTTTGATTAATCTAGGCTACTTGAGCTAAATCATTTTTTTTCTGGAATTTTCCTAGACTGTGGAGCAAGTCAGGATACATGTGGGGGTCAAGGCGTGTTGCTGCTCTGTATCAGTCTGACTCAACGAGCACAGAGCTGTAGATTTATGGTTTTGGGAAACAAATATTTTTAACTGTTTCACCTCCGTGCATTTGTTTGTGAGCACAGGTGTGAGTGTGTGTTCTGCACACATCTGTTTGTATCAAGAATTTATTTTTTTTTTCTTTGCGGGATGCAAAAATGGAACCAGGGCTGCTGGGTATAGGGCTGACCCGGTGATCTGAATGGAGATTGAGGTGGGATGTGCCACAAGAATTTTCCAAAGGGATGAATATGCTATGAATGTCCACGAACGCTGCACGCTTAACGAAGTTCATGTAGGAGTCGTGTAAATGCCGTTTGGGTGTGTAAGTGTGTCACAGGCCACAGTGCTGCCCCGCCTCCCCTTCTGGGCACTGGGTGACATTTTCAGCACGCCAGGTGACAGATGTGGGCTCCGCTTGTATCACTGGGTCAAGCAGAGTGCAACCTGTAGCCTGTAGGAGCAGAGAGATAGAGAGAGGGGCTCTAATCCTAGCATGCAATCGATACTGCACACTGATCGCCATCTATCAGTCCAGCTGCCTGAGGGACCACCCTCGTTCATCCCCTGTTTCATCTTCACAGAGCAACCAATGCAGCTAACAGGTCTAGCGGCTGTGGCCAGTGTGCATGTGAGCACATCCACCCACACGCCTTGTGCTGGTGGAATATCAGGGGTATAAGAGGGTCTGCGGGGTGCGATCAACTTAACAGACCCCCAGACTGTCTCTTTAGAGTAAGGGCCAGCCATACGAAGTGTGGTTTTTGATGAGTCAGCAGGTAGGATAGACGTGAAGGACAACAGAAGGTCACACCTGTTGTACCTTTGAGCATCCACTAAATTATCTGGCTATTTTAATGGGAAATACTGTTGGTCAATGTAAAGATATATAAATGTAACATTTATTTTTCTATCCTGTTTGTTCATCTGTAATATTAACAAGACAACAAAACAACAGAGTTACACTTTGCTTTAACTGCACCTTTATAATGTCTTTATAATGCATTATTTTACATTACCAACAGTAGTAAAATATACTAGCAGTCGCAATTACCAAGCAGGTAGAATGGTCGGCACAATGCATCATGCCTGAGATTATGAATATTATAACCAGGCAAATCAAGCAGAATTTACAAGTACTATCTGATTCCATTTTTCCCTACAAATGGACATTTATCTTCGTGTATCACAGGACTCTGTTTCAAAGCAGCACATGGCACAATCTTTTCATCTTAGTGAAGATGTATGATGGATGGCTTTCTCTGCATTATCATCTGTTTCTAGAAGGCAGAGCTGAAAAGCCTGCTCACTTCAGCGAGCTTCCACGGGCGTCCGAACAAACGTCACGTCCTCAGGTAAACGGCGAAGACGGGCATCAAAAAGGAGAGAAAACAAAAGTCATGCAGGGAGCAGAGTCTGCCTCTAGGGGGAGGTGGCGAGCAGCTATGGACAGTCTAGGAGGGAGCGAGGTAACCGCACAGAACTCCTGCTGTTACACTCTCACCTCAGGAATGAATAGACTGGAGTGCTTTTTGGCTTCCTTTGTGGGGATTTGGGCCTGGTTCAGCGCAGTGCACGGGGGAGTGACAGCACAAGCTCTTAGGATTACATACACGGCCTGGGAAGTCTTAGAATGTATATGCACTAAAAATGTTTGTGTTTCTGTCTGGGGCTTGTGGAGCATTCAGTTATAGTGCACAAGGAGTGGGTGGGAGAGTGAACAAAAGCACAAAAAGTCTGTCAGTACAGAGAGAGGAGGAGGTTGAGGGAGGACAGTGGGAGGTCAAAGGTCACTGTGAGGCAAATTTGCTGATCAATGCTGCAAGCTGTTTGCTAGCCTATCAGCTATGGGCACAGGCCAGCCCCTGTAGGCTGGTCATGTGACCTGAGCAGGAGCCAGGGGGCTATTAGTTCCAGCCCTGTCTTAAGTGTTCATTATGTCGTCACAGAAAGGAAGCTCATTTAACTATGCCAAATAACATAATATCTATGGTACAATGGAAAGTGGTCTTAATGCTGTTCTTTCAACACACTGCTTCACGACCCTGCTTTCTGTACAGCGGCCAAACCCCTGCGAAAACATGAATCTATTAATTCCATGAAATCCTTAGGAGTTGCCAATTCACTGGGAATTGCCCCACCAGCTGCTAGTTCATTTGTATTCTGCCTATTAAAGTACAGCCATGTCCTGTGACATTTCAGTTATGCCCAACAGCTTGCCACAACTGGAACGTGCCAATTTCATAAAGCATGGGAAGTAAGAGGAGCTGCCCTCTACTGGGAAGGTGGACTCATTACTAAAGACATTCTAGTGTTAAATTCACTAACTGTCACGAGTCTTTCTTGGATGTCTTTGCTCACTTTATCTGGAATAAGAAAAAGATCAACATTTCATTATTTCATGTCATGGGCAATAAGATTCACTGATTTTGTTTTCATGATTTATTATTGAAATATGTATTAAACTCCAGAAGAAATAAATTCCAGAAGCACTTAAAGAAAGAAACACAGGCATTTCATTAGTAGTTAAAGTGGATTAAATATTATGCTCATTTTACTGAGATCTGTGGTTATACAACAAACATGTAGTTATCCTGTGTAATTACATAATAAAAACAGTGTAAAAACCTGTGTTATATAATATACATTTTTAATGTCTTGTCTCTAAATCTCTTGTCAAAGGCTAAAAAGGTGAACTTAAAATTTACACTATATTTTATAAATGCATACTGGGTCATGAAGTCGATGTACATTTTTTGAGAGCGTTGTCATGTGACTTTTTCTTGTATGCGGGGCAATCACAGACGGAGAAGGAGACTCCTTGCCCTTCGTCCGCTTCAAAGAGGCAGAGAAATACCGCGTTTCATAAATATGTATGGCTGCTTCGCATTTGTCTGTGGAACAGCAACAGATTGCCCACGTGGACGGGAACATGGACGGGGAGCTGTGTCGCTCTGCATCTCTGTCTCGAATCCACCCCGGTGCCATGAGGACAGCAGTCTGGGCAGACCAGTGTGCCCCAACCCCCCACCCCCCCGACCGATATAGCCCAAGCGGGAAATGAAAAAATGGCGACAATAAAAAAAAACTAACGACAAAAAAAGGAAAATTGAATTAACGTGCGGCTCAGAGTGCTTGCGGATAGGGGGGGGGGGGGGGGGGGGGGCTTTTATTGCCTTTAAACACTTCATAACAGGAATGCTTCTAGTTTTTCAACTTGCACCAGGTGCATTAAGGTGAGCCCCACCACCCCCCCTCCCCCATCCCATAACGCCTCAATACAATTTCACAATATATCAGAATAACTCCATGATGTCACTGGCATGCGAGAGGCAGTGGCGGCCGTGTCTTCATTAAACTGCCATATTCCATTAGGTTGTTTCGCTCTCAATTAGTGCGTGCTTTAATAAAGGTGCTGCGTTCTTTTTGGCTGGTGCTGGTCCCGTGGAGTGCTGGGGAGGGACGGGTTGGGGGGGGGCATCCACAGCTGCAGGAATAACTGGCCTCTTCTTCGTTTTTTTTTCCCTCTGAGAGCAATTACAGCAACAAGGTGGGGGGAGTGGGGGGGTCGCATATGAGTTGCAGCGGCTGCTCGCCGCCTGATTCGGGTCATAAAAGGTCCGCAAAGGGGATAGGGGGGAGTGGCCTGCGTGTAGGGCGCTATATTAAGCAAAACTATTAATATGTTAAAAGATAGAGGTAGAAAAGAGGAAAATGGTGTTAAATGGAAATGGGGTGTATACAGAGGTGGGGCCGTGTACTGGCCCCAGCCGAAAGCTGATTGGTCCCCGGACTACCCCCTCCCCTGTCACTCAGCAATTCAAAACATATCATTGGTTAATGATAAGGCTGGCCCCGGCGTATGAGTTATAGCACCCCCAGCTTATAAAATCTCCCCTGTATGGAGTCCTGCAAGATGCAGGCATCCCCTGACGGCAGGAGTCTGTCGCCCCACAGCCAGTAGGACCTGTAGCTCAGGCTACATGCAGTAATTGCGCGTGTATGTCAGCAGCAGCATCGCATGACACAACAAGACAGCCCCTCTCCGCGTCGCCCACGCCCTGCCGCTCATTGCATGAACTTTTAGATTGGACCCTAATTGGGGAGTATCAGCCAAGCAATCCGTGGTCAGCCTCTGGGGAGAGCCCTGCGTAAACAGTGGCTCTCCGTGTGCGTGTGCCTCTACTCGCAGTATCTCTCTCTCTTTCACACACTCGCACGCAAACACACACGCGCACACCAGCCAGGATCACACGTACAAGGCATGTGACCGTCGCACAAACACCAAAGACACGATCAAAGAGGGCACATGTAAATTAATTTCCTAAATTTTCTCTCCAAAAAAATTAATAACAATAATAGATGTCTGGCACCGTGCTCCTGATGTGTTCATACCTAACATGAACCTACCTTCATACCTAAGCGTTCATACCAAAGGCTTTGCAGGCGTTTATTGGTCCTAGGATTTGATGTGTACACCTTATTTAGGCAGGCGTCATAACAGAAGGCGTCATTCCAAAACAGAAGCGCTTCTCCATCCGCGAGAAGCCATGGTGGTGTGTCTGGGGCTTGGAGGGGTGGGTGGAGGACGCCCTGGTTAGAGGGGTTGAAGCAGGCAGGTACTCTGAGAGAGGTGCAGGGAACGGGAGAAAAGTGTCGACCTTGCAGAAAAACACGGCGAGACTAATGCCTCTTCTTTGTGAGAGGCAGAAGCGGCGTTGATAGATGAACCCTAACAACAAAGCGTAGCCAGAGAGACAAAATTAGTGTTGTTTTAATTACCAGTTGGTGCTGGTATGTATCCATAAGTGTCTGAGGACGGACAGTCGATGGGATGGACTGGGAGGGGAGCTGAGGGGGGGGGTGTTAAAGCCAGGGTTTGTGGTGTCGGAAGATGCACAAACACAGAAATACATGAAGGCACGCACACACATGCAAGGGCGCAGTCGCAGACGTGCACACACATGCATAGGCGCAGTCGCATACGTGCACACACAGCCTGCTCAGCTTGCTGGATTGTCTCATGCACTCGCTGTTCCACTGCAGACACCTAAGAGCACAGTGCTATTTTAAACGGCCCGCCCCCACCCCCCGTTACCACTTAAAAGCCTAAACGGATGTAAGGTGCCCACACCATCGGAGCTGGACACTGCGCGGGACACACATTACATTATTCAGACACGGCTCACACACGCCCTCTGCAAAGGAGTGCGTCCCATAACAGTGTACGCTGTGGGAGGGCGAGGACAAGCTAACGCTAGTAGGGTCTTGTTGTAACGATTCCTTGCCAAATTGCATCCATGGCTTGTTAAACACAGACAAGATTTATTCGGTCAGTATTATACCTTTTAAAGAATGGCCATATCCATCCATCTATCTAACCAGTCATTCTGGTCTGATCTTAGTGGGCCCTGAAGTTTATCCCAGGCATGAGGGCACGAGGCTGGACGCCCCCCTGTATGTCAATGGTGGTGCCCTGAATTAACACACCTGGCCCCTTGCGCATTGTGCCTTTCTATCCATCCATCCATCCATCCATCTTTTGTTTTGCTTTCCTTGGTGAGGGTTGATTGCAGTATGTCTGTGGAAATGTTACAAGTCTTTCGTCTGTGCAGCCACACTAATAGCTACAGAAAACTTGGCCTTCTTTGTGTCCTAGAATGCAAGCGTGATCATAAACATTCAAAAGGGGTGGGTGGGGGGAAGGGGGGGCACATGAATCAGCTGCACTGCCTTCCTGGGAATGAGAAATTCCGGGAGGAAAATTCCTTTCCTTAAATGTAAATTGTGTCCCATCCCCGGTGATTCGCCTGCAAGCGGCTCACACTTGCGGTAAACTCAAGTGACAAACTCCAATTCATATTCTCTGCTCTGTTTTTTTTTTCCAGAGGACAATTGGCTTCGCGGGGGAATGGCGGAGATGCAGGAGTGGGTCTGACGCTGCTTCCGACGGGCGACTCGTGGTTCCCTGACGGGTGAACGGAGCCACTTATTTGCAGCAAACAGCCAAGATACGCCCAAGCAAATTTAAATCCTCCTTCCACGCAAGCGATGATTCCGAAACCTCTGGGCTCGTTGTCAACTGGATAACGACGCGATCCACATCCAAATCGAGACGCGGGTCGTCGCATTTCACAGGTAAGCCTCGACTGCTCCGGAGGCCCTGGAATCTTCTGTGAAGGAATTGGTCCTCCTAGCTTAGCCCCTCACTCCAGGGAGGCCGCGTCTGTGTGCGCATTATATATCTGTGCATAGATTTCCGTGGTACAGCGTGTGTTTACAGGCGCACATGTGCTGTGCCTTTCACACTGTTTATGGGTCGCAGCTGTGTCTGAGCAAATGCCGTGGGATGGAGGTCAGCGATGGATGTGTAGCTGCGTTCTCATTGGCTGCACCGTGAGGGCGCCCTACTCCTTAGCCTGACACCATGGCATTATTTAGAATCTCATTTGATTCCATGCAAATAATAGATTCAGATGGAGGGAATCAAAAATTAATGTATAACTTCAGACCCTTAATTAATTATTAAGAATGATTAATTCTTAATAAGCGCCATCAAAAATCACCACCTACCAGTTAGTCTCATGGAACTACTTTACCAAAAGCACCCCTGAAATTGAGAGCTGTCACTCCTTTAGTAAATGTTGGAATTAAACGACAATGGGGAAAGAACATCATTATGCTCCCGGTTTGAATTTGGCAAGTTTTTTCCTTCCCTTGCAAATCATCTCATTAGTATGACCTCATATGTCTTTTTGAAATTCATTTAAAAGTACCGATCAGGTAACGTAAAATGTTCCTAAGTCCTCCAATATTGGGTGATAGCTGGCCTTTCTCCAGGTGCTATCGTGTTAGTGTCAATAGATGAAATTGTCATTTTTAGTTGATAACCATGAGGATGCATCTTAAGTACTGGAGATGTCGACACACTGAGGCACGTTCTCCTCTTCGTCAGACTTGTGAGGCGCCCATAACCACACAGCTGTGTTAAGAGGCGAAATGTCTCGCGCATAAGGAGGCACGCAACGTCAAATGGATCCGTGAGGGAAATCTTACGCGGAAATGTGATTCGTCATAAAGATTAACGTGAAAGATCTTGAGCTTTGTTTGACAGATATATTATACAAATGTAGAATTTTAACAATATTCACTGACAAACCAACACAGCTTGATCATCCTTATAACTAATAGCAAACAGCATGTGATAAATGTAATGATTAAAAACAATATTATTGCTATAAGTATATTAATAATTTACCCCAGCAGGGGGACCAGTGTACAAAGGAACAAAGACTAGTGGTATTAATGAGTGGAGAAAATAAGACACGTAGATAATTCTATTATTTTAAAATAATGTCCATTTCCGTGTGTGTATAATCATGTGGATATTACAACTCAAGTATTTCTAATGTAAAACATGTAAAACAAGTTCATTAGAGATAAATTAAAATGACAAGTGTTAAAGGTGACCAATGCATTGCATACGATTAGGATAACATTATTGTTGACTACTAGCTAACAAACTTTACCGTCTGGTGGAAGCGTTTCTTAGTGACCACATCACCACACAGACTTAGATTTCTTTCACCTACAGTTATAACGTTACTTCTGCCGCAGACGAGATAATTCGCCATTAGTGTTTTAGTCCTCTTCAAACGCTTGGGATAAAAGCGGCGGGCAGCAGGCGAGCCCCTCGGTCACCTGGCGTTAGTACCTTCCTTCTTAATGTGCCACCGGGACGGCTGGCATTTTCATGCCAGGCGCCAGAACGAGCGTGGAACCTTAATACAACGGTACCTTAAATGTTATTGATAGAATACACGCACACATACATACACACGCGCAAGCGCATACAAACACATGAAGATACTCCGCAGTCTCAGATGCGTCATCAATTCCTTCGGAGTAAGGGAGAGAGGGGAGAAAACGAAAGAATTAGGACATAATTTTTATAACAGGGTTCAATAACTCGCTTGTTCATACAGCGCAGTAATTAGCAACATGTGCTCATATTAATTAGCAGTGAGCGCCCTGATTATATATAAATTTGTATAAATTATATATAATATAAATATAGCTATCTATGTACGTTGTCATGCCGGCATGAACAGAATTTGCATAGGTTAATTTAAGAGTCTCCTTCCTTTTGACCTCCAATAAAAGCGATATACTACACGTGTACCATGTTCAGCCGTTCATTAAATATTTTATGCAAATTATATTTGTTTATAAACAAATTAACAGAGATTATCAAAACAGGCGCAGTAGTACGAGCGCCTCCTAAATGATGTGGTACAGGGAGAATTAATTAGAGCTCCGGTGGTAATTAGGTGCAATAATTTGTGTGATTAGGGGGTTGGGTAAGAAGTAAGACACACAGGCGCGCGCCCGTGCGCGCACACACGCCGGTGATGAAATGCAGCGGCGCGTGTTCGCTCCCTCTTTGTCTGCCTTTGCATGCCTGAGAGTCCTCCCCACGCATAGCGCTGACACAGCTACAGCTAATTACGAAATGAGGAAGGGAGGGGCCGCGGCTCTAGCGGATCTCCGTCGCTTTTTTTTCTTGTTCCTGTACCCGGTCCATTGTTTAAAGCAAGTCCAAAGCCTCTTTCCCCCAAAGCAAACGGGAAGCTCATGTATGAAATTCTTATAAATTTGCAGGAAGCGAGATGATCAAATCCTCTCGCATGTGTTTTTTTTAGAGGATGAAAGTGAATGATTAATTTTTGCAGAGATCATATGTTTACTTTTCTCCCAGTTTGTTGAAAACTTTGAAGTATGCAGTAGTCCTGGACAGTACCCGTGGACTCGTGCGAGACACTCTTTTTATGAAACTTTTGTTGAGGGGCTTGAAAAAGTCCCGAGAACCAGAAATGAACCGTCTCGTTTTAAAATGAACTTCCTTTCAACTGCACCCCTACAGTTTGGGTTGTGCTACCCTCCAAAATTTACAAATTTTGGCAGATAAACAGGATAAACAGCTTCGTCCCAACACTGAAGCCAAGCTGAAGACCGCGGGTTGCTGAGTGATCACTGCACCACTTATTCATTATTACAGATGAGGGCACAATAGACTGTTCTGCTTGGCAATACTTCATATCTTCCTTTTCAAAATGTATGTCGCTTTGGATAAACATCTCCTGATGTTTTTGATGTGGCTAAAAAGGTTGCCGATTAACATCGCAGGAGGGGCTTTTTATTATTCTCCTGGGAGAGGTAATTACCCAGAATTCCACCAGTTAAATGTGCAGCTGCATTAAGTAGAAAAAAATCTAAACAGTATGAAAAATTAAATTGCATGATCAAAGTAAAAAAAAAAAATGCAGAGGAATTCTATAATTGCTTTCATAGATGGGAGAGTGGAAAGAAAGGTTGTATTTCAGCATAGCTGGGCATGTCTTTCCAGCGGCAGCAGGTCAGGCTCTGCATCGCACAGACCTCAGACTTTATGAGCTGTGAGATTTTTATCTGGAATTCCTCCCCTTTGAATCTCCTCCCCTTAGTCCAGCCCTTGCGACGGGCCCATGATCGAAACCACACATCCGCCGGCACTTTCCCAGAGATGGACAGCATGTCATCTTCATTTGCGGCAATCTGGATCTTGCGTGCCACTCGATATCTTACACAATTGACTCATCTCTCCAGGCCCCCCTTCCCTGCCTTTTCACATATCAGATGGCTCTGATGCGGGAGACACTAATGTGGATTAGGACGCTCTGCCTGCGATCAGAAGGTTGTCGGTTCAAATCCCAGGTTTGGCAAACAAATTTCACTCTTGGGCCCCTGAGCGAGGCCCTTAATCCCCAAAATACTCCAGGCATTTGTGACCTTGCCTTTTCAACGTATTATCACTTTGAATAAAGGTGTTTATTCAACAAATAAAATGTAAATGTAATTTTCACTTCAGAAATGGCCACTCTCCCGATAACAGACAGAAGCACAGAGGGATCTCATTCAGATATCCGTCCTCAGAATGTTAGCGGTTACGGCTATGATCTATTTCTTGTGCTGGGTGGCAGGTGTGGGAGGTTGCGGGGTCCGAACAGTCTTTTAGCAAGGTGAGGGGAAAGTCAGAGGCGCTCAGCGGGGCTGCAAAACCACAAAGGTCTACTTAAAGTCCCCCTCTGGCCTTTCTCACTGAGGCCCCTGGGGGCCCGAAGGCAGCCCGCCTCCCATTCATCTGTCAGCGCAGTCGTCCCGTATTTGTAGGACACACATTTCAGGCTGAGCAAAAAGCGAGTGAATAAAGAACGCTTCGGACAGAGGACAGTGTCTCTGATGGAAATACTATATAACCGTGTCTATAACTGCATGCGAATACACACTTATGGGAAACCAAACTGACAAGCACTGTAAATAAGCACCGAGTGGTGTATGTGATAAGGAGACATGTACCATCCACATGAAATGATTATGTGCTTGGAATCCACAATTTCAGTTTCATTTTTTAACAGAAATGAAAAAGAATAAGAAGAAATCACATTTCTCTCATATTCCCTGTGGATGAGTTAGAGCGAGAGAAGCCATGTTACATATGTACACTGTAAAGATCGTATTGGAGTCTTACGGACAAATCAGCTTTGTGTAGCTTTTAGGAGCTATGCAACATAAATGATTACCAAATATAATTCCAGCTATTAGTCCGAACGTCCAGTGCCACTGTTTGAGGTGGAGATGATTATTTTGAGAAAAATGAGTGAAAGGGAATTATTAGGAATTATTTTCCTGTCACAAAATCAGAGTGCAAGGCCTTTATACATGATGATGTGTGGAAATGGCTTAGTTCTGTATGTATAACTCAGGGTGAGGGTTTTGGGAGAAAGGAATTAATGCTAAAATGAAGAACTGAAACGAAAGAGGGAGGATTATAGGTAATACTTTCCCCATCAGCTCCTTTGCCTCATCTGGGCTGCAGTTTTGGCTAAATGAAAGCGGCGCTGTATCGCGGCACAGTGAGCCTGTACAGCATCCCCTTCGGGCCTCTCTTTTTATAGGCATGGGGGCTGCTGGTCTCTCTTAAGGACCACATGTGTGGTGTGTGTGTGTGTGTGTGTGTGTGTGTGTGTGGTGGGGGGGGGCATGCGCTTTACATGAGGTAGTAAACAACTGCCTTGCCCTATGCAACGAGCCGTGCTACATGCAAATGGAATGCAAGGAAGATGGAGAGCATGGTCCCTGAGATGGGGAGATGGTGCGAGATCATGTTTGCTGTGACGTGTAATAACAGGCAGTCTTGTGCTCTATTTAGACCCCCTACACGACACTGTACTCAACAAGTCGTTGGATGGATGGATGATGGATGAATGGGAATGGATGAATGGATGATGAACGAATGATGATGGGCGATGATGGATGAATTAATGAGTGACGATGGATGAATGAAAATGGACGATGAGCATGATGATAGATGAATGAATGATGATGGATGAACGGATGATGAACGAATGATGACGGATGATGATGAATGAATGAGGAGATGAATATGTACAATAATATAATAGTAGGATGATGACTCTGCTGTTCGCCGGACATTTATGTCCACCCAAATCGAGAGGATCTTCCTTATGGCAGCCATGACACTTAATTTCATTATTCCTTTGGATGTGTGGAAAAGCTCTTCTTCGATTAGCATTTTTAAAAATCACTCTTGTCAATGAGACTCCCGTTGGCCATGTGATGACACTGTTTAGCCAATCAGGGAGTGCAGTTTCAGAACTGGCAAATGTATGAAAATCCATGCCGGGCTTTGGCTCGGCATACTGGTGTAAAAGGACAGGAAACCGGAATGGAATGTAAATACCATGGTACAGGTGTTCTGGCGAGGTGAGTGTTTATTGACAGGAAGACACACAGCAGACTATGCCATTAAAATTATACACTGACAGTTTGCATAAATTATACCAGCCATCGGTATGTTAAAAAAAAGAAAATTCCTTCAATGATATTTTCTGGAAACCAGGGCTATTTAGATGCATTTGGATTTATGGATTTATGGAAAAACAAGCTTAATATACACTCACCTAAAGGATTATTAGGAACACCCGTTCAATTTCTCATTAATGCAATTATCTAATCAACCAATCAC
>JABFEA020000010.1:19853420-19864439 GCA_019775915.2 Cyphomyrus plagiostoma | reverse complement strand
GGGTCCTGATATTTATGTGGATGTTGCTTCAACACGCACCACCTACCAACACATTGTTGAAGAACAAATACACCCCTTCATGCTAATGGTATGGCCCAATGGCAGAGGCCTCATTCAGCAGGATAATGCGCCCTGCCACACTGCAAAAACTGTTCTGGAATGGTTCGAGGAACATGAAAATGAGTTCAAGGTGTTGATTTGGCCTCCAAATTCCCCAGATCTCAAGCTGATCAGGCATCTGTGGGATGTGCTGGAAAAACAAATCCGATCCATGGAGGTCCCACCTCGCCACTTACAGGATCTGCTGCTAACGTCTTGATGCCAGATACCACAGGACACCATCAGAGGTCTTCTGGAGTCCATGTCTCGAAGTATCAGACCTGCTTTAATGGCACGAGGGGGACCTACACAATACCAGGCAGGTGGCTTTAATGTTATAGCTGATCAGTGTATGTGTCTGTTAAAAAAAAAAAAAACATAAATAAATCAAAATTTTACACCTTAATATTCTGGTGTCATATGTGCTGAGAGTAATGTCTACCTTGGTGTCTATGGTCATTTTCACGTTTGCGGTCATGGGGGGCACCAATATTGCTCCCATATTGATTAAACTGCCACCCTGGACAAAAAGCAAATTATTTAACATGGGCAGGGTGCAATGGCAGAGATTAAGAAGGACTGCGGGAGGATGATGTCAGACCATCACCAACCGGGCACTACTGTAGAGATGCCCCACCCCCGCCCAGGTGGCCCAATCCCTGTCCAGAGAGCCCTGTCCGGCCAGATGACCCTGCCCGTGTTAGGAAAGCCCCGGCCGCCAGGTGGGCCGTCGTGTTTATAACAAGAGAAATGCCACAGAAGCACTGGCTGCGAGGGGGTTGGCGGAGTGCAAGTGGTGTCATCACTGAAGGGCGGCTAAAAGTGGACTTTTGCGTCTCCCTGGCCCCTACAGCCCCACGAACGTCCCCACCTCACCCTCCTTGTGGTTCATATGGATCCAGGGGGGGCCCATTGCATCGCTGTGGGAGGGGAGCATCGTTGGGAAGATTGATTGTTTTAATTGCCCAAGCTTTGCTTTAGTAGCTTGTGGTAGAGGATACCACCACCACCACCAACCCCCCCCATTTTTTTTGCAGTCTTAGGATTGCATGCAGCCAGTTTTTAGGGTGACCCCCCATGACCCCCCCCCCCCAGCTTATAGAAACTATTTTATGAACAAAATAAGGCTCTCAGGGATACAGGATTACAAATGGTGGTGGGGGGTAGAGTGACATCTGGATTCCATCTGGCCCACAGCTTCGTTTTTAAATCCATCGCATGTCCAGTGTAGTAAAGGACACCCCCACGCCCCACACTTGTGTTACATACAGTTCAGTCCCATCTCTGCTGCGCTGGTTCATCTTTCCCTATCATTGTTCTAAATGCAAATACGGACGACACTGGTGTCGACGAGTTTTGTCAGCGATGGGGTTCTATCTCTTCAGAGTTGCTCTTTTCGGGGCCATGCTTTGCTCCATTAAGATCCTCAAAGATGTGAAAACGCACACTTGCTGATTGGGGTCTATTGATTAATGGTGCGAGTCTGTATCGGAGATGCGGCTCAGCAGATACCCTTATCGGTGTCCATGCTTTGTCTCTGTGTGACTCTGAGGGGGCTGGAAATTAGGCCGGTCCAGGCCTGCACTTGTCAGTGAGTGCTAGCTAGCTTGAGTCCCAAGAGCTGGGCTCATATTGTGCCCCTTAAATCTGCATCATTGAAATACACACCCATATATAAACCAGTCCGAACAGCTGGGCTTTATAAGACTTCCGTCTGAAAGCATCTGAATGCAGAAACTCACAGACATAACAAAGGCAGTATTCTTCTCTAATTTTGATTTACTAAAGTGTTCCTCTGATACCACAGCAGAGCACATGGTTCGCTTGGGAGGTGGTGTCATATGGGGAAGTTTACCAATATTATTTAAGGCACATATATTTTGCACTTTTGTTGGCTAATAAGCAAAACACACGCACACACACTCACACACACATGCACGCACTGATCAGAGGGCGCTGGAGAATTCACATTCATGAGTGTAGCTCCAGAAAGTCACCGCTGGCAGATTTTCGCTGCCGCTGCTGCCGGGCAGGCGGGGGAAGGTGGGGGGCGCCTTCAAGGCCAGGGGCGGGAGCATGTGTTACTCACTGTCGCCCCCATCAGTCATTCTGAGTAGGAGGGAGCGGCCCATTAATCGTGTGGCTGAATGGAGAGTCAGAGGCTAGAGTGACAGTAATGAAGTGGCCTACCTCCCATTCGTCTCCCTCAGGCCAAAGCTGACCTCGGGGGGAGGGGGGGGAAGGGGGGGCACAGTCGCTGAGTTCTGCCAGAGTCCGTATGCTGGGGGTCCTCAGCCCCTTTGTTATAGAGGTAGGGTGCACCTGGGCTTTTCATGGCTGTGTTTCTCCCTCACTGTGGTGGTGGTGGGGGGGGGGGGGGGGGTGCAAGGGTGATCAGTAGAGTGAGAAAGTGACGGAGTGAGACACACAACACTGGAGCACCTCCATTTCTGGAATTTTCGAGCTTCCTCACTTTCTATTCCTTTTATTAATATACATAAAGTTTAAAGGATAAGAGGTTGGAAGATGGATGGATGGATGGGTGGATAGATGGATGGATGGATGGATGGATAAAGCATAAAGCAGAGGGTAAAAATCCTGACCAAGGTTTTGTTTCAACCAACCAGTTGAGTACTGTGACGGTGACTCTTTATATTCAACTGGTAGTTAGTTGAAACAAAACTTGTCCTGAATTTGTACTATCTGGACCTGACCTATCCACTGCTGGCTTAAAGTATGGCATGATTACTTTTGAAGACCACAAATCACTCACAAATTTAGAGACCTCGCAAGTCAGAGTCCGGGGCCGTCATGCATGATCATACGTCAAAATGTTAAAATACGAACACTGACTGTGAAATGAGGGTCTTGTAAAACACAGCAGTCTGCTAATGAATCTGTAGCGAAGCAGCATCTTTTAACAGTGAAAGAGGCTCGTTTAAAATGGAATAATCATAGGCATCACTAACGCCTGCTCATCGCTCTCTATTCTGCATCTTCTTTCTGCATTTCAAATGCAGGGGAAAAGTCCTTTAAGAATCAGAACTGCCACAATGTGAATAATAACATGTGTTTTTATTCAGGAAATGACATTAAATTCCATAAAGACTTCCCAGGTTGTCACAGAGAATTTTGCAGTGAGTTGGGGATGGAAATGCCCGCTGGGGGACATCGCCTCCCTTTGCTGTCTGTCATACCCATCTTCTCTGGATCACGGTGTGCAAGGAGCAGGATTGCCCATATGAGCAGAAGCCTTTCACGCTACAACCGAGGCCAAATTCACATCCTGCCCCTGCTGCCCACCACTTCTCTCTCCTTTGCTCTGTAATTTTCATTCAAAGTGTCCGAGGTAAGAAAGGATGTCCTCTGCACTGCAGATAACACATGCAATCTGGTATGAGATACTGTGGTGATGATACATGGGGCAACTGTTTGAGCCTGGCGATGTTCAGCAACATTGCTCGGGCATTTTCCCATTGAGAATGGGTAATGAGTTTTAATCTGGATGATTTTCATCTCAGTGGGCAACCCTTTGAGATCTTCCAATCAAAATACTAGCAGGCGATCACGTGACCAACTCCAGTGTTCATCTTTCGTCACCCTGGCAATAGATTTGCTCTTCTCTGATTGATTTTTGCCAGCTGCTTTGATTAGGTGCCCTGTATCTCATCTGGTTGCCCGTTGCTGGCAACATTACTAGGCCATATTGTTCAAAGTTTCCTCATGTATCATCACATTTACTCTTCCTGGGATATAATCTACTCTACTCCTATATTTTCCCCAGAAAAACAGTCACATCAGACCATTGGTTTGCCTTCCTTGATCCTGCTTCAAGAGTCACCTGGTTCAATAAACCAAAGGGATATACTTACAGTATGAGGTCACAGAGAGTCAAAGGCAGTGTCTAGCTTCAGGAGCTGCATCCTTCTAAGGCTGCATTTCAGGACCGAATGTGTCACAGTCTTGAAATGCGTCCTTCTTTTGTCGATCTGAGAAGGTTCCATCTAACGGATCCTGTGCAGCTTAACACATCCCAAGATTCACTGCATGGAGGTAAAGGGGGCGTGTCCCAGCTAGGTGATAGGAGCGGCACTTTGTGACTCAAGGGTAAGGGCGGGAACAGCTGGTGACACAAATAGGAAATTATCCGTAGGCCGCACTGTCCCATTTGACAGTGCTTTCTGTTTGACCTTCAGAGAACGCAGCCTTCAAAGGCTTCACCTTCCTAGGCCGCGTCCTTCGGGGGATGCAACCCCTGAATTTGGGCACGCCCAAAGAGAGTTAAAGTGACCTAAACCTTTAGCTGTTCCCCCGCCGCAAACTGAGTGATAATGTTTCTCAGAATTTTCTGTTTTTCTTGAAATCTTTCTGTACTCTATGCTTCTTTGTCCCAACATGTCTTCACCAGAATAACAGGGCAGGAAAAAGATCTGGTGGAAAGGAATGCTCTGGAACGTACTGGTAGAATCTGAACACCTTCTCAGAGTACAATGCTCACCAATTTGTTTTTGTACAGTATTGTGCTATATTTCTCAGCTTGTTTGAGGACTCCGGAAGATTCCTGCAGTTGGTTTCAGTCTTGTTTCCTCTCCAGGCACCTGCTGGGACTATACTGCAGGAGGTCGATTCTAGAACATTCCCCCATCCCGCCTGCTGTGAGATAAGACCGAGCCCTGCTATCTGGCTGGTGTGTGTGTTGATGTTCAGCTCTGATCAATTATATTTGGACCATAATCACTTCCATATATTTTACACTAATTACACCCTCCCAGTACTGATGGCTGGGCACACACCTGATAATGCTGCTTGGCTGTTTCCTGCAGGATGAGCTAAAGTGTAACTTCCTGCCATAGCTTGTTAAATGCCGCCGGCCCCTTGCTTGGTTCCCAAATGACAGCGTATGTCTCCATTAACCTGTCAGTCACTCGGCAGGAACACGGGCAATGTGTGTATGTGGGGGGTGGGTGTCTTGGTGAAAGAGAGAGAGCCGGAAGTGGTGTCTAACCGCAGCCCCTTCACCGGGGGGGGGGATTGTGACATTTTTAGCGTCGCCGTCATCAGGACTTAATTAAACCGCCGCTGCTCCTGGGTTCACATCGACATGTGACCCACTTAACCGCAAACTACAAATGATGTCATCGCGTTTTATGGAGGCCTTGATCGAAATGATACTTTTAAGAGCACGGAAAACGCGCGGGGTGGGGGGGGGGGGAGCTCTGTATGAGGGTGGTTGGGGAGGGAGAGCGACGCGTTTTGCCCTCAATATACCGCCAGACCCGCTGAAGGACCTGCATACCGAGATTCTGATCACCGTCATATGGGGGACTGCTTTGCCTGTCCACGCTGAAATGTGGCTGGGATTCACGGACCCCCCCCCACCTTACTGTAACCCCCCGTTACAAGATTAAAAGTTTAATAAAAGCAGGGTTCAGTTTCCTGTTCTTTGGATTCTAAAACCGGGGGTGTCAATTCATTTCTCTGGGTCCGAGCCGATCGGCAACGTTTACCGGCATGTCGGCCCGGCTTTGACCCTCACCGGGGTTCAGGTGAGGCAGTGGAGAGGGCGAAACCGTCGGGGGCTCTGTTTTTTATCCCCAGTGTAGCTCCCACAAGAATTTAATTTGGGCGCTGGACCGGCCAGACAGCGAGAGGAAGGGCGGTCAAGGATCGTTAATGGTGAGGGAGTTTGGGCACGCTGCGGTGGCGCGCGAGCATTGTGGGTGCGTTGCCAGGTAGCAGACCAATTAGTGCAGCATGTGATTATTTACATTCAGTGCTATATATCACGGCGGGCGTGTGGCCCATGCATCATCCCCACCGGTGTGATTTACCCCCCGTCCCACTAACGCCTGCACCATGGGAGCCACTGGGACCGCAGCCGATTGCCTCAGAACCTCCTTGTCCCTGAGACGTCGAGTCAGGAGGGGTCACATGATGATGGGCGGGGGGGGGGGGTTGGGGTTTGCAAGGACACTCTGTTATTTTTTTGTTGGGTGTGCCCCCGATTAAAAGCCCCATCCTTAATGCCCATGTGCCTCGGGGTTGCTGTAATCACACCCTGGAGCTCATTTGCTAATCCAGAATCACCCCCAGTAAGTGGGAGTCGGACCCCTGTCCCAATGCGGTCAGCACAAATCCCCTCCCCCCCCGCCCCAAACATTCCTCATCATCAAGCCAAGTCCTTCAGCCGTACAAGGGAATTCTTGTTTTTCATGATTTTGGGGCATTTTCCTCATGGAAAAAAGTGAAAGAAACAACATTCCTCGGTAGTTTTTATCACGTGATGCACTCAGTGAGGGGGTGAGGGGGGGCACTGGTGTAGGGAGGAAGGGGGCCATCGGCTGCGCGTCAGCGCAGAGCCATTCGTCAAAGCCGTATCTGATCTCAGAGGTATTGGATCAATCAGTCATTGTGTGTAAAACGGGGCTGGCCCTTTCAGCAGCTCCCAAATGAGATGCCGTTAATATTCCATGAGGAAACCGTCCAGCGCACAATCCAGGATTATGCTAAGTCTCATTAAAAATATGCAGCGATGCCATAATGTTTTTGGCGGGAACAAGAGAAAATTCTATTCTTTTGCACTGAAACTTTCACCATAAATGGTTTTTCTCCTAGAGTCGAAATTGCTTCCCGTCTGACAAAGCGCTTGCCTGGAAGTCATCTGTCACTCGATCCCTCTGTCCATCAGTGTTCTGCCGCTCTCTGGCATCAACAGATAATGTCTGTGCATGCGGGCGGCATTTTGATGAGTTCCAGGACCATGTTTCACGAGTGCTTGTCTGTGTGTCCGAAAACGCTCCCTTTTGTTTGGCGAAAGACTGCTTTACATCAATGGAATAGAGCTTTTTTCACAAGAAAAAGTTACAAATCTGTCTGACGACAGCATGCGTCCTTTTCGAAAATTAGTCCCATCAACAGAAACTTAAAATTTCATATTTTCGTGTCTTCTTTGTGACATATATGTGAATAAAGGTGCAAGGCTGTTCTCCCACTAAAACTTGAAAGGGACACTTGTTAATATCATGTTTTAATTTTTCTTCACTTTCACTGGCTGGCAGAGTCTGCACAACACAGGCTAACAAATTAGTCTTTAAAAAAATAAACAGAATCAAAATAAACAGAGACACGGTTAAAGCTTCCTGTCAAGCAGTAGTTCTCTGGAATTCTCCCTTAAATATCCTAAACCTTAAAGACTGCCCTTCGGTGCTCGATTAGTGTGGCTTTCGAAAGCCGTGCTCACGTCTCCCTGAACCCCCTCCCAGTACCCCTGGCGGTCTTTATCCAACCTCCTAGACCTGAATCTTGGCCCAAAACATCCTGTTGCAGTCATTGTTGTGATGTGCCCTCTTCCCCCACTCCCACAGGCTGACATCAGGACCTCTTTCCGAGCTCCACAGCCTGCTGAAAGCAGGACCCTGACACGTGAGACGTTAGCGTGTCGCTCGCACCTTCAGAAGGTCCTCATATCCAGCGTGCTTTCATCAAGGCTGGGAATCCAATGGCCCGGGATGCTTCTGATGTCTGACACTCAGGCTCGGTGTGATGGAGGTCTGAGGTCCTTTGAACTTGCCAGAAAGACGTCTCGCCCCACAGTGACCCTGGGCGCACGTTTCAGTCGCCATTAGTGGGAGCAAGGTGCTTCTCTTCACCAAGTATGATCAAATGTGATGCAGTAGTTTTGTCTATCAGGGATATAAATCCGAAAATAATCCCTGTATCTTTCAGTTGAGCCCCGGAGCTGATTCCAGCCAGCCCAGGGGGACGGTACCACCCTGAGGGCAATGCCCGTCTGTCACAGGGCACACACTCACCCACTATGGCAATTTTTCAGATCCCAATATACCATATAGCAGGTCTATGGGCCACAGGAGCACATTGGAGCATCTGGAGGAGACCCACGTGAGATAGGGAGACCATGGAGACACTCCAAGCACAGGGGGGGAGCTGGGATCTGAACCCACAGCCAGGGAGGTCCAAAGCAACAGTGCCATGCAGTTCTAGAGTATGGCCCATCAGAAAATTTTGTTAGGAATAATACTTTATGAATATAAAATAGTGATTTAGACATATGCACATTAGTAAGCTGACTTTGACCGCATTACTGAAATTTAAGCCATTATATTCAATAAGCCGTAGTTAGTTTTTCTCAGGCTTCTAGGGTGATCCTGTCAGCAAGGTAGGAAGCCATGAACATGTTCTACAGAATTGTCCTGTCACATGATGCGAACCATTAACATCGTGGAAGGACTGGGAGACAATGTTCGAGGAATCAAAAAGGCTCCAGACTGGAAATCAGAGCCACGGCTGCCGTTGAGCCCCTAGGAAGATGTGTAGCGCCAACCCCCTTCAGCAAGCAGCCAGATGCACGACAGCTAGTTACCACTGATCGCGTTTCACAGAAATGTGCACAAAGGATTTGCGTGACATGCGGACGAGGTCCTCTTTGGCCTGTCAGGCCATCCCAGTAATACAAGGTAGGAGTGCTCCAGTAAGATACTGGATTTTAGGGGTCAGTGGAAACAGCCACCCTGTTGACAGGTAGCTGATATGATTGGTGCGCTCCGATTGGTTATTACGGGCCCAGCCTCGGCCCTTGTTTGCCTGGGCCCCATGAGTGTGAAGGAGTGTCATATAACCCTTTCACACCGGGGCTGGTGCCTGCGCTGAGCCTAAATTCCGGCCCAGGCATTGCATTCGCACTGAAAATAATAGCAGTTCGGGGCTGGTCTATCCGGGCCGGAGCACATTTTTCCTGCCCCAATAGATTGCTGGGCCAGAGTTTGGAGCGTGTGACGTCCGGAGGCGGGTCTGGAGTCGTTAGAGTGGAAAGCAAAAGTTTAGAAAGCGATGTGGAGTGAACTGGAGAAGGCAGGAGTCATCAGAATAACGAAGCAAGTCGTGAAGATGTAAAAGAACCACTGACATCCGTGACCACTCTGGAGGTATCGGGTAAGTTGTTTTTGTTGTGATTACTGGTAATGTGACTATGTAAGTATTACAGTACCTGTGGTGTATGTCGGATGCCTTCCGAGGATCTGTCATACAAAACAGGATATCGTTAAAAGCTCAGCTGTGTTTTGTGTGTTGGAAGTGTGTTGTGACTATAGCTGGGGTTTATATCGTAAATATTAAGCTACCAATAGAATTTAACTTCAGTCTATCAGTCAGTGATACATAACATACTATCTTGCTATCTTGCTTGAAATGTCAGTAATTAAAGTGAAATGTACCTATCGTGTCTTTCGTGTGTCTGTGGTGAAGAGAATGCAGATGGACAACAGCATCACTTTTTATATTTATTTATTCCATTATGAATGAGTTACATATTTGTTGATTATTTATATATTGTGAAATAAAAGTTTATTGAAATGTTTCATTCTTTTCTTGTCTTTACTCTCCCTATCAAAGTAGTTCATTAATGCACATTGCACAACTTCAGTATCCTATACTTACTTTATATGCATTTGCACTGATTTCACAAGAAATTACTATACATTTTAACCATCATATGCTAAATTGCACTTCCTTTGCAGTATGAAGGCTAAAATGTACGGTGATTTCTTGTCATGACAGTGTAACTGCACATAATACAAGTACGCATTTGCGCTGTTAATTGATTGCCGCATATAATACTTTTAAAGGTGAATGCATACATGTGTGACAGTTATGTGCATCCCCGCGTATTAACATGCGTGACTCGCAGTTCATCCATGAATGCATCTCTAACTGCAGCCCGCATTTTAACTGGAACACACAGACGGACGTTCCCGTTGGACTGCTGAAGTCGTGGACAGATGTACTCCAATGACTCGCGCGACACTCAGATATTTTGAGTGAACTGTGTTGGGTTATACCCAGGAACGATAATATATAAAGCTAAAAAAATAATGTGAGCATTTGCACTGAATTCTTGCGCCCATTGCATCTCACACGGTTCTCCATTTTTGTCTGCACTTCCGAAACAGTAACCCCTCCCACAGCAACACATACACACTGACGTCGTCGCTCCACCCTTTCGCCACCAAGTGCAGTGTGAATGCGAGACGGTTCTCGGTGGGGCCGATGTGAGCTCCTGCCCAGCTCCACCTGAGCACTGGCACCAGCACTGTCTCCGGTCAGGGTTGGGTGTGAAAGAGGCATCAGTGTTGACTCTCTTGGCTGTGTGGTTACTGTGCATGGTGCCCATATGTCCGTTGCACCCCATTAAGGGAGGAAAGAGAGAAGGAATCACAAAAACAAACAAAGAGCAGTTAGCCCGTGTTGCTCATTGGACAATGTCTTCCTGTCATGTGACCTACTAATGACATAGATGCGGAGTGACAGGACTGCTGCTGCATTCTGTTTGATTTGGCATTTAACGTTAGCGTAAGAAACGAACAAAACATCGTCTGGACTTTTCACCCCATTCTCACGTTTAGATGTGGCTTCTAGAGAGCCGCTGCAGAGCAGTATGACAGGCAGAGGGGGAGTTTACCATGTTACCGCCTGTAATTCAGTGTTACTACAAATATGACATTATTGTTTTTTCCTTCCAATTTAGAGGGAAATACATATTCGGCTTTGTTTATCAGAGTGATGATACGTGCTATATTACACTTTTATGTTCCCTTTATAAGAGGACATTAAAACACAATATATCTGACGCTTTTTATTGCCTGACAGCCAGGGACGGGGATGGTACTAATGGTTTAAAACCAGATGAAAAATGATGCTAAGGGTTATTTATCCCTGCAGATTATGTACAAGAATCTATCACATCCCATCGCATTTCTGATGCGCAATTATAAAGATGCACTCCAGGACAGCCTCATTAATAACGCTGGCAGAGGGATGACTTTGGATGTTTCCACTTGCTTTTTGTGCAAACACCCCCCGTGTTTATGTTTGTCTGCGGGGGGTGAGGGGTGGTGGGGGGGGGGG
>JABFEA020000010.1:19829328-19844921 GCA_019775915.2 Cyphomyrus plagiostoma | reverse complement strand
CCCCCCCCCCCCCCCCCCCCCCCCCCCCCCCCGCAGGCCCAGTTGTCCACTTATTTCCTCTTCACTCATATCCCAGAACACGATTACGACCCTAAAGTCGCGCAGGCCGCCATTAGAGGCTCTGCTTTATGGGTCGGGTTAGCTGCTCCTCGTGTGCTGAGGCCAACACCCTTATTATACGCCGGGATCCGGGGGTGGGGCCGGCCCAGCCAGCCATCGGTGGGCCCATCCTGGGCCCGGCCCGCTTCCCTCCCGAAGGATAATTCTGGTGATGCCCCTGACAGGCCATGGTTTAGATTTTGATTTATGTTCTTCTGAAGCTAAAATCAAAGATTCCATCTAGTGCTGTTTTATGGCAGCTCAGATGATAGATGGCACCGTCTGTGGACTCAGCTAAGCCTCTGTGTCTTTGCCCTGGATTTTAATTGCTAAAGTAGCCAGTCAGTGCTCAGGATTCAACAAAAAGAGACCACAGCCCCCTCCCTCCTGCCCTCCCTCCCGCTCCAAAGTGTGCTGGACATGGTTGCTTTGAAAGAAATTGAATTTAGTTTACAATAAGTTACTGCTAAATCATTCATACTGCGGCCATAGGGAGCTTGTACAACAAGTATAACTAATGGCCCTTGTAATAGGCCAAACTTTGAAGTGTAAATTCAGCATGTATATTTAATACATGAAAATAATAATTTAAGTAAAAGAGTCAATGATGACTTTATTCCAAATCCTGAAACGTTGTCTATAAGGTGTTTTACTATGTTAATTACCTTTTCTCTGTCAATTTAGGGTTTTTTTAAAATAAAAAAATAATGGCCCAACTCAAGACGCATGGTGTCCAAGGCAAAGAAGGCTAACTCCTTGCAACTTTCTGAGGTTATAAAACCGGACGTCATAACTCAATAATAAATCCTGAAAAGAGACAAACGATGAACAGTTAAGATGACAAACGGGCCGTTTTGCAACGCTCCTGTTTTTAATCAAAACCCCGAAATGCTTCCCAACCTAGAAGTACAAATTCACCTTAAAAAGAATAATACAAATTCTCAAAGGCTATAAGAGCTGATAAACATATGTAAATAAAATCAAGAGTCCACGGATCATAAATCACGAAGGACAGCGTGATTCCGCCTTTTAAAATCAGTAACATTGTTTTCCAAACTCTTCCTAGGAAAATCAATGATGCAAATTAGAAAAACAAGCAGGCAATAAATTCTTTCACATGTGTACCCCCGATGTGATTTTGTAATCATTTTTAATAAACCGCAATTGTAGTTGGTAGCGCTCAATAATTAAATCAAACAGAGGTGGGGGCAGGGGGGAAGCGTGATACAGTATTTTCCAAAAAACTCATCTGTTTTTTGTAGCCACGTGGTCGCATCCCTGTCTTCCCAAGACAATAGGCAATGATAATAATTGTCCTCTGGATATCGTGATTAGGCTGATGGTAACAGTATCCCCAGGACGATAAAACAGCGGAAACCGGCGTATAAAAGAACGCACGACAGAATGAATGAAGCAGCCTTAGGTGACAGAAACCCTTGGCAGTAATTTATAACAATGACACAGGAACGACGTTTTCCTAAATGAGGCCTTCAGATAGCCAAACCAGTCATTTATCGTGATGATTAATACAAATGATATTAGTAATAATAAATATCGCAGCCGCGCTCCGCTCTGGGGAGGGAGGGGCAGGGTCTGCCTCGCAGGGTGCAGGGTGACGCAAGAGTGCGCCGGGCGCCTATTCCCAAAATCCCCCCCCCCCCCATCACCACTACCACCACCACCACCACATGTAATAATACGGCAGAAAGTGCCATCATAATCGCAAAGGGTAAGGAATGCCTTTGCCGAGCCTTTAAACAAATGAAGCTGTCACAGAAACACGGGGCTCCGAGGAGAAATTATAGAGCGGCACCGGGTGCGTACGCACGCGGTTCGCCGTTTGCCTTTCTGACATCCTGGTTTTTTTCCTTCTGTCCCTGGCACACGGCATAGACGCTTATTGGGGCGTCCGCTGGTTATTTAATGCCCAAATAGTGTCCGAATTATTATTCATCGCAAATTGCCACCCCACATAATGGGACCCAATGAACCCTCACCTTGCCGTCGAACCCCCCGATGTCTGTTCCCCATCCACCCGCCCGGAGATTGACACACACACACACACACGTACCAAATATCCAACCAAACAAAAATAGGAGTCTTTTCGCATTTTATCTTTGTGAGGAACTGGAAATGGTCCCCACAATGTCAAAATAACCGGTTAACATAAACAAAACACGCACACACACACACACACACACACACACACACACACACACACACACACACGCACTTCACTTAACTGCTTCAACAAGCCGTGATTAAGCCGTGTCCGGCTCCAGATTTCCGCCGGTCACTGTCCGACGTCGCCCGCCGGATCGGCTGGGGACAGAGAAGCGTCTGTGATCTGTGAGCCTTTTCTAGCGCAACGTAATAGTCCATAGCTCAAGATTCACTGCATAATACACTGCCCCACAGAATCATAGCAGGAAAAGAAAATTATATCCGAGAATCAACATAAAAAGTCACTTTATTTGGGGAAAGAATGCATTGATGTCAGCCTCTGATAAAGTTTATGTCTTCCTGCCATTTTTTAAAAAGTAAACATGCTCTACACTACATGACATTACTAAGTAGGTTAAGTATAGCCCGGGGCAATCATCCATCATTACGGAATGTAGCATATCCTGTTCCCTGAAAGGTAAAAGTTTTACACTGTACCACGATGACATTTAATTTTTCATATCTCCTCCGTAGTCCTAGAATGAATTTTGGCAGACCTGATGCAATTTAGCAGCTTGGCAGTTTAAAATTGGGCAATGAATCACGCGGATTCAATAGGAACGAGTGGCTGCATAATATTTTCTCTGTGTCAGGAAAAAGAGAGACAGAGAGAGGTGCCGGGTCTTTGGACAGAAGGTCCCCCAGACGAACACCCGGTTCCCCAACGATCGCCATCCGTGAAATTCACGGTGTATCTGCACAACGCCGCTAACCCCCAGGCTGCCGCGTTTACCCCAGGGCGGTCCGACCTTGTAACCGCACTACCTTTTGCGCTTCTCCTTACGCCTTTTTGAAAACGGCTTTCGACGGTAAGGGAGGGCAGGGTTATTATTGTTTTATTTTTCATTTTTGTAACATGTAGAAAATTGGCACAATAGGAAAAAACAAAGAAAATAAACAAAGTTTGCCTTTCATAGACAAGTTATGGTATTTCAGGAAACATCAGTGGTGTTAAGGGGAATCTAAGTTATACGAGAAGGATACCGTAGGATCGTTCAGCCACTGTCCCTGGTTTCTCATGTCACATTCAGAAACTGGCTCTCACTGTCAGTGTCTGTAATCGCACCTTTCACAGCGGTTAATCATGCTTTTCAATCACAGCTAATTGTTTGGGTTCCTCAGAGACGAACCCTCACTGCGCATGAATCCATTATATTCTTTCCTTAAATTTATGTTCTGTGTTGTCTCTGAATGCATGCACTATACTGGACAGACAAATTTCTAGTGCATGTAGCAGTATCTGGCCAATAAAGTGATTTCTAATGAGATCACATTCACTTTATAAATAAATAAATTAGGTGATCAGTGTTGACACACCACACAACAAGGAAATGTGTCCTCTGCATTTATCTCACATGTGACATAGCAGGGGGGCAGTTAATTCAGCGCCCGGGGAGCAGTGCTTGGGGGCGGCACCTTGCTCAGGGTCCCTCAGTGGTGCCTTGTTGGTCGGGGATTCAAACCAGCAATCTTTCAATTACAAGTGCACTTCCTTAACCATTAAGCCCACAAAAAATAATAATACAAAATGTGTGGAACTGACTGGTTGGAGTGGTAGTAGCGGCAGCCAGGTTACCAAATGATTTGTGGTTGAAGTAATTAATTATTTATTTAAAATATTGCACGCTGTGATTGGTTGGTGCTGCATCCTGGGTTGTTCCCTGCCTTGTGCCCTTTTAGCTTCTGAGGCTGCGCACTCCCTGCAACTCAGTAGGATGAGTAGGTATGAAAGTTGGATGGATGGATAAAAGGTGTCTGAGTTGGTAAATGTGGTTGAAAATGCACAATAAATAAGATGATTATGTCATTACGTTAATGTGCCCCATACACATGTATAGGTAAAACACACACCTATTGGTATTGGTGATAGAAGTTTGGGTATATGATCCCCACCCAGAGGGGACCTGGCCATGTATAAATCTTGGAACGTTTGTCTTGATAAAGAAAAAAAATCTGTTAGAGCAGCAGAGGAGGGCATAGGACACCCCCTCATCTCTCCAAGCACCAATAGCCCTCCCCCCACGCACATCACGGCAAAACAAAGCCCCCCCCCCACGCACTTTTTAAAAGCTATATGTGCTTTTAAAAGGTGAGGAGGTCCATAGGGCTCCGTATTTGATTTTTGACAAAGAGCAGTAAAGGGTAGAAATCAATAACACCCACGGCGGCGAGCGGCGGGACCGGCGGTGCAGCCCCGGCGCCGACGAGCCCAAACAAGCAAGGAATGGACTGACAGCGCTTTTGACACCGGCTGTTTATTAGCCCCACCGAGCGGCAAAACGGACCTGGCGCCAGGGATGACCGCGCTCGGAGGAGCCGGGGTGCGGGCGGCCATTTGTCAGGGTCACAGGCGGGAAAATTAGTGTTTATTCTCGTAGAAAAGCCGCTGATGTATCGACGCATTTATATGCTAAGGGGGCGCCGTCGCTTCCCCTCGCTGCTGAATGGCCGTTTCGCCGTCATACATGTGCAAATGCCCCGACCACTCCGTGCCGGAGGCTCCCTGGCAGGCGAGGAAGCGGCACGGCCGGAATTCCAGGATGTTATCCCATTTTCCCCGCCGCAGCTTGCTCTACCTTTTGGAAATAAATTTACTGCCGACGTGACTAAAACCAGTGTCTGTGTAAGGAAATAAAACAGCATTTCATGCAGAATTAAATTAAGTGCTTTAATATAACTGGCACAACGGCGCATATTCTTGTGGTGATAAATTTGAAAAAGCAAGCAGCGGCTTAGATTGCCTCCTATTTTCAGAATATTTAAAAAATGAATTTAGTGTATTTGGGTGGTTTGGAAATATCGTGTGAGGTTTACTGGATACTTACTATTAAGCAGGCCGTAGTTTTTGTAGGGCAGACGATTGCTGATTATAACTGAGAGAAGCTGCCTGGTTAAGTATCCTTGCTAAATTGGCGCCCCCCTCAGAAGATGGCGTCCGAGACAGACACCTATGTCACCTAATGAATGAGTGACACCCTAACCTCCCATAGTTCAGCAGCATATGGTGAGGAAACTTGCACACTCCAGCCTGGCTTTCGTGTGTGAGCGTGTGCCCTGTCGAGGACTGGCATCCCATCCCAGACATTCCTCTTAATTCTTCCCATAGGTTATAGGCTTCATTTTTGCCCTGTACTAGATGAGAGATTAGCAAATGGATGATTGGATACCGTCCTTTTGGTCCACATAGAGACCGCCATCCTGCGTGACACAGGAAATACCTGTGTCGAAGGATGTGACTGGACATCATTTTGTAAGAACCTCTAATCTTGATTATTCTCAAGCATGCCTCCACCTCGCAGCCTTCTGAATAATTTACCCCATACATTCCCAGCATTCCTGGGATTATGCATATTAGTGAGATGCCAGTCAGGTGAGACAACTAGAAATGGCATCTGCCTGTAATATTTATTTTTGACGCTGCCTTTCGTTTTGGCTAGCATTAATGAAGCCACTCGGGCTGCTACACCACTGTCTGCCGTTTAGCGAAATCAGCATCAATATTTCGTAAAAGGCAAACCCAGCTTCTAAAACGAGCAGCTCTAGACTGAATATTATTTTTAAATATTAAACAACACTTTACTGTCAAGCGATGATTGGGCTTTAAAACTGTAATTGCACTGCCTCTTGGCAGTTAAAGCTTCCAGCAGATTCTGCGTTAACGATCAACAAAAACTGCACAAGAATTTGACTTGAATTTTCCTTTGTGTGGGAAGTTTGATTAAGGCTGAATGAGGAACTGACATTTTAAACATCGCAAGACAGCTCAAGGAAGACAGCAGGAAGGAAACGTGAGGAACTTAGTAGTATGTCCGAGATTCTCCCACTGTTTACGTGCTGAATTGCGTTATTGTGTTATGCTCACGTTGGAGCATATTTGCAATTAGCTTCAGGAGGCCTTGGATGCAAATCTTGTGATTAAGGTCCAGTAATGGAGGGGGGAGGGGACTGAGAGGTGGAGTGCCCCACCCTGCCCATCTCACTGTTTCACCCAGGGAGGGGTGCTGACATTAGCTAACGCTGAAGTCACCATCACGGGCCGGATGCTCAGAAGGTGGAAAATCATGCAGCACCGTGGCCCTGATTAAAACCACACACATCACTTTAATGTGGGCTTTTTGGTAATTTATCCGTACCGGTCTAATGACTGACGCTGTGTTTAAAACTGCCAGGGATGAGGTACGACTCAGCTATTAATCTGAGTAACTGTCAGGCCCTCAGTCTTCCTGAGCAAGCAGCAGGATGGAAGCGTTATTCCAGTAAAAGGACGCCTCTCATATGCCCCGGCGAAGGTTTTATGACATTTCTGGTATTTAGCAACAACCTTCAAAATTTTCCCAAAGGTGGCAAACGAAATTATAGCAAGAGAAGGACAACTGCGTCCTAAAACAATTAATTCAGATACCACATTGTCATCTGACTATCCCCCGCCTTGAAGGATTAAATGTGGTCTCATAAAACAACAACCAAATGGATTCTGGGTCCCTGGAAAGTTCAGTCAAGGTGGGCGGGTCATTGTTTTTCATAATGAATATTTTTTAAGCAGCTTTCAGCAGTCAGTGGGACTTCAACCAACAACCTTCACACCACAGGTGCAAGGCCTCCTCCGCTGTCTCTCCATCTCTGTCCGTTGCCTCTAGTTTTGTCGTGAATCCAGTGATTGTATCTTGCTTCCACGGGACCTGGCCGCTATGCATCTCGTTCTAACAGCTTCTCTTCATGTAAAACAGACACAGGCCGGATGAAGCGTGGGGGGCTCACAGGGTTTAATTGGGTCGATGATTGGCGCCGTGGGCGACGCCAGTCCAGCTGTTTTCAGAGTGGGACCACAGCGACACGCACCTGCGTGACATTCCCAGCAGGGGGCCCTGATCGACGCGCCATGGCTGTGAAGTAAGCGCATAAAATTAAGGATAAAGATGGGACACAGCTGGGTGTTTGAACCCTGCCGGATCTCCCCGTATCATGTGGGTTTCCTCCAGGTACTCCGGTTCCCTCCCACAGTTCAAACAGATGCAGTTAGGCTAATTGGCGTCTCTGCATTGCCCCTAGTGTATGAATGTGTGGCATCCCATCCAGATTGCACCCAAACCTGCCCAGTCCTTTTTATGGTTGGTTTTGGTTAATTTTATGCTAGACAACACCAGGCCAAGGTGGCCTTTCGGTGAAATGCCATGAAGCCGTTAACCTATATATCCGTAAGACGGGAAGACGGGGACAACGCCTTGTAGTAAAATCAGTAAGACCTTTATTCAGTTCAATTTTAAAACCAAATGTTACTTTTGCATGTAAATGGAAAGCCAGTGGGCAGGGAGAGGAGGACTATGAATTATTACTCTGTCATCGTTACCATCACCAACGGTGTGAGATGTTTCCGGAAAGTTCCGTGCTGCTTGTGGCCGGTGTTGCATAGAGTGGAGCCTTGGAGCAGCTCATCCTGGGGTCCGAACCAAAAGGAATCCTAAAACATCTAGTCAAACGGTCTCCTCTGTGTAAAGAGCATGTATAGCTGCAATAGGCTATTTCTGAATGGGGAAATGCATGGTACTTACTAACATGTGACGTGAGCGTGTGCTGTGCACCCGGGTCTATTTGACTTGTCAGGAACCGCAGGGACTTTGTTAGGTAATAAGGTGTTGGAGAAGCAGACGGGTGTCACCTTAATGTACGGGCCTGCATTAATCCTGCATCAGCGGGAGGGCGGTGGAACCTGCGGCACAGATCTATAGCCCTGCGAGATAAGACCACAAACATTTGTCATTTCATCGGCGATCTCTAATAAGGTTAACCGAACGGAACACACTGGAAAAGCAATGCACAGACGGAGATACGCTGTGTGCGCGCGCTGGCTGCGGGAGAGCGAGAGAGAGAGAGTGAGCACGAGAGCAGCTGTCTCGACAAGAACCTGTAACAGCGTCGCAAAATAACCACAACGCCCAAGTAACACCACTAACCAAGGTGTCAAGACCACACTTGGCCTTTTCCCATGAGGGCGCCGGCGTGTCCTAGCCAACCCTCAGACAGACTAGGCGGTTCGAGGGACCATCCAATGGCGAATAACAAAACAGCACTGTGACGCGTACAGGCCACCCTCTCCTCCACACGTCACGGCAACACGGTTCCTGCCTTAATGATGCTACAGCCGCTTAACCTCCCCACCGCAGGCGCACAACCCTGGGGGGTAAAAAAAATGACAAAAACAATAGCTCGCAACTGAAACGATTGTCTAGGACATCTCTCCTTTAACATAGCAAACGCTACAGCATCCACGACCCATTAATCACCTCAATATGAAGCACTATTTTAAAATATGGATGATATAATATAAAATATTTAAGTAGGACGGTTATTTTGGCATAAAGGTTAAGCTTTAAGAAAGCTGCACAACCAGGAAATCCTGTAGTTGGTTTTAATTTATCGATCTTGACATTATCTTTTGTGTCGTGCATTCTGAGGCGAAGTGCCTCCGTCAGACGCAGAGGGTCCCGCTGATGGCTCGGAGAGCGACCCAGCCATTAATCGGTCATAATGAATCAAACATGTAACAAAACAAAGGGCTCCTTCGTTTAAAGAGGTTGATGCAGAGTTCAGCATACAGGTTACCAAACAGCATTCAGGTTAACATAACAGGCATAAATAAAATAATGCTGGCAGGTAACCTTATAGCGCTCAAGGATCAAGGATTTTTATTTGTCATTGTGCTAGTGGGGTACACATACACAATGATATTTAGTAGCAGTTTCCGTAACATGAATAACATATACATTCGTACAAGCATACATACGCAACACATCAGGATCAAATAGTATAAAATATATATTTACAAAACTAAGCATATGGCTATATGTGTGTGCATTGCAGTCAGTTATCAACAAACAACTTGTGACATTATGGCATATATGAGAGAGTTATGCAGTGTTGATGCAAAAGTGGGAAGACAGATGAAAAAAGAGAGATGCAAAAAGTCGCAAACTCTCACGTCTGCGGGGCCAGTTGGGGCCGGGGTGAGGGGAGAGACGTGTGACTCAAAGGTGGAACACTCTGCTTCTTCAGTGTAATCCACCGGCTTTGATTTGTTTCTAAAAAATAACACAAGGTGAGGTTGGCATCATTCCTGTCTGGCTACTAGCTCTGTAATTCCACCCGCCTTAACTGCGGATATATTTATTCAAATGGGGAATATCGTCTGTGATAACTGTAGGGCATCCTGAATTAGAAGGTGGCTTTGCTGGAATCAAAAGCCCCAGATAGGAATCTGCGATCCCAGAACAGCATGGATCCAGAAACGTAATGGGGCAGCTAGGAGACATGCCCTGTCAGGAGATCTCCAACAGTACCTCCTTAGTGCCCTGAGCTACCTCCTCTCATAGCTGGAGGAATTAGTAGACTCTTTGTACCAATAATTGATATCCTTTTCTTGCACTAACCCCCCCCCCTTTTTTTCTGCAGCCTTATTTAAAGTACATGGCGGCTTTTACGCGCCCATGAGGAGAGGAGGCATATTGCTTTGGTACCAAGCAGGAAGGATTCCCGAGACGATGGAGGCTCAGTTATGGAAACGCCAAAAAGCAGCGTGAGAGTGAAGAATAAAGGGGAGGAACATAAGATGTGTTAGATGTCAGAGTGACGGGCAACTCAAAGGCACGATCGACAATTAAAATGTAGCCGCCTGATATTTTAAATATCCTCCCCATCTGAGGGATTACTGGCTCTTTTGAGTAGCTTTCCTGGCAGCACTTTGATGCTGTGGCCCTTGTTATGGATGTCAGTGGTTTCTCTGGCTCTTCCCGCTCTTTTCACACGTGTGATTGAGTCCCGCGATGCCAGCCGGTTGGCGTGTCAGGCCTTTCCTCCCTCCGACCTAATAAAGAGTTCGGAATTTGGGCTTTATCCATTTTTAAGCCTGTGTTAAGACTCCTAATGAATTCCGCACTGTCTACATGCACCCAGACACACAAATATTCAGAAGATCAGGCGGACAAAGCTGGTCGCTATGCATTGTCCTATCTGATTGGCTGGTTTTTCTGCAGTGTTTGTAATTAATAGGGACCCGTAAGCCATGTGGGAATGAGAGCATCAGTATGTGTTTGTGTGTGTGTCCAACCCAGCTCTCGTACTAACTGCTGTCTACAAAGAACCGTTGACAAAGAGAAGTAAAGCAGATACCCGCCCCATACATACAAACACACTCTTTTTCTTGAAACAACCTTTAATTGCCACAAGCCGTAATTAAAACACAAAGACGATGAAAGAGGCTCTCGCTGACAACCTGCTCATTAGAGAGAACCTTCATGGTTTTATTGGCGTCTTATTAAACAGGATTCATTTGAAGCACAAAGCTCATTTTGACCCAAGAGCTGTTGGTGTAGGAATCTGCACTGTGCTCCTTTATTGTCTATGAATGTTCCTGCTTAGGTATGCTTATCCTTTACTCACAGTATACTTCACGCAATTAGTCAGCTTGTTGAGGAAAAACACCTGGCTGAAATGCAGACAGTACCCACTCTAACTGATCCTCGATATACAGATACATCCATATCCATACGCTTGTTAGCAATTACTCCATTTTAAAAATGCTCTGCCAGGTTCTCTTATTATTTCACTGTAAGTGCGATTGTCCTCCAGATGTTTTTCCCCTTGAGCGACGTGTGATAAAATTGGCGACTTGTGCCTAGACCTCTAGGGGGCATCAGAGAGGCATGGGCAGTTTATACTGCAGCTCCTGTAGAAGTAAGGGGTAATATATTCATCTTGCTGGGATAAACTCAGAAAAAAAGGAAATAAAGGTAGTATGCCTGTGTTTATTTACACATTTGGTGCCTTTGTGACTCCTAGAATCAGACATTGTGAGGACAAATTAATTTGCTTAAATTCGGCGCATGTTTTTCTTGGACTTCTCTGTCTTACGTTTTTGATTTGTTAGCATGAGGGTAGGAATCATTCTTTGCACTGAAATTTGACTCAGTGAAAAGTCCCCACAAGGGCAGACAAACAAATCAGAGTGTGAACAGCGTGTGTCAGTGAGTGCACCGCTGCACACTGAGCCACAGACGAGGCCTGTGATCAGAAGGTCAGTTTAATTTATTGATCTCAACATAATGTTTTGCGTTCTGAGGCAAGGTGCTTACGTTAGACACAGAGGGTCCTGCTGGTGACTATGATCAGTTCAAATGCCATGTTCAGCACAGTGATGTCATCATTGGGCCCCTGAGCGAGGCCCTCAACCCCCAGCTGCTCCAGGGACTGATCCTGCTTTCTCAGAAAGTGCATCACTTTGGATTAAAATGCCTGTTAAATAAATGCATTGCAGTGAATATGATGAATGTACTGTGAATGAATGTAATGTGAATGTTTGTGTGCACATCAGTCAGATAGCGACTCTCTTATGTACCCCTTTCCTCTCCTTCTAACCCTAACCCTAAATAATAAAATAACAGAAATAGCCCCAATTGTAGACAAACAAACATACAGAAGTGGTGCGTCAATAGTACAACCGGAGAGTTCTGTATCAGACTCGAACCCTTAAAGAGACAGCACCGTAACCCTAATATTTAAAGAAACAGTGTCCAAACCCTAACACATAGTGACAGTACCCTAAGTCTAACTCTTAAAGAGACAGTGCCTTAACCCTAACCCATAAAGAGAGAGCGCCCTAAGACTTACATTTAAAGAGACAGTGCCCTGATGCTAACCACTAAAGAGATTATGCCCTAATGCTAACCCTTAAAGATGCAGACTCTGCCGGCTGTCCTCTGTTGTCGTGGAGACAGGAGGAGATGGGGGATGGGGACCCAATTCCGAGGACTCAACAGTCTACATAACATTTAAAAATCTGTGAGGAAGGCCCAGGGTTATCAGTGGCAAATTAGCCACCCCACATATAGCAAACTCAATGGGGTGTGTGTTTGTGTGCCGGAAGACATGGGGGCAGGAGTGGGGAGAAGCATTATGCTGACAGCCAGTTGGGCAAGACCTTGTCAGCTTTCAGTCACCCCCGTCAGCCAGTGACGCTCCCAGCCTCGTCGGGGGCTGTGCTGGTAGGCAGGGGTTGGGAGTGATTAGGTCTTCGCTGAGCGCATGATGCTGGAGAGAAGAGAAAAGAGAGGAGAGAGACGGAGGAAGAGAGGATCTGTTTGGTAACGAAGCTTTTCTGCCCCTGGCGGATTAATGGGAATGAACTGTCTGAGCGTTGAGACCTTTTGTCATCTTTACAAACGCCGCAAATTAACGGCAGCTAATTTACTTTAATTTGGTTTGTTTAATCATCACGTAAGTATTCATACTGGAGACACTGTCAAAACAGGGCATTAGGAAATGTGTGAAAGAAAGACTCACAGCTCCATGCCACCAAACGCTCACAAACACGCTCCATGCGGCATATCTGCACACGTTTATTAAACGACACTTTATAACATATTAACAGTACGCTAATGTTACTTCACGGGTCATTTCACACAGTCCCCAGCTGTACATTTTTCAAGCAAATATTTAAAAATGCTGATGAATGACATATATTGGCATTTTAGTAAATGTTTTTCTTTAAATACGAAAAATTGTTTTTTAGGTGAGCTTGATTTTTTTTTATAGAAAAGTGGTATTTTAAAAGCCAATTAACACTGTAAAACTAAACTTGATTGGTTAAGTGTCTGTCTGCTCTGCAGCTGTCGAGCATCTCCTAAATAAATTCACTCCTCTGTTAGTGGATGTGGATCTGCTCCCTGGATGGCATCTCTGGCCGTGGCGGAATGCGAGCTGGGATAGATTTCCCGTTCGGGATGAGAGCGGAATGAAGTCAGTTTCGATTCGGCAGCATGTCGCCAAGGTCCTTGCTCCAAAGCGGCTCTGTCAGTTTGACGTGCAGCTGCCACCTCGTTGTGACATGACGTAATATGAAATGATATCGAACAACGCGAGTCTGGCACTAAATTGTTAGCAGGGCTTTAGCTGCGACAGGAGCCAGCTTATCGCTTTAATCCTGGGGTCTTTTAACCCGTCTTGACGTAAATTGAGGTTGGCTTTTGTGGGGAAAAAAAAAAACCCACATTTCACTCTACCTCGCTCTCTCCCACTTTTGCTTTACCTAAAACCGCTTTTAACAATTTGTGCCCATCAGCTGCTCAGTTTGACTGACAGTCAGATGAAAGGTCCATTAGAGAGTGGAGAGAATGGCCGTTCTGTATGAAAACACAAACTCACACACGTGAACACCTCATGCCTGGCTATTACGGTCCAAAAATACTGTCAACCAACTGACGAGAACCAAAGAGGGGAAAACATAGAGACATGATAATGCCATAATTACAAGCGGGGCCTTGACTGGAAATCGAATTACCAAATATAACAACGCCTGTCGATTGTGATATCAATGGCTTCCATTCCCATTTGGTGGAGACTGGAGAGGCCTCGTCGCTCTAATTAATTGCCTTGAGCCTTCATTATTTTCAGACAGCCATTGATAAAACTACAGGGATTAAGATAAATTGTGTTTACGACCCACAAAAAAAAAACTACTCATGGAGTGTTAATCTGAAACAGCTGGATATTGACACAGGAGATACTTATAATGAGAACAAACAACACAAGGTTAGGATGCTGAACGTCAGAGTCGTGTGCGTCAAGGCAGAGAGGCGGCATGGTTCAGCAAGCATCACAAGCACTTAGCACTCATCCTCCTGTACGCTCATCTGCAGCTGAGGCATATCAAACCCAATAAGCAAAATGCCGGCTTTCCTTGGCAATTCAGAGAATGATAAACCTGAAGAGAATCTGGATCTCAGCCAGGAATACTTCTCACAAAGTCCTCAAAGATCAGTGATCTCAGTTCTTTAGTTCCAAGAAATACAAGAGACCGAAACACGAGAAATTCACGGAACCCAAAGCAGATTTGAGGGTCAAGTCTAAGGGTGCCCAAACGTAGCCATAAACGGGGGCTCATCCCAAGAAGATTTAGGTCTACTCTGGTCCAAACCAAGTTCTACTGTGCCTCACACCATATGAAATAAACTCCATGCTGCTGTAATTCCAGTTTGATAAATACACACTGAACCTGCATTGATGAATAGGTTTTCTACATGAAAAACAAAGACAAGATTATACTCTAACTCTACATCTATCCAATAAATGTGTGTGAAGACCTTGGAGAATCTAGTTATTCCACGCTTCAGCATCATGGAAACCTCCAAAGCTAAGCTTAGGGATTACCTTTACAGTCTGCTCTCCAGCAAAACAGATGGATTCTTTTTAGTTTTCCAGCCAAGACAGTGTAGATGATCTTCCCATAAGTCTCCAGTTTTGCTTAAAGCACATTGTCCACATTAGCAGGTGAATCCAAAAGCAAGCTCTGAGAGACATAACAGTACATGTTATGGTTATATTTTGGTCAGCTCCTTAAAGCAGTGTTTCCCAATCCAGTCCTCAGGGACCCAGAGGCAGTCCATGTTTTTGCTCCCTTGGGAGCTGGGAGGAAGCAAAAATGTGGACTGTTTGTGGGTCCCTGAGAAGCAGATTGGGAAACACTGCTTTAAAGCATACATATGTGGGTGCTCTCTGAACATGCTCACCTGAAGCCCCACTACACAACACACAGGCAAGCAAACATGCAGCCACAAAACCAAGCAATACTCTCAGCATTTGCTTAGACATTTGATGGGTATCACAAGCCAGATCTTTTAACAAAAGACGTACATCTCTGGAATAATGCACTGTGTGCTGCATCCCTTGGAGGACTGACATCGTGCTGTGTCTGGTATTTAAGCTCTAGCAGGAAAAACATTAAAGGGCCTCTAAATTGGCTCGTTTAATTAACATGCTGAGAAAGTGTATTCGGCTTTCCACGCGATGGGTGACACGGCGGGGCCCTGTGGCCCGTGCTAAGCTCCGCCTCCTTCGATGCCCCGCGTACGAAAAGACGAGCTTCGCCAGATTCCCGGAATTAAGGTCGCCCGCTAAGAAAGTAAATAATGTACCATAATTCATCAACGCGGTGCGTGCCACAGCAAAGTAACTTGCGTGCACATCGGGGACATTTTCTATCCGAACTACAGCTGGTCCCGTTTTTCCACTTCAGTTCCTAAGATCGAATTCCGAAGCCATTATCCGTCCCCGTCCATGACTCCCTCCTCATTAGTATTCCCTGCTTGTTAATTCTGAGACGCGGGTCAAAAATAGTTTAATGCGAGTGCATTATCTCTCCTGCTCCCATTATTGTCTCGCCCTTGCCGGGGGGGGGGGGGGGCCCCCGCGCCGGCCCGGGCGGCCCCGCGCGGGGCCCCCCC
>JABFEA020000010.1:19797965-19812707 GCA_019775915.2 Cyphomyrus plagiostoma | reverse complement strand
CCCCCCGGTCTTTTTGAAGGCCCCACCCTACTCAGCAAATGTAATGTTCACTCATACACTTGTTGGTCCAGAGCACGGACACCAATGATCATTGCAGTAACCGTAATGGCCATATGGCCAAAAACCCAAAACAAACAAACAAAACGCTCTTGGGGCTCCAGCACACGCTCACATTAATTGAAACGATTTATAGGATTTAACGCTTTTGTTTGAGTCTACTCTCACACCATGCCGATACCCTGAGCCTAAGGTATTAGATAGGTAATCTCACACTTTTAGATAAAAGATATCTGTGATGTTCTGGGGCATATCGTGCCCAGGAGTGACCCAGCTTGGCAAGATGGAGTGCCATTTCCCAGCAAATTCATCATTTTGGGAAAGGTTCGTTTTATCAGCACAAAACCCCTTTTGGGTACGAGCTAAAATCACCTTCCCCGGCTACAACTTGCAAAGTATTTCACCCTCTAACAAATTACACCCTGCCACCCCCACCTCCCGCTCCCCCCCCCAGCCCTGCTGACGCTTTTTAAAGAGGCTTTGACTAGACACACCTGAGCTTGATAGCCCTAACGAGTCCCCAGTCAGGAGCTAATTCCACTCCGAGGCTTGGATTCGGAGGCTTAGATGAAGGAAAACAAATAAAACTCGCCGGCTTGAAACTGCATTATGACAATGACAGTAATCTGCAAGGCAGGTATTGCGTGTCTGACAATCAGACAGCAGAGCTCCTGGAAGGTGTGCCAGCAGGCCGAAAATGGGCCTGAGTCAGTCTCTGCCTGCAGAACCGATGCATTCTGGGAAAATTGTACCCGGCGCTGAAAATACACACCAGAGGCAGCGTCGACCGGGAGGAATTGGTTTTTAATCTAGCGCACAGTCAAGCTGTCTATAGAGCTTCAGTCTTCACCGTGCCTTTAAAAGTCCCGACATGTAAATCAAAAATAGTTTGGTCCTTAATGGATGTGCTCTTGCAGGTACACTCAGGCAGCTCCCTGAACGCCACGGCAACCGGCAGTCTTGTCCGCCAGATGATGTTTACAATAATGGGGAGAGGCAGTCCAATTTCGCAAACACGAAGGCGCACGGCTACATTTCCTAGCCTTCCTCCGCATTTGAAAGGAGATGAGCTAGGGAACAACAATAACTTCATGTATCGGGAGCAGCAGAGGCCCAAGTAAGATGCACATCAGATGCGATTTCAGGCTGGCAGGATGCTTGTCAAAATCAAGGAATATCACCCAGCCACATGCGCGGTCACACCCCCACACACACACACACACACACACACACACACACAATTCACACGTACACACACAGATATATATACAACAAAAATAGACTCTTCATGCATCCTGACAGCAATGAAAGAAAATCACTGCATTAACACAAAGAAAACAGCTTAGCAACTACACAGGAACGGTTATGAAGATTTGGGTAGATTCCTAAACGTAATATTTTCCTTTTATCTGGCAGGCTACCTGCTAAGATTTTCTTTTAGACGTTTAATGCACATTAAAAAAAAATTGCATACACACATTCTTCCCAGATTCAGATTTCAAGACAAACTTATCATTTCTAGAAATATTTGTTTTTATCAGCACAAAATCCCTTTAAGGTATGAGCTAAAATCACATTCCCAAGTATTTCACCCAAACAAATTTCACGTGCACCTCCACTGAGACTTAAAAGATGATTTGACTACACACACCGGAGCTGGATAACCAAGCAAGTCTCCGTTTCCTAAGTTTAGCATTTTCTTTTGGTTTACACTTTATCTGCCTTAATATCCTATAAATGTGTATTACCAAAATTACCATGGTATGTTTATCTTTTAGACTCTTCCAGGCCAACACCACTCTATGACGACCTGATCAAAAACATCTAATCATATCAAGCTGACAGATTGGTTCCACTTTGACTTGTTCTGTCAAATATTGCAAATATCTTCAAACAGAAGGACAAGGAACACGCTCTGAGTGTGTGATTGGTCCGCAGCCCGTGAAAGGCCACTCCCACCTTTAGCATCTTGATTTGAGGCGCGGTTTAGTGAAGTGGTGAGGATTTCTTTTCCCATCTCTCCTCACTCATTCTTCCAGATACTAAACCTTACGGGACAGTCATCGCACACAAGCCAACCAAAGCGACCTCCGTTTGCAATATAGTAAATGAGCTATTTAGGATAACATTAGTGGACTAAATCTGTATTTTTTCTACTGTTGAGAATCTCACTTGTCTTGGAGGGGGTGTCCATGTTGGCTGTTTCGAGTGCAGCGCAAAACCCCCGAGACCCAAAGTTCATTTAATAAAACCGCAGTAAATTTCACTGACAAGGGAGCCTGAAAAGGTTAATTGGGCCATTATCAGTCGGTACTCTTTGAAGGATTTACTGACGTCTTGGGCATCTTGTTTTTCCCTCTTTTGCGGACCTCGCTCAGAAAACTGCACTCACTCCTGGCCTTTAGTTTATTCAAATCATTTCACATGTCGCTTATCTGGACCCAGGACTGTATAAGGTTAACATCCTTCCGACTGGAATTCTGATGCCTTTACCCAAAGTGAACATCACCTTAGAAATGGGGCGGAGGGTGGGGGGGTGCTGGGTTATAGAGACTCTCACCGTCATCTTATTCTTCTCGTGACCTTAACATTTCCCGTCATCTCAGAGACATGTAATGGCATCCTTGTGTATAGTCGTGCTATAGGATCTTAATGATCAAACCTGCACCCCGACCTGTATCAGTCAGCGACAATGTTGCCTTAGCCTGCGAGACAAAATGAGTGAATAAATCAGATTCAAGAGTTTATTTTCACATGCACAGTTAGCAGCCAGTTACGCCGTGCATTGAAAACCTCACTCTGCATGTGCTTCCAGAGACTGGGAAACACAAATTAAACCAGTGGGTAAAATGGCACGCATGAGTAAGATTCTCATACATAAGTATAAGAGCAATAAATAAAAATGCCAAACAGGGTGTTCGGTATTAGCCACATGGTGTCAGAAAACCTCAAAAATGTAAAGAGTGTAAAGCCATTCATGACCAACTATCAATTTCCTAAACACAGGCTATGAGGTCATTTGCTGAGCCCACGTTGTGCACGGTGTCCCGTAATGCCTTCCATCCAGGCTGTTCTCTCGGTGAAGCTTGGACCTTACTCAGGAAACTAACTGTTGCACTGTTTTAATAAATAAGTTTATGTTATATAACTTATTTATTATTTTGCTACTAGTACTATGTGTGATATTTGCACTAAGACAGCCTACTTCCAATATTTTGTTGTGCCATGAATGGATGAAGGATGGTTCCCTTCTGAAGAAACTGACATTTCAGCAGGGACACACCTGACAGCCAACACTTTGGATAAAACATTACATAAGAAATGCTTACACACAGAGACACACACACACATACACACACACACACACACACACACATGCACAGACACAAACACATACGTTCGCACATGTCGGGTATTTCCTATCCTTATGGGGCCCGCTCATTCACTTCTATGTGAAAAATGCTAACGCTAACTATGACAACCCTAACCCCTACCCAGCCCTAACTATAACCGTAACCAAGCAAAATACAAGAGTTTTTGCATTTTTAGGCTTTTTTCATAACAGGCACAGATTTGTGTAAAACCAGTCCCCATAAGCGGAAGAAATGGATAGTTATGACGTTATGGGGACGTTGTGTCCATAAGGATAGGTATACACGCTCGCACACGCGCACACACACACACAACGCAGAGGAGGAAGGTGAGACTGCAGCAGGTGAGCATCACGCCGGCGAAGGGCCACTGGCTCCAGGCCACTAATTTGTTCGGCTCCCCCGGCAAATCAGCGGTGGTTCACATGACAAATAAGAAGAAAAAAATGAGCAGCTGTCACACTGTGATGTGTTAATTTCCTGACAGTCTCGGCGCTGAAACCAATTACTGATTTAAGGGCAAAGAGAGCAGCCCTCTGCAGTGACTAATTAGGCTCCTTCCAGACTAAAAGGATAAAAGCAAAACAAGAAGATGAAGCAGAAAGGTAGTCAGGGGATCTTCATAAAACAGACAATTTCCCCACTGCCTCTCTCTCCCTCTCCCAACCCCCCCCCCCATACATAACCCCTACATGTTTATGTCTGACTCTTCCCGGCGACTGGGGGGATACCCTCGTTACAGGGTCATCACCAAGCCCCAACTGAGGGACCTGCTGTCCTGTCATACTGGCGCCTCCTTTACATACTGGTGTCAGTCCACGCATCCCACTCTGAAGCGCCTGTCATAAAAGGGGCAGCGTGATTCGGCCATGTGACCACGCATGGGTCCTCGCAAGCCTTCCCCTCCCTGCCTGGATGAAGTTTCATTTAATGCTCCGTGTTAACATACTCGGCCAGTCAGTGGTTTCCGGACATCCTGGACTGGTTTCCCGAACAAGGATTAAGGCTAGTTTTGGACTAAATTGCCATTTCAATGGAGATTCACCACTGTAACTCAAAGCTGGTCTAGGTTTAGGGTTAATCCTTGACTGCGAAACTGGTCACCTGTGTTTTAGCATTTTCAACGTGACATTCTACAAAACGCTGTCAACTCTCTGAATGGATGACAGTAACACCAACAATAATATAATAACAATGATAATGGTTTGTACTTTTTCACCTGGCTTTAACCTTAAGGAGCTGATCTGGGATAAAATGAAGAGAAGAGTGAAGGCTACACAATCAGCTGGTGCACATCATTTGTGGATCCTTCTCCGACGGTGTCGGGATGAACTTTGAGAAAAATACCTTGATTAATTATTAGAGTCCTTATTTAATAGCACGCCAAGACTTTTTTCAGCTTTAATCACTATAAAAGTTGGCTGTTTTGATATGTTGAAGATTTAACTTGTTTTTTTATTATTATGTATGTGGTGTTTGTCGTTTTTTTTAATATTTCACCTTAATTAGTTGCCATTCTCTACCTATTTTCTTTTTTTATGTCGCTCTTATTATGCTCAAACTACAATGAAACATAAGAAAATGTTCCATAACTTTTTTTAGAAACATGTACACACACACACACACACACAGGTTGGTAATTATATCTTTGTGGGGACTCTCCATTCATTTCAATGGGGAAAACTCTAATCCCAAGTTACCCAGCCCTAACCTTAACCATAAGTAACCAAACAAAATACAAGACTTTTAGCATTTTTAGTTTTTCGAGTTCATTCACATATCTTTGTAAACATGGTCCCCTCAATGTAAAAAAAAAGGTTTTTATTGCATTGTGGGGGATACAATATAAGTTATATAAACATAATACACACACGGACACACACACACACAAACACACAACACAGCTTCTCTTCAACAAAACTTAAAGCAGTTTAAAAACTAAACTTCATATCTTGATTCTTTTTATTTACAGAGAAGATATGTGCCCCACGAAGGACAGGCATCCCATCCTTGCGCCCATTGTAGTCGGGGGTGAGGTTCAGACCACCCAGCATCCTTGACCAGGATAAACATTTGCAAGATGGATGGACGGAAGGAAGGATGGACGTATGGATGAAAAGTCTGAGACTTTTTTACCGTCGATGCAAGAAGTACATTAACGAGAAGCCTTGTAACTCCTGCTTGTAGCTGTAGGCTCTTGATTTGCAACTAGCAAATAAAAATATCCTGTCTATAAAAAGTACTTCTGCCTAACAGTAAAGATTTCCTGTATTACTGTAACAAATCCTGACAGCATGTTTTAGGTACCACTTTACTGGATACATATGGTGGTGAAAAACCGGTGGAGTCGGGAGAATGTAGGCTAGGGTTAACGAGCGAGATGGTGCGGGTTAGCGTTTAGCGTTAGCGTTCCTTAAAAGGATACGACACACACAAGTGCTGCCAGTCAGGATAGAGGGAAACAGTAGCGTCATTTCCAGGCAGGTTCATTGTGCTTCGCCCAACTTGGATGTTTTCAAGGTTCTCCATGTTCTTCTTAGGAATGATGGCGAGAGCTTTATGCAGGGGTGGATTTGCCATTTCTGGGGCCAAACACCCCCCTCCCGAAGATGTTTCAAAAACTAAAGAAAGACTGTTAAAAAAGTAAAGAGATGATTGTAGCTAGCTAGCTGGTTAGTAGAACAGATCAAGTCTGCATCTCCTCAATTAGGAATGTGTCTATTTAATATTTATTGCAGTGACTGTTTGTGGCCAACAGGGGGCCCACACAAATGCATGGTTTGAGTGGAGTTTATCCAGTGTCTACACCATCATCCTGGAAGTGGGCGGGGTCCCCAAGGGTTCCAGTGGATGAGCATTAAAACACGGGTAAAACACGTGAGTTAATCTGCCCCCCCCCCCTTCCTTAATGCGTGTCCAGTCACCCATAGCAGACAGACGAGCGTCACATGATTTATCGTAGTGACCAGTGGCTGCGTCTCGCAGGCTAATGACACATACTCTAAAGTCATTGATTTGTATGAGTGCCCCCCCACTCTACATCTATCACAATAAAATGTAAGAGTTTGCTATTCGAGGAGGGGGGGTCTCATGGGAATGGGGAGGGGGAGCCCTGGGGCCGTCCAGTCAAGACTCATTTACCCCTTCCTTAAAGTATAAACTCCTCTATTTATGCGAGCGGCCTGCCAGCTATCGGGCTGGGATTCAATAAGCGAGACTGAGGAGTGACAGCTACAAAACTGTACTACATACAATAACGCGTAAACATTACAGTTTATTACTATCATCCGTAGATGTGTTTCAGTGGATTCGTGATTCTTAAGGCTGTTCTGTGTGTAAAGCAGTGCATTGTGGGTATTCTTACGCTGCTTCTTTTTCCACTGCCTCGTGGACTCTCATCATCTCCAGATCCCATCGCTCTTGTCCATGCTGGATGTGACTGTCACACTGTACCGCTGTGCTGTTTGCCCCTCTTTCAAGTCCGGGACAGGTGTGAGGGATGTTCCCATCCTCCTTATCTGATTGTCAGGCCCCCTTCGGGCTGTTATGCCCAACAGCACCTCACTGCCCACAGACTGCTCCCGGAACAGCCTGGAGCAGACAGGTGAGAGGTGGCAGGAGTTTGGGAGGGGCAGCTCCAGGTTTACATTGCCTACTTTGTTAACTCTGAGGCCGCTGGACAAGAGGCCTGGTATCCTGCATCCTCCAGCATGCCTTTTGCTTTCTCTTTACTGCAGTCCCATGCTGCCCTGCTCCCCAACCCTCCACCCGCTCAGTTTAGCTGAGAAACGCAGAGCAACATCATGATTTAATTAATTAACGTGATACTCATTATTATCATTAGCGCTTATTAGCGGTAATAACAGCTGCAATAATTATAACAATTTTTATTAATTACAAAACGCTACCAGTCCGAATCAACATGATGCTCTCATCGTGGTGTGCCCTGTCTGGCTGCTCCCAGAATCCCTTTCTAATGGGGTGGACAAGGCTGCCACCACACTACCTTTGATCACATGTCTTATGAATGGCCTCCGTGTATCCGCTTTGAATGACATGACCGCTACCCCTATGGGGGCGTTTTTTTATTCCCAAAGCATAATCCTGGTGAGAAATGTGCCAGTTCCCCTGCGCCAGACGGAGTCGCAAGCACATCTCTGGCACGACCATGGTTGCAGTGTTTTTCTTAGCCATCCCTCAGATGTTATATGGCGGCCATTAAACGAAAAATGAAGTGGGGGGGGGGCATTTCCGCTGGCCCCCCTAGCAGCCCTGTCCACACTGTCATCCGCAGCTAATCAACTAATGATGGCTGAAAATGAGCAAGGCCACCCCCCATAAATCGCTCAGATGGTAACGCCTCCCTTTACTGCCCATCTTGCCCCCCCCCCGTAAATTAATGCTGCCTATGGTTATTACAATAGCACCGCGGTGGGAAGTCGGCTCACTTTGGGTCCTTCCAATATTTTATCTCAGCATTTATTTATCCATAAAATAGATGTGGATTTATTGACATATCTAACTGTCTCTGATGCCATCACGTCTCCTTCAGGGTGGTCCGCTCGGGAAGCGGAAGGGATGCTCGTTTGGTCCGAGCAGAGTCTGTGCTCACTGGGGGTGGTGGAATGGATCTGTGTGCAGATAAAGTCTCAGAAAAAAATTCAGAAAAACAAAATTATAGGAACTCTGTTGGTTGCCAGGCGACCAGGTCCTGAAGAACGCTGAAGCTATTGTGTCTCGGGGTAATTTGAAAAGCTGATTGTAGTGTAGTGTACGTTTCAGGAGAAGTTTGTGTACCTAAATAAATTGGGACCGTCCATTCAATTCTATGGGGAAAATCCCTAACCCTAATCACGACACCCTTAACCTCTACCCATCCCTAACCTTAACCATTAGTAACCAACCCAAATACAAGACTTTTGCCATTTTTCCTTTTTTGATTGCATTAACAGATTTTCATAAAACTGAGGTTATCTAAATGGGGATCGCAAAAGATGTCCCCAAAAGAAGGGAAATTTCAGTTTTACTACAATTTGGTCCTCAAATGTGATCTATGCAAACCCACACACACAATATATAAAACAGTACAATTTTCAAAATGAAATTAAAATTAATTAAGAATGAATGGTTACTATTATTGATTCTTTGCTGTTAGACTGTTCAGGATTTAAGCTATGTTTCCCAAAACCCTAAGGATGGACACAGGGTGGAGAGCCTATAAGCTACATGAAAGGTTCATGATTTCTACTATGAAATGTTATAATCTGAACAGCATGGCTGCCAAATACCTCCAACTAATATCCCAAATAATAACAAGGGGTCACTCTTTTAGCATTACGGTTCCCAGAACAAGAGCTTCTGTAATTTGAGTCGGTCTCCCAGTGCACCTGTCAATTGCGTAGCGAATCGGAGAAACGGCTCCAATTAATGTGGCTGGACTTTACTAATAAGGTGTAAAAAAAAAGGGGGCCAGACAAACACCTCCAGGAAATAATGAGATCCTCTCATCGGAGCCTCTTATTGCCTCAGATTGATTCAGCAGAGAAATACGAGACATTCTGCATTTTCTCCATACTGAGAAAATACAGAATAAATTAAATAGACCCTGCTCTCTGCTCTCAAAGGCAAGTGCTGAGAATATGCCTTTCGTTGTCTGAAACTTGGGCTTAAACAAAAATAAGTTAACAAAGGTAGGTTGATAAAAAGGGCAGTCCTCATACCCAAAGCAGTTTTGTCTTGACGTCTGTGGGTATATTGTGAACAGTTAGGAGGTATCAGGTATCCCCACTGATAGGTTACCCTGTTTGATTTCATGTGGAAGTGGGTTTTTGTGTGTGTGTGTGTGTGTGTGTGTGTGTGTGTGGTGGGGGGGGGAGGGGTTTGCGATTTATTCTGAGTCACAAGTCGTGCTTCTTAAATGTGGAAACACCGCAGTGACTGTTGCCTGAAGGGCTGAATTTGCCTCTTCATTGGATCAGTAAATAGCATGTAGATTTACGTGAGACACAGAAAAAAACTAAGATGTTTTTAAATTTAAATATGCAGTTAAAGCTTTTGTGTCTCTCTTTTACTGTTCTTTGGCAAGAAAGGCTGAGATAACAGGCATCAATGCTCAAACTGATTCTGAGAGAGAAAATAATTCTAATAAATCCATGAATACTATTTTTGAAAATGCATTAATCTGCAGCTCCCTCACCTCACATCATTTCTCCTCTAAATCTCCCAGTCGCACCAAAATTAAAGCCCCTGTCTGACTCTTTGTAAATGCATTTCTGTCAATATAAGAGATATAAATAGATTGGAGACAGTATCCATTCATAAATCTACCTGAATATTTAACAAGGGTCTTTGGAACCAGGGCGGGGGGGGGGTTAGGGGGGGTGAAGTTTCAGCCCAGTTGATCAATTGTCGGAATCCTACCTCCATGTTCAGAAAATTACAAATTGGAATCGTTGAATCAAGCAGGGACTTGTGGCCAGAAACGGCATGGTCACTCGAGCTGCTCCGAGAAGGAGGGAAGTCAGGGAGACAGAGAGGGCGTGTTCTGGAGCCCCGGAACAGTCATGGTTTAAATTAGCGAAAGGAAATAACAAAAAGATTGAGCTGTGGATTCAGGATGCAGCCTGCCCATCTTGAGAGAGTTAATACATACAGCGTCGGTCCCGTTAATCCAAGGGGCTCTCTGCCTTGCGTGCACGACAAACGGATCTGTTACCTTTTACAGTTTGCATAACAGGTCTCACTTTTGTCATGTTTGTCTAATAAACAAAACGTGTTTTGTGTTTTCTGATTTCGGGAGAGGAATCGCTCACTGACTCAGGAATTTGACACAGACACGGAACGGCATGACGCTCTTGGTTTAAAACGCATCCGTCTCTCACCAGGGCCCCGTGCGGCTATCAGTTTGCTGCTACGCTCAATGCCAAAAAACCCAGACGGATAATTCTATGCTAATTTAACGACAACGCTGTCCTGTGAGCCTGTGTGCCTATATCCATCTGTTTCAGAAATGACACTAAATAACAGCTTGATAATATGTATGCAGAATTAGCTGATATAAGACTGCATTCCAGAGAATTTAGGTTACGGGCCCCTAATTTTATTACTAACGTAATTAAAATGACAGTTTAATCTTGTCATACAAGCTGACTGGACGTGCCGACAGAAAGCTGCGGCAACACATGGTGCACATTTTGTTTTATTTATTCTTCTTTCATCGTTTTATCTCATCTTGGCTGATGCAACCAGCGAAAACGAGGAACACCAGGTTTGCCCTTTGCTACAGAGGCGCAGAGAAAACGGACCCTTTCACATTTCGACCTTCGGCGTCTCTCGTTCATGCATTTCTCAGCATCATAGAGGAACGTCCGGCACAGCTTTCGGGTGACGCTGTGATTAATGCTCTCGTATCTCACGCCAGCCACAAAGCTACGCCTGCCTTGACTTTAGTTTAATTCTAATCTATTTTGTTGTGTATCAGAACTGCCAGGCTTTTCTTTCTATAAGAATATGTTAAAGACCCTTAGTTTTAGCTACCACTGTTGTGTGCGAAAGATCACCCCATTCCGACATTTCGCCAGCCCCTTCCCAAAAGGCTTGATTTTTGACCTGGAAAATCCAACCCAAGACACGGCGACTCCAAGCCCCCGAGATCTTGCACACGCTCCCTGTTCCTCAGCGGCCCGATCTCTGTGAAACCGCACTTGGCATCTGCACAGTAGGCCACAGGACGCAATGTGCGCCTGGAAGATAGTGACGAATAAAATATGTATTAGTTCCCACAAACTGCTGCTGTTTGATACCCCTTTGGAGGAGAGATAGATCTGAATCTACTTACTGCCTCACAGTGTCACGCAGCACGGCAAGGGGAGCGCTATCGTGAAATATGAGAGAGCCACTTTTCCCCCTCGTTAATTTCTCTCATTCTCTTGGCTCTTTTGTGCACGACCCTTTCGGACTCAACTTCCTTTGCTTTTTTCCTCCCCTACCGCCTCCCTCTCTTTCTCTGCCGTTTTCCTCTTCTTGCCTCTTTTTTTACTGACAAGTCCACGGTTTCCTACAAAGAAAAGCCGGCATTAATTAAGACAGCGGCAGCTGTAATTTTCTTGGGAAGTAAATTTCTGCACAACTAAAGGTTACGGGGACCTTTCCACTGTCAGGATTTACTACAGCCTGTGAATGGTAATGTCCCTAATGAAGACATGCTCTCTCAGTCTCCGAACTTAAAAAAGTATCACCAGAAGGAGAAGAGGGGAAAAGGGAGAGAGAGAGAGAGAGAGGGAGAGAGAGAGAGGGAGAGAGAGAGAAGAGGAAGGGAGAGAACAGCATGACGAATACATTTGCAGCTCCTGCATTAATTCAGGGTCTAGTGCTCATTATAATTAGAATATTTGGATAGCTTTATACTTTCACCAAGACCATGGTTGTTACAGAATAACCCTGGATTCTCAGCTATTATTATTTAGAAGGCAGAATTGGCATGTTGAGTTTCTGTTTCCTTATTGATAACCCTGATAGGAAGGGCCATTTACAGAAATAAATTTTATTGAATTAATAGTAATAATCAATATTATGTCGTTGCAGAGAAGAACGACTTTCTTGGGTATTTACAGGTGATGTCCATGCGCACAGATACGCAGCGGAAAGATAAATTTGGAAGGATCGTCCGCACGCCAAGGCAGATCTTCTTCAGCTGACAGGATGTCTCCTATCGTCTCTTCGTTAGTTAATCACACAATTTATCTGATGTAATTCCGCGTTCTGATTCCACGGCTGGGTCTGCTTGGAATCTGAAGCGCCATGTGCGGAATTAGCACCCAAACGTGACGCTGTGAGCCCTCTTTGGGGTTGCAGCCTCCAGCTGGCCTAGCATAAACAGCCAGGACTGTTAGCATCTCTAATGTACATATACAGGGACTCCTGCCTGCATAATGACTGCTTAAACATGCAGATAAGACAGAACTGCGTGGTGCAACAGGCTTGTCGTGGCAATGCGAAATCTCGCAAAAAGGCCTGGATAAAAGCAGGGATTCGGAGCTGGCAGATTAAACAAAGCACTGCAAAGTAATTCAGCTGGGAGGTGGAATCTTGCTCTCTAGGTCCTGCGGGGATGAGATGTCAGCAGCGTCCTTTGGGGGAGATTTGGTAGGTACTGTCGCTGGTGATGAACTACAAAACAACAAAAAATGACATTTTGAAGTATTAACTTTGCAGAATTCAAAGTGATACACTTTGAGGAAGTGTAATGCCTGTACAAGTGTGCTGAACTCCAGCCACCTGGTTTTTAATGGGTTATTTGTACATTAATGTCATTCTGACATGGGCTGGCATTCTTTTAAGAGAGAGAGTCAATCAAAGACAGGTTACAGGCATAAAGGCCAAAGCAAAACCAGGTGACAGGCAACATGATCCAAGTGTACAAAACGCAGAGGGTCCTAAATCCCAAGGACTGATTTATTACTGGCACTAGTTCAAAATAAATGCTACATGGAGACTAGTTGGGATGCAGTGTAAATCAGAACAAAGGAAACTTCCAGAACATGCAGAAGAAACAATAAGTGTTTGGGATGATTTTCTGAGCAAGTTGGTGGTGGAATACACTTTAGATGAGCTAAAATGTTATGAAAATGAGTGCTTAAATATGAAATATCTTCAAATCACAATAATTCTTCTGTCCATTTGAGACACTGAACGATAGCAAATGGTTAGCAAACAGATGAAGAAGATGGGTATTCAAAATAAACTAAAAAAATTCAGGGTGAACCGTGACCAACAAGGATACATGATAGATTTGCTGCCTTCACAGAAACCCAGATAGAACAAAACTGGGTGTGTCGCTCTGGATCTTCAACCAAATTACATCAACAAGTAGTTGTGGCCCAAACCTCATACCAGCCAATACTGGGGGTTCTACCTTGCTGTTAATTGAAAGCTTTTTATATATTTTTTTTCTTTCAATTAGCACGTAGCTCTACCACGGCTCTAAAGTGGGAATCCAGAAAGGTCTTTAAAATAGGCTTTGAGTTCTCACATAATGGATGTCCAAGTTCATATAACTGAAGAGGTTAAAAAAAAAAACCTGGTCTTTGCAGTGGATATGTTGAGAGATTATTTTAGTTTAAAGATCAATGACATCGTCTGAAACAAGCGGACTGAGAGCTGAGGAGCTCCTGAGGAAGGGAAAGTAATATTTAACCTCAGGCTAGAGAATAATTTCACTTTCTCCTGACCAGTTTAAAAAATACCCCATGTCAGATGGAGCAGATTTATACAAATTAATGGCCTTTAGTTCAATCTCCAGCACAGAGTTATTAATTGTTAAAGTGCATATATTAAATAAAATGAGTAAAAGTAATTTTAATAAATTATCCTCTCCAAAACCCGTTTTAAGGGATTGTTGCTTTCGCTGTCTGTGAGGTATTGATAAAAATCTGACGAGAAGGACAAAAAAGTTAAACAATAAACTCAAAACGCAGTGACCTGCAGGACTATCTGTCTGTAATTTATATAATTTCCCCTTGTTTAAATGCTCCTTTGACATGCTGCTTTACCCACCACCCTCAATAATAAGGCTTCTCCCCACCTCCTGCTGACGGATCTCCTGCTCTGGATTTCCACAGCTCCCATCGTTCCATCAGTGACTTTGGGTCGAGGACCCGCGTTCGCCACCCTGAAGGTGAGGCTCCAGTCATGGTAGGACCTGTCTCTGATCACAGTGTCCAACTCTGAAGACAGAAAATAACAAGACTAACAGGCAGGGGGCGCTGTGTGACTCTTGCCTGCAGCACTACTTGTCGACAGCTAGAAACAGGACTCCTGAACAGAGGGCTGTTGGTTCAAGAACATTTTATACCAGATAACTCAAGCAAACATCTAGCAAAGGCACTCATGCTTTTCAGTGCAGCTTAGGACAGCCTACAAGCTTTGGTAAAACTGCCCATAGGCGCTATCGTTTAGCTGGCTATAGCACACTGTCTGTGATCAGAAGGTCACCAGTTCAAATCCAAAACTCGACAGAGTGATTGGGCCCCTGAGCAAGGCCCTTAACCCTCAATTGCTCCATAGGCTGCCTGACCCTGCTTTCCCAAAAATGTACATCACTTTGGATAAAAGTGTCAGTTAAACAATATTAAGGCATTTGTTTATTTCCTGCATTTTGGGGAAACATTACAGTCAGAATAAAGGATTTTATTTTTTTCTATCTCTCCATCTCATTGCGACTCTCCCTGTTGGCCCCCCCCCCCCCCCCCCAAAAAAACAAAAAAAGACAACGACAACAACGATGGGGGGGGGGGGGAGAGGCGGGGCCGCGCCG
>JABFEA020000010.1:19766081-19777052 GCA_019775915.2 Cyphomyrus plagiostoma | reverse complement strand
CCCCCCCCCCCCCCCCCCCCCCCCCCCCCCCCCCCCCCCCCCCCCCCCCCCCCCCCCCCCCCCCCCCCCCCGCATCTCAGTCTTGATCCCACAGGGACGAATTCGAGTGACAGTAACCTCTACATGTGTCAGTGTCACAGGTGGTTGACTCACAAATGCTGTCTAGACTGCTGGGAGCAGGGTGGGGGGGGGCTTTAAATGGTATTGGAGTACGTAACATGACCAGAATGTAGTGAGTTCACGTCCCAGACTGGGGCCATACACGTATCTTATCCTTTGTGAAAGGCTGAAGGTAAACACTACACAAGGTGTTCTTCATGCAGGTGTCCGCTCTGTAGTTATACGGTAACTGAAATATTAATGAATGTAAGATCTTCTCGAAGTGTGATGGCGAACAGAAGCCCATGACACAGAAATGGGAGGATAGAACAGGGAGTATATTTGTGGGTGGGAAAGAGGAAGGGTTGGACAAAGGAGGCTAGAAAGAATAGAAGTGTTTCAAACCCATATGGTGAAAACGTAACAGCTTGGGTTGTGTTGGGTCTGTCATCTTAATTAGGCTTTTTCCTCTTTTACCCAATATTATACAACAATCCTACTATTAGTAATTGTATTTATAATTGACTGTAATTACATAATGATCATTTTATTACATTACAGTCATTATTATCACCTGACGCTGTTTGGCCACCTTCCTGTGTAAAGGCTGATTTGTACCTCTGCGTGGAATCTGCGCAGCTATCGGTCGCCGCATACCCTACGCCATACCAATGGTGTAAATTACAGTATACGCAGATTTATAAATCAGCCTTACATTAGGCACACATGTAGGTCTTCAATTGGGCATCTAACTAGCTAAATAACTTCAGCTCATGTGTTGAAATTAGTTGGCAGGGTAACCCAAAGATGCAAACCGAGCGGGTATTAGGCTCCGTTAAGTTAGGCTGATCAATAGCATTCTAATTTTAATGAAGGTGCAGGAATTAATGTCATTGCATCCGTACACAGAATGTCTGGTTTATAGCCACGTGGTGTGGGGAAAATAGGTGTACCTGAACAGGCAAATATACAGTACAGTACCACCATGTTATGGGCTGGAGTATGTTCACAAACCAAGTTCCTTTCCTTTAATTTACGCTATTGTCTTCTCCTCCCTGACAACACCACCTTCCCGGTCGTGAATGTTAATATTTCGCACCATTTGCCTAAAACGCATTCGCAGTACCGACTCTCTTCGTTAAAACTTTGTCCGTGATCCCAATCAGATTAGATAATTTTAGTTTTCACTGATTGGAGCTTTGACGGAAGGACCTAAACAAAGAGAAACGGGAAATACTTGTTACACATCAATAGTTATAGCCTACTTGTGGGTCAGTCATTAAAGCATTCTCAATTGACACATTTTTAAATGATAGGTGTTTCCTGACAGTACGGATAACGTCAGAAGCCTTAAAGCACATCCAGCAGCGGTATATACCTTAACAGTAAGATCCCCAAACTACGCAGCAATAACTGGTCATGAATCATCTACGGTGATCCGGTTTATTCAACAAAACAGCAGAGTACTGTCATATAAGAAATGGTTTACTGATCTTAATTTATATGCTACACATACACTGCATCACATTATATGGTTAGCTATCTGAAATTACGTGTTAAATGTTGTTCAGTCTACATGTTGCACAGCAGATGTGTAAACTGCATTAGAACGGCACAAAATGAATTGCAGGAGGGCGCGCGGGCACGCACGCACACACACACACACAATATGATCATAATGTGAGGCTGTAATATGATCATTACAAAATTCGAGACCTTAGAAATGAGTTTAAATTAAAGTACTTTTGTATACGCCTATATGTGAATAATTCATCATCTAAAAAACTGACACGTCAAAATGTCTCAAACTACTTCGGAAGTCATGGATCACAGAAACTTTTAAAATGTATTTTTTGTTCTTCTGTTTTCTTCTTGCACGTCACGGGGGTAGAGCTTTTCCTGTCGTTTGTCTGTTTCTCATCGGGGTAAACATTTGCTCAACTTCTGATCTCCGACGCTGGAGCATGAATCACAGGCGAGCAGCGGAAACCGCAGGGCCGGCTGTGGCTCATTAGCGGCCGCCTGTCTGATCCGCCACGCTCCGCAGCAATGCATGGCACGCCGGAACCCCGTACCCCAAACGTGTGCCATCGCGTACGGGCGCAGGGCAACATGTACTGGAGCAGAAGTGAACTTCATCCTTTCCCATACACCGCTCGCCCAGCGCGCAAAACTGCCCCAAATCCAGCTCAGAAAAAACCGACACACGCCCGCCTCCTTTAATCATTTACACATCCATCCATCCATCCATTTTCCAACCCGCTTATCCTACAGGGTCGCGGGGATCATTTACACACTTAACCCTAATACTTAAGTGAGAAATTGCTGTTGTTCAGCTGTTCATTCCCACATCACCATCCAGAAGTACTATCTCCGGTTTAAAAGGAGCCATAATTACGTCTTACTTTAAATCCAAAAAAGAGTACTCTTTAAAAGCTCGTTGTGTATGAAAAAGTTTGAAGGCATGTGCGGTGGCAGAATGTGAACAATTAGGCCTTTACAATTACTCCCATCCAAGCTGCATATACAGACAATGATGTCCTAGGTCTCCTCATTTTCTGAAAGATGCTTCCCTCCGCTTGCCCCCCGTTTCTACTGAAGCACAAAACTAGTTGTGAAACTAGCATATCTAGTAAAACCGGTTAATATACTAAGTTTTCAGTGCTCCTCCATAACATAAATCAAACGGAGCAAAAGACTACCTTGTGTTTTGACTTCCCCGACCCTCTTTCACCTCTGTCAATTTTTGTTTTATTTTTTTTTAACTCTGTAGATCAGACTTTAATTTTGAAGCTAGTCCTGACGACAATGATGAATAGGGTGCATCAAGGAGAGCTTAAATTACCCGCTCCCCAGCGATTCCCAGGCAAGTGAGCAGCGTGACCCAGTAAAAGACAGAAAGAGGGGTGGTCAGCACTTGTCCTCTAAACCCCCCTCCTCTGGAGAAAAATATGCTTGTGTCCACCTCCGGATCCCCTGCTCTTGGCATTGAATGTTCGGCTTGCGTCCTCGCTATTCACCGAAAACTCTCGGGCCTCTGAATTTCACTTCGGACAGACCGCTATTGGCCTTTTCAACGCACAATTACTCCTTATGACATATTGCTCTCCATGCAGAAATAAACCTATAGAAAGCCTCGGCCTGGTAAATATAAATAGGGTGAATATAAACGGCAGCTCGTTGTTTGTTCCTTTTCATTTTCTGTCATTGTTACATCCATCCTGTGCACGTGCGCCAACAGCAATGGGGGTTTTCAGTTCGGGTGTGTGAAGAACAACATAGTGTGCAAATTTAGAGAATGATTCTTAATTGTATCTTTTTAAGATAGATAACTTAAGCTTGAAAAAACATGCGCGCTTCCGCAATGATTTTTTCCCCTCTTCTTCCTTGTTCCAGGAACACCCCCACACACACACGCACGCGCGTGCGCACACACGCGCGCACACACACACGCAACCGCAAGCGCGCTGGGTACTTTTGAAAAATCGGCTTGGGACTCTCTGTGCAGAAGAGAACATACAAGACCTGTGCGGGCTGCGATTCACTCAGACGCCAGCAGAAGAATGCATTGCAAAAAATGAGGGAAGATCACCACTCTAACGACAGTTATGACCCTTTAAAAGAACGAAACTGTATCTCAAACATAATATCGGCAGTAAGCAGCATGTTGCTTAAATAAAAACTGCGCTTTGCTCCGCTGCCCGCGCCTTACAATCTGACACTTCACCGTTTTACTTTTACAGCTAATTACTGGCTTGCAATCCGTGTGACCAGTCAGTACATATCGATTGCATTGCGCTGGGCAGCGCCACAGGGAGACTTAACCATGAACGCAAGTGTCCAGTACAAATAATGTTAGACCGCATTTACAGGGTCAGATACACTTTAAACCTAAATCGCTTCTACTCAGCATTTCCAGGAAAATATGCAAAATGTTTATAATAAATTCATTAGGAAATAGAAACAATCTGCTAATTAGTGTAATGCAACCATTCTGGCGTTATATGTGTATTTTAACTGCTGCAGATGAGAAGGACACAATAGTTAACATTTCATACATATTTTACTATATTATTTACCAGGTCCAAAACGCGTTAGTGTTATTTATTTTACTTTCTAATCAATGTATTGTCGTTCAAGCTGAATCTGAGAAGTCGAAAACCACCAAAGATTCGGATTGCTGAAGCGTCTTCCGAACGCGTCAGATTAATCCGATAATCTGTCGCTACGCGTCTAAACCGAATTTATATACAAGTCTCTCTTAAACTTGTATGATTCAATGCAATTCAATATCCGAGGACAATCAAAGAAAAAACTTCGATTCGCGTTGAATAACAAAATTTAAGACACTGAATTGCGTCTGTTACTCTTTAACCAAGCATAAGTTAAAGGTACGATTAAACACTTAAACACATTTCACGGGTCTTTCAAGGAGCGCCCTCAAGACACCGGAAAAGCATATTTTAGTACAGTAACCTATAGTTAATTACGTCAGTATGAAGCCAACTTTCTCCCTTTTCATATGTTCTACTATTAAGCGTTTTTAAAAGTAATGTTTGTCTGTATTAAAGACAAAAGGCACAATAAGAATCACATTTTTACTAAAGGAAATTAGACAGTTAAAATTCCATGTAAAAATTTGGTACATAAATTAAATATACAGTTTAATTATCGTTTATACGTTGAATGTAAAGTTTTTTTCTTATTGATTGCGGATTTCTTCAATCCCTTAAATTTTAAAGATCACAATTAGAAATCATTTGATTCCTAATTATTCAACGAATATTTACTGCAACTTTGCAACTTACGACGACTTAAAGCGTTCGTATAATTTGGTCCAGCGGAATGATGCTCAGTTAACATAGACTGTATAAAACGTAACGATGCGTGTCTGTACACATCCGACGTATGTAGTTTGACAGTTTTATATGTGACTATTTAATTACGCAAAATTAGTTACTGATGAGAACATCCAGATTTACTATTTTTATTATCAATAATAACAATAATAACAACAATAATAACAACAATAATAATACAATGTTCCAGTGTTTCTGTAAAGCTGCACTGTATTTGAAATTACTTATGCCTTCTAACACAGCAAACAAAAAAACGACGCCTTTTGTGAACGTTTGGAATACCAAAGTAAGAATATGTTCATATTCAAGTAATTACCATGTGTGAATATTTTATCGAAAACCAAAATATGATTAATTTACATTCTGAGATTCTGCGCCCTCCTTGGACACTTTGGGGGAAAACCGATATTATTTTACATTGTAAAAGTGTTTTGATTGGTGGAAAAAGAAGGGGGCATTTATTATATTTTTTTCTTCTGGCAAATGAGCGATTTACCAATGTCATTTCCAAGTACCGTGCGTTGTCAGCAGCATAGTGTCCAAAAAACACCCCATAAACAATTACATTTTTTTTTACATTACGTTGAATATCAATTTTATACGCACGACATACAGATGTTTGCGTATATACAATGTAATTATTATTGTGCATAAGTAAAATTAGGTGTAGGCCTTTATGGTGTTTCTGCGCTAGAGAAATTCCTTTTCAGCGATAGTCTGACACGTATTTACGCAACAACAACAACATCAACAATAATAATAATAATAATAATAATAATTATTATTATTGTTATTATTATTATTATTTAACTCCTCCTGTGGTAGGTAGAACAGTTAAATAAATAACTAGATTTTGAAAGTTCAGGAACAGCTAGCCAAACTGAGTTGGCGGATGAGCTGGCAGTGTGTCAAAGGAACTGGTGGGCTTTACCCACCAGTGTGTGAACGCACGTGTGTGTATGTGTGTGTCCACAGATAGAGGGCGGTCCGTGTGATTTTTTTTAACAGCTTTAACATTTCTGGCGTGTAGGCCCATTTTTTTGTAAAATAATCCAGGGAAACATCCCCTTTGTAACACAACATACATTTTGTCTTAGAGATTAATTGTGTGGTATGATTTCTCACTAAATGTACGTTTCGGGTTATTGTGAGTATGATTAAGGGGTGGCTTACAACTTAAAATAAAATTCTGTTTATTCTTCTTTCTTTATAAGATTTAAATGGGGGTTATTTTGTTGTTTACTCTCCGTATCATTTTATAAGTGCAATTCACGTAATTTACTGTACTTCGTGAAAACAGGAGTCGCGAAGCAATGGACCCCTAAAACTGTATCATATACCTGCATGTACGTATATATCTACTTAAATTATGTGCCTCATCAAATGCTTACTCTCATTGTATATTTAAGGTATAGAAAGTTAATCAACACGTGCAGGAAATTTACCTGAGTAAATCGAATAAAACAAACGGAAATGTTCCATTGGAACAGACCGTTGAAATATCCACAGCAAACTCTCCATTTTAGAATAATTATATGGCTGTCTCTAACTGACTGTAATAAACCCAAAAAGTGCACGTAAGGGCTTTAATTAGAAACGCGTTTTATTTGACAGGCCGCTAGAATACAGACTCAAAACCTTACTGAACATCCAATTACATGTGTAAATGCCAGTGCGCGTGTTTTAGAACCAGTTAAAAGGGTTACAGAAGAATTATATTGCTTAAGGAGACCGTTTCCGCTGTTTTCTCAAAAAAGGGCATCAGAATTTAATCCATTAAAAAAAAGACAGTGATTTAATACTATTATAACTCTTAGTTATTACATGTATGAATGCGCACTCCTCCTGCGTAACGTAAAGTATGAAAATATTATAAAACTTTTCAGTTGTGCAACTGTCTCTTAAAAATAAATAATAAATGTACGAATAAACGCGTGCTGAATTACACTCCTCCCCTCAGCATCTTACACGTGATATGTTATACTGATTAGGAAGCATAGATCGCTGCGGCGCTTACAAATACTTTTTACTGTTAGTTTACTTAAAATGTTTGGTATGTAAGTGCAGCTTCAGTGCGCAATACTGCGTAGCGAAATAAATCCTTAAAACAGTATAGGAAAACTTCATGCAAAATATTCACATCAGGATGTACGAGAGTATGCCATTGTTTTTAAAAGAGGTTAAGTACATAAACTTGTACTATGGCGTTAATTTCGATAAAATGCGTTTTCAGTTATATTTAGGTTAATTGTTACGTGTATCATATATGTGCAGACATATATTGACGTTTATATGCTTATCTCTGTGCTCAGAAACATCCACACGCTGGCTCACATAATAAAGAACAGTTAGCATACACACTTTCAGATTCACAATACTGTTATGTATTTTTTCATTTGTAGCTCTAAATATCCATTTATTCAAAATGTAGAAACTAAAAATACAAACATAAATCATGTGCTAGATTTCTTTAGACCACGGAAGATTGTTAAAACTTATTTTTGGAAAGTCCCAAATATTCATCTCCTGTAAAAATGTTATTCTCTTAATAGTGCTTGCGGTGGCCGACGACCCGCAAAACTATACGCATTTTACAGTATCGCAGTCAGGCTTTTTAAGGTTAAATGTGATTTCACCGGACTCCAAATTAGTAATAAGAACGCGGGTGTAAGAACGTGCCAAGTAGCAAGAGTAGCTATTAAATCGTGCAAGAGGTAACGCTCCCTCACCGCCTTTTAGTCCTATTCAATTTTAATCAAATATTGATTTCACGCACTAAACTTTATTTCATCATCGAAACAGGTTTCCTTTTTTATCGGGAACAAAATCTTCTTACAGTATGGGCGTATTCCTGTAGTTTTTGGTGGGTTATGGTTTTTCTAATAAACGTATCAGCACAGTGAAAGTACGCTACATTTAGCATAGATCATTTTCACTTATCTAGTTCATCCAGTTTTCTGTGGAAGACGCTGATATAAAGTATGCATAAAGCCTTCGGCATGCAATTATACGAAATAACCATTATACCCTACGTTTAAGTAAAAAGCCTACTTTTAAAAAGACTTTAAACAAGATGATAGCTATATGCTTACTGTTGCATTTGTTTAATCGCAAGTAGAAGTTTTGTTTTTGTTTGTAAATATATAATTCCTGTTATATTATGCACGTAGCATGCATTTTAGAGATCATTTACTGTTTTGCACAGAAAATTAGTTTCTTGTTTTTAACGCGTTTCCCAAAAAAACATACGCAATTCCACAAACAGCAACACATTCCGTTTACGAGATCAATGTATGCAATAAAAAGAAAATGTATTTTAAATACAATAGTTAATATTTTAAAATACATCGAGTACTAGATCCCACCACCCATCCCCAGCTTGGTGCACATGGTTTCCAGCTCGAAGACACTCATTTAACTACATTTAATCCTCAGCACCCGTTTCATGCGCTATGCCTGATGCCATTTTCCTTTTTATTCTGGATGCTGAATGCAAGCTCGTGTCTCTGTTGTGTCTGAGGCGTTGTCGCTGCAACGTGCAGCGACTGTGACACTGATGGATGCGCCAATGGTTAGACGGACAGATGTTTGGGCGGATCTAACGGCATGCAACGCTGTGGCAGCACGCGCAGCCAGATTGGGCTAAAACATCCCGAATCGGTGAAAGTCAGTTCTTCCTCGTCCCCAAAGCGAGACTGACACACCGATCGGATATCCTTGTTCGTTTCGAGAGCCTTCCCGTTTCAATTTAGGCGACCTGACTACTTACAGCACAAGAAGAGACCACCGATACAGCAATTTGCATGGAACTGAAAACATTTGACAGCAGACAACTCACCATCTTCTTGTTTGCAAGGAATTACTCGCATTTCCCCTTACTGTAGCCCTTCCTGCAGAGAACGGACGGTTGTTTTATCCTAATGACGATCTGAAAAATATGGACAATTTATCCACTCCTTTTCTTTAAAGAATGCGTTTAGGGTATTTAGACTACCCTTTAACTTGAATAGGGGGAAAGAAAGAGTAAAAAAAATCTAAGCTTAAAAATTTAAACAATTTTTATGCATTAATTATGGAATGATCCCATATGTTGAAGGATGGGGTATTTGGGTATTTTTATCTTACCTTCAAAAAGTGAGAGTAATCTTTTTCCTATGGTGTTGAGAAAGACAAGGAAATTGTTTGTTATGGAATTTGCCTGACTCTTGGAGCGGAGAACGCATCTTGGAGCAAGGAAGTCGCCTCTGATTTGCTGTTGCTGTCTTAAATACCTACTATCAGCCACAAAAAGAAAGGGGGGAAAAGTGCTATTAGCAGCCAAGAAACTGTTTGGCAGTAGCTGCTGATCCATGTTCATAGAGCAGCTGAAACACAGTAAGAGTCCATCCCCTCCTTCTGATGTACATTATTACAACAAGGGACACCCAATCAAGCACGTATCTCATCGATTCGAACGGCTCTCCATGGATTCTGCATGCGCTCGGACAAAATAGCCGCGCGAGCCGCCGCGCGAGATGCGACTGCGCTCGTTCATCCCCACTTTTTAATATTTTCTCATTCTTTCTTCTTGAAAGAAAGGAGCAAGAACAATATACCGCCTCCGGCGCTGAGAGGTCTTGCAAGTCAAGAGGATTTTCGTGCGATGGTGGCAACGGCGCATGTATCCTGCCGTACTGCTTTTTGATCAGCGAGATCATTCTGGACATCGCATGCTCATGGATAACACTGAATGCTAAATGATGAAGTAAGTATACAATCATTAGTGTTATTATCGTCATATTATTGTAAACATAAATATTTGGCAAAACCACTAATTTTGCATTTTAGTGCAACGGCAAGAGCCGATAGCTGCGTAGTATTATTTATAATTTGTTTCCCGTTTATGGACAGTTTTTCAACAATATTGCAAACACTTACTCTGTCAGTTCAGTGGATATTGACTGTCGTTACGGATTTTTCTCATAGCACGATAATCCCTGGTAGGGAAAATGATTGCGGATGCTCACATGACATTTCCATTCAGCGACTCGTTCGAGGTGCAAGGAGTTAACGTGACATTGCTTGATGTTTGCCCCTGTTTGCAGACTTTGAGTGACGCGATCATCTCGTTTTCCTTTAAGTTTGCCTGTTGCAGCTTCCAAAGCGAAGTGAGGATCGCGCTGAGAGGCGTACTACTAAGTCTGCCCACTGCGATAACCGAGTCGAGAGGGGAAGAGAAGAAATCCGCCTTTTTCTTCAGATCAGCCTTTTTCTCCACGCTTTGAGTTTTTTTTTTTTTTTTTTGAAAACTGCCGATCTAATGTCAGCCTCCTGAAAGCGCCCCAGGTACCGTGTATGAAAGCACCGCAATCAAAGAGGAGCGGACCAGCTCGGGATCTCTCTGGCTAAAAGAGAAAAGTCTCCCGAAACCCTGCAGCCAACATGCCGCGGAGGAAGCAGCAAGCGCCGCGGCGCGCAGCAGGTACGCAGCTGCATATTTTCGCCTTTCCCCTCCCCGTTTTTAATAACCGCTGCGGTGTCCGCGACCGTTGCATTATACAGGTAGAACAATCAACACTTGAATGCCTTTTGACATTAAATACGAGCTCTGCTGATATGGGTGTTTGTAGTTTACTGTATAAAGTTTTTTTTTTTTTTTTTTTTTTGTTCCGCCACCTTATTCGGTTTATATGATTGCGGTAGGGATTTAGAAACAGTGCTTTTCCTAGTTCCGTTATTAGCGGCTCGAGTGAGACGGATATTTGGTTTTCGGGAATGATTTTATTGTGTGAAGTTTTCTTTCTTCGAAGTTGTATGGAGAGACCATGCTAGGCTCGGTTTTGATTGGTACTGTTTTTGTTGGGAAGGGAAATGCTTCCTTCTGATGTGGATTGGTAGGCAGCTCTCAGTATTTGCACTTCGCCTTTGATATGCCTTCAAGTTTTCCCATTTGATTCTACGAACTCATTCCTTTTTGCGTTTTTCTTTCTCCTCTGGCTATCGTATCGACTTTATGAATTAGAGATTTGACATA
>JABFEA020000010.1:19723789-19739776 GCA_019775915.2 Cyphomyrus plagiostoma | reverse complement strand
GACACCCCCACACATCTCAGCTCACAGATCTAACGACTGCGGTAATGAAGTGTGCACACGCACTCGCGTGCACACATACAGAGCCTCACACAAACGCATCTCCTGACTGCAGTAGTTCAGTCTGAGGCCTGTGCTCACGTCGACGACAGCTGCCTGACGCCCCCCCCCCCCCCTCGCCCCTCCAAGTGAGCCTTCTGGGATTGTTACGGACCGAGCGTCTACTTGTGTAACACGCAGAGATGCTATGCTGGTGCAGCCTCCTCATCTTATTTAAGGAACTAAATATTTCGAACAACACCAAAAGGGCGTTAAGGATAAAAAAACATTATTTATATAAATGTTTAGTCGACGCTTTAACTTAGTTTTCACACTTTATTCATTTGCTTAATCTAATAAAATAATAACCTGCGGGCGCTTATATTTTAACTTGACAGCTTTAATAGAGTGAAATGTTTACAGGTACGCTGACTGGGATCCAGTTGGGACTCCAGAGTGAACAATTTACATTTCGTTTTGCAGTCTGGGGTTCGCTGAGACGTTTGCTTGTTAAAAGGCATTAACGCGCATGTGGAGGAGGTTCGTTCGAGAGATGACAGTGTGCTCTGTGTTATAAACAGCTACGTGTGGCGTGCTAGGCCTGCTGCCGGTATGCAGAGCGGTAATTTCCTGGGCGATTTCCTCAGCGCCCATGCTCACTAAACATCTGGTGTCTAGGAAATGCTGCGCGTGTGTGTGTGTGTGTGTGTGTGTGTGCGTGCGTGTGCGCTACACCGTTTTGCACCCAGCCTGACCTTAAGTAGAATCCGGTTTGGCTACGTGTGCTGTGTGTTTTGTGTTACAGCAACAACCCCTGAAAAAATACATTCCATAAAATCATACAATTTTTTATTTTGTACATCACATGACTGAATTAAAAGCTATAATTAGTCAATTATCAATTGGTACAAGTAAACAAATAAATAAATAAATTTGAATGTGCGGGTGGCTGTTTGCCGGATTTCTGAGGCCGCGACTCAAACATCCTCCCTGCACCCAGGACTGAACACCGGACTGTCGTCAGTGCATCCTACTTACTCTCTGGCTGCTTCCAGAGACGCAGCTTAACCCACGCAAACACACACGTGTCCGTCGCATGATTTAAGGGCATGCCTTTTTATGGCGGAGCGTTGGTATGCCGTAGACGTTTTAATGGTTAATGTTCTGTTTCAGAGGCCAGTGCTTGTGCGCCTCGTGCGAGCCTGTTTACTGTCGCCGTGTCCTCGCCTCCTTACGCTCACTAACGTGCGACAGCTGCTCTGATTAGTTTAAATTAGCCTTGGCGTAAATTAGACTGCAAGTAATGGCAGTTAAAATGTAGATTTTAATCTTATAAATGGGCAAAAATCTTTGGAAAAAGTCACTTGATTATATATCACATATAACTTTTTTAAATAATATAAATTAGCCTAATTATTTAAAATTAAACAATTCCAGTTATTTATTATTATTATTATTATTATTATTATTATTATTAAAAACCAACCTGAAGAGATAAACTCAAGTGATTAACTAAAGAGCATGGTCACAGATTTTGGTCTGATTAGGTCTAGGTACCCAGAATCGCATTTTTACATCCTAATAGTATAATTGGCCTGATAATCTCTGAAACATTGCAGTTTAACAACAAGACCTTTATGGAGCGTGGCTTTATAACGGCATTTAGTAAGAACTGCATATTGTGTAATAGTCGCCTCGTTGCACGCTGGGGTGTTTATCTGTACAACAACGGGGACATTAAGGTAGGAAGCCAAACAGCTGAGTCGTACAAAATCAAGGTAACATGGAGGTGGAGGTAATAAACAATAATGTTGGAAAACAATTTGAGAGATAAACAGAAAACAGACTGGAAAATAATGATCATTGCGCCGAAATGGAATAATCACATGTAATTGGATTTTTACGGCCTGATAATGCAGTGAGGCTCTTCGTCGCCAACTTAGCCTGTGAGTCCAGAAGTGTTGCTTTTTTCCGCTCACGTATGATCAATAACGCACATCATGATTTACCCGGCAACAGCAAATGCGATAGAGGAGTCCGTCTCTCGGAAAAAAAAAACCCGTGATCAGATTGAATGTATTTTTCGCTTTTGTACCCAAGTATTAAATCAATCGACAAAAGATACGCCAGCGATATCTCCCCAGAAATCGGGCTGAGGGCAGATCCCGCGTGCCCCAGGTGCCGCTGAATCGGGGGCTGCGCGCTTATTTATTTATTTGAGCAGTTATTTCCTCTGCACCGCGTCCCCCCTCCCCGTTTCTAATTAACGCTGCACCTGCACACCGCCACCAGTCCCGCTTACACTTCACTCCTGTGAGAACCGGTATAAAAAAAAGACAATATTGTTCTCAGCGAGACGGCAGTGACTCCGGTCCCATTCAGGCAGGGCGGTCTGGCGCACGGCCAGGATCTCCATCGAAACACATCCCCCGACGTGACCGCAGATCTGGGGCCCACCCCGACCCCCCCCATCACAGTCTTTTTCCCACCGCCTGAGTGTGTTTGCCGGCCCCCGCTACCCGGCCGTCGTCGGCGGGCCGTGGCCCAGATAACAGCAGGGATCGCTCCCGCTCTGTCATTTTGCCCAGAACTGACGCCTGACAAACACACACGCGTGAGGCTTCCCCCAGCGCGTCCCTTCAAGTTCAGGGCAAGGTCAGTCCCCGGGAGTTTGGCTTTTTTTTCTCCTGCCCCCTCCTCCCCCCCGACCCCTCTCTCTCTTCTTCTCGTTAGTTGAGAGAGCAGGCAGGAGCGACACAGGCAGGATAAACGACACCTCCGTGCTTACCCCGTTTAAAACCGCGTCTTAATCGCATCCTGGCCTTTGTTAGGCCCGTAATGCCGAGGGCGTTTCTTTACATCTGTCTGAATTTCACTACTATTCCCTTCCTCGTGCCTGTTAGGGTGCCATGTTGGAGACGCACGCACACGCATGAGAGCCGGCTTTGTGTCCCGCGTCTTTCGGGGCATGTCTGGACCCGGTAAGTCCAACGTCCTTGAATCAGACTTTGTTCCCTGGAACAGCTGCCGTCCTGGCCGATTCGGAGCAGATGTCGGTCCCAGTGCGCGTGTGTGCGGCCCTTGGGATCCGTGTGGGCCGTGGTGACACGTGCACTACCAGGCTTCCTAATCTGATGCCGGGATTCTCTCCCCTGAATCTGGAGAGATGGCTCACAAGGGGGTTTCCTCAGCCAAGCTCTCGGGCTTTGACCTCCCTGCGTGCCAGCCTTGTTCCTCACGTGGCATTGTATCTAACGTTCATAGGAGTCGACTTTTCCTGCTGCTCGCAGTGCCATTACCTGCGAGCGTGCGCTATTCTCACAGCACAGGAATTACCCAGCTAACAAACACTTCTGTGGGAAACAAAAAAATTAGCTGCTGTCTTCAGTGGAGGGTGGTGGGTGATGATGTGTGTAGAGAGAGCATTGGTCTCGTGAAGCATGCCTGGCGATTTGAGCCTGGCCGCCATCAGATTTCCCGAGATTTCTCCCTACTGCGGCTCCTCGCGACAGGGTGCAGGCACAATTAAATTATGAACAAGCTCCGTGGCTTTGGGTTTTCATTGTTCCTCGTTGCTGCCGCTATTGCTTACCTCGTGCGAAGTTCAAATGTAAGCTTAAAGTGAACAAATGAACCACAGAGAGAATCAGCATGCTTGTCGGACTGCCTTGGTACCCTCAGTCGGTACATGCACCCCTGCCAGATCTGGCTCCCCTTTTTGGTGGGGGGGGCTCTCCTCGGGGGTACACAGGAGCCGCAAGGTACTGGGTGATGTTATATGAGGCCGGTGCGCCATGGCTTCGGAAATATTACTGACCCTTTCTAAAGGAAGCGGCAAACTGCTGAGTAAATATCTTTAAGTGGATAGAATGCAGCAGTTCCCATAAAAACAGCAGCTTGACTACAGTTAATAAGAACGCCATTTCCTCCACACTGAGACTTTTTTCCCCCCGTAAACGCACATGTGTGAACTTAACAGATCCGCAGCCGTTGCTGTTTGATCATCAGATTAAATGACAGAGACGAGCCGCAGAGGAAAGTGTGTTGCAGCCCCTAAGAGCAGCCGGGGAGTTGGGGCAACAATCGTTACCTTTTTACCTTGTCGGGACATTTTTTTTGGTCCCCACAAGGATTACCTCACCTTCATAAAAATCTGAGACTGCAATCAAAGAACTAATAAAAACACAAAGTCTTGTATATTGTTTGGTTACTTATGGTTAAGGTTAGGGCTGGGTAGGGTTAAGGCTGTCATAGTCAGGATTAGGGTTATGACCATAGAAATGAATGGACGGTCCCCACAAAGATACGAATACATGGACTGTGTACATATGTGTGCTTGCATATGTGTGTGTGTATATATGTGTATGTTGCAGGTAAGTGCGTGTGCGTGTGTATATGTGGATGACTGTCTGTTTTTCAGGTGTGTGTGTATGTGTTTGCAGGTGAGAGTGTGTGTTATTCAAGTGTGTGTGTGTGTTTGCGAGTGAGAGTCTTCCCCTGACCCACTTCATCAAGCACCAATCGCTGCCACATGCGACAGATGACTGATCTTGCCACGACTATTTTCTTCCCTCTTCGCCGACGCTGCGCACACGGCTGCATTTCCCCCGCAAAGCCGCTTCTTTGCTGAGGGCAGCAAATAAAACATGCCGGCGTGTGTACCTGTCAGATCCGATCCGGAGTGTGTACTGGGGTGTCAGAACCGAGCCGGCGTGTGTACCTGTCAGATTCGATCCGGAGTGTGTACTGGGGTGTCAGAACCGAGCCGGCGTGTGTACCTGTCAGATCCGATCCGGAGTGTGTACTGGGGTGTCAGAACCGAGCCGGCGTGTGTACCTGTCAGATTCGATCCGGAGTGTGTACTGGGGTGTCAGAACCGAGCCGGAGTGTGTACTGGGGTGTCAGAACCAAGCCGGAGTGTGTACTGAGGTGTCAGATCCAAGCCGGAGTGTGTACTGGGGTGTCAGAACCGAGCCGGAGTGTGTACCGGGGTGTCAGAACCGAGCCGGAGTGTGTACCGGGCAGTCAGATCCGAGCCGGAGTGTGTACCGGGCAGTCAGAGGCCAACCAGGAGTGTGTACCAGGGTTCTGGAGTGGACCAGGGCTTAACATCCATCTAACTTGCTGCTTCCTCCATAATCAGTGGTTGTCTTGGACACAAAAGGGATCCCATGTCGAAAATCAGACCTGGCACTTTATAATCTTCGTCTTATTTTTCCGTGTTAAAAGCATTTAGCCTAACATTGACTCTGATTTTTTTTTTGTAGTTAGAGTTATGTACAGAACCTCCTCGCTTCTCTGGGAAACAGACCTTTTTTATTATTAAAATATATTGCAGTTCACTCAGACAAGCATGTAATATAACGGGTATTATTGCCAAGGTAACAATAATAACAACAATAATAATAGTAATGAAATTCCTTCTCAGAATATTTTTTATGAATTATTCAATTACCAAATTTAACAGTGGGTAATTCTGCACAGAAACATTTTTTATTTACAATCTTCTTTACAAACCATTAAGGAAAATTAAAGTCAGAAGATGTTCCCGATATCAGCATGAGGAACCCAGTGCAGAAGGTGGATGGAATAAAGTTTGAATCCCGTAATTCACACAGATGTATTTCATTTAGGGTGATTTGCTGTTTAAAATTTCATGTATGTTTGGTTTATTTACAAAGAATGAGCGTTGGATCTATAATGAGTGAAAATGCATGCTTAATTTAAATGGTGGATATGTCTGCTCACAAATGCATTAGGGACTGAAGAAGCGTAAGACATATTAATTGACAGACAGGAACTGCCGTCTCGGAGGTTGATAGGAGTAATTTATTACTTTAGAAATGAATGCCACCTCCAGAATGTGCTTCATTAATTTCAAATTTAGTTTTAATTTCAAGCTGTTGCCCCTTGAGAAGAATAAGTTGGCAAATTATGTTTGAAGAGAGATTTTTCCCTATTTCTGCAATAAAAGATGAAAATGGAAAAACTTTCTATTGTTCACCGGGTGGAATAGATAAAAACGGACAGTTGTTAAAAGAAGTTACATAAACAGTTTGAATATTTTTTTTTACTGTGTGTGTGTGTGTGTGTGTGTGTGTGTGTGTGTGTGCATGTGCATGTGCAGTATATAGAGCATGCACTGAGTTCGCTGTTGGTAATTTGATCCTTGTCTTTCACAGCATATGTTCCCGATGAGTTGAAGGACGTGGCCGTGTTGGACGAGGAACTCGAGGAGGATGACTCTGCTGTTGAGGAAGAGCCCCCAGTGAAATTCTTGTGCTCGGAGAAAGACTTCCTCCCGAAGGACACCTCGCGATACCAGGACTCTCCGATGGCTGACTTCTCCGGCCAGGAGATCGATAGCGAGTCCCACCTGAGCGAGTCCAGCGATCGCATGTCCGACTTTGAGAGTGCCTCCGTCAAGAATGAGGAGGAGACAGTCAAGGAGCCCCCTATGGCGACTGCATCTGCCGCTGCCACCAGCGAGGGCTCCCCCGCTGGCCCAGACAGTCTGGAGCAGATGAAGGCCATCTACACCAGCTTCCTGACAAATTCCTACTGGTCCTCGCTCAACTTCAATCTCGCCCAGCCACCAGCGGAAAACCAGCAGCATAGCAGTAGCAGCAGCAGCAGCAGCAGCAGCAGTAGCTGTGGCAGTGGGAGCTACGACTGGCATCAGTCGGCTATGGCCAAAACCCTCCAGCAGGTGTCGCAGAACCGTCTCCACCAGGAGCCCAGCCTCTTCAGCACCGTGCAGCTCTACCGCCAGAGCACCAAGCTCTATGGCTCCATCTTCACCGGCGCCAGCAAGTTCCGCTGCAAGGACTGCAGCGCTGCCTACGACACCTTAGTGGAGCTGACGGTGCACATGAATGAGACGGGGCACTACCGCGACGACAACCACGAGACGGACAGCAACGGCACCAAGCGCTGGTCCAAGCCGCGCAAACGTTCCCTCCTGGAGATGGAAGGCAAAGAGGATGCCCAGAAGGTACTCAAGTGTATGTACTGTGGACACTCCTTTGAGTCCTTACAGGACCTGAGTGTCCACATGATCAAGACGAAACACTACCAGAAAGTGCCTCTCAAGGAGCCCGTAACCCCAGTGGCAGCCAAAATTATCGCCTCCTCTCGGAAGAGGGCCCCCATCGACTTGGAACTGCCCAGTTCCCCAGATTCATCAGTGGGGACCCCTAAACCAACCCTAACTGACCCAAATGATGCCCTGCATAAGGTCTCCAATCCTTATAGCACGCCTAACAATAGGTATGGACACCAGAATGGTGCCAGTTACACCTGGCAGTTTGAGTCGCGGAAGTCACAGATTCTGAAATGCATGGAGTGTGGCAGTTCCCACAATACCCTGCAGGAGCTGACAGCCCACATGATGGTCACGGGTCACTTCATTAAAGTTACCAACTCTGCTATTAAGAAAGGGAAGTCCAGTATGGAGACCCCTGTCACACCCACGCTAAGTACCCCAACCGAGGAGAAAGTTCAGTCTGTGCCACTGGCTGCCACCGCCTTTTCCCCAACACCCACTGCCCCACCCTCCAGCACCTCCCCAAAGCTCTGCGTCGAGATAAAAAAAGAAGAGAAGGAGGTGGAGTGCTCAAAGGAGATAAGTAGCAGTAAAGACAAGAAGCTTGCAGATGAAGAAGAGGAAAAATTCAACATTGCCTCCAAGTACCACTACCTGACTGAGGAAGACTTAGAGGAGAGTCCAAAAGGGGGACTTGACATTCTGAAGTCACTGGAGAACACAGTGACATCTGCCATCAACAAAGCACAGAATGGCACCCCAAGCTGGGGAGGATACCCAAGCATACATGCTGCATACCAGCTGCCCAACATCATGAAGCTTTCCCTGGGCACCTCAGGGAAAAGCTCCCCGTTGAAATACATGTTTACAGGTGGAGAGATTCTATCACCAACCAAAAGCCAGCCTCTGGTTTCTCCCCCCATTAACCAGACATCTCCATTGCCAAAAAACAACTTCCATGCTATGGAGGAACTAGTGAAGAAGGTCACTGAGAAAGTGGCTAAGGTGGAGGAGAAGATGAAGGACTCTGAGAAGAAGGCCTCCCCGCTGAGACGGACTTCACCCTCTCCCTGTAGCAGTGAAGCGGGAGAATCGGTGGCCAGCAACTCTCCCAAAGACCCAAGGGCAAAAACCCCAGAGAACAGCAACAGCGGGAAGGAGGCTACCAGTGGTGGCCTCACCAAAAGCCCGCTGGAGAACGGGGCCGACTCCTTGAGGGTTCCTGTCTCTACTCTGTGTGGCAGCACTGCCATCATCACCGACCACCCTCCTGAGCAGCCCTTTGTCAACCCCCTAAGTGCGCTTCAGTCAGTCATGAACGTCCATCTTGGCAAGGCAGCGAAACCGGCACTGCCAGCCCTGGACCCCATGAGCATGCTCTTCAAAATGAGCAACAGCCTGGCAGAGAAGGCTGCAGTGGCCACACCTCCCGCGCAGACCAAAAAAAATGAGCACCTGGATCGCTATTTTTACCACATCAATAATGATCAACCGATCGACCTGACCAAAGGCAAGAGTGACAAAAGCTCCACTTTGGGCTCCGGGCTTCTATCGCCCACATCAACTTCGGCATCAGCCTCTCCCTCGTCCACCATGACAACAGCCAAGACGTCCACCGTAGTGTCGTTCATGTCGAACTCACCACTGCGTGAGAACGCCCTGTCGGACATCTCCGACATGCTGAGGAACCTGACGGAAAGCCACACATCGAAGTCCTCTACACCAACCAGCCTGTCCGAGCGGTCGGACGTGGAAGGCGCGACTCCAGAGGAGCCAGAGGAGGTGAACCCAGCTCAAAAGCGCAAGGGCCGGCAGTCTAACTGGAATCCCCAGCACCTGCTGATTCTGCAAGCCCAGTTTGCGGCCAGCCTACGGCAGACGTCTGATGGAAAGTATGTCATGTCAGACCTCAGTCCCCAGGAGAGGATGCATATCTCTCGCTTCACGGGCCTCTCCATGACCACCATCAGCCACTGGTTGGCCAATGTCAAGTACCAGCTGAGGAGGACGGGCGGGACCAAGTTCTTGAAGAATCTGGACTCGGGCCACCCAGTGTTCTTCTGTAACGACTGCGCCTCTCAGATCCGGACTCCATCTACATACATCAGCCACCTGGAGTCGCACCTGGGCTTCCGGCTGAGAGACCTGGCCAAGCTATCTGGCGAGCCGTTTGGCAGCCAGGTCGCGCACCATGCTCCGAGCTCAGCCGAGAAACTGTTCTCCACCCCTTCCCCTTCATCCTCACCCGACGAGGAAGGTAACGGCACCTCGTACCAGTGCAAGCTCTGCAACCGGACTTTTGCGAGCAAGCACGCCGTCAAACTCCACCTCAGTAAGACCCATGGGAAGTCGCCAGAGGACCACCTCCTGTACGTGTGCGAGCTGGAGAAGCAGTAGCGCCGTGAAATGCGCCTCGCTGCTCTCTCTCATGCTCTAGTCTTTTTAACCTAAATTTTTAAAAAGAAGAAATCAGAAGTATTAAGACGTGATAAACTGCACAAAGATGCCATTAAGCTACTGTTTAGTTACGGCACACGGACATGAATTATCCGGCCCAAAAACATTTCTTCTTCTCCTTCTTTTTTTTTTTTTAAGATTTATTTTTTAACTGTACAGTGTTTAATATAGAGGTGCTGCATAATCCACTGTTGTTTCTGGTAAATATGAAGGGTTAAAAGAAAACCATTTAAAATGAAGTGCTACGTGTTTGGAATTTGTATAAATTGGGGTTAGTTTTGTCGCATCCCCAGGATGGGCTGAGCTGCATGTATTAATGGACGATTTAGTTAAACGTCGAAATAGCTAAACCTGGTGCACTTTCTTTATCCCATTTTTTTTTTTTTTTTTGTTAACGTGACCTAAGCGTGCTCCCGTCAGCGTCTAAACATTTAACCCTCTGAGTACGGCTATGTTCTTCTGCGTCGAGTTTCGAGGAAAACGTTCCAGATACAGATTGGCCACGCGATTGCGTATTCGAATAAAAAGGAGATATTATTCAACGTTAAATCATTGTACAGGAATCTGTTGCTATGGCATACAACTCAAAAGTGCAGTTTTTGTTTGCCATTAAATCAGGGGCCTTTAATAAATTCAGGTCTGTGTAAAATTGTATATATAAATATATAAATATATATATATACCAGTCCCTGTCTAAATTATGCATCATTTTATATTTTTAATTTAAGATGACTATGTACTGGTGCACAATATATGAAGACATTAATTAAATTGTTTTGCACAATAGTTTTATAAATATGCTATTTAATCAAAATATATAAAAAAAAAAAGATATTTAAACAAAAAAAACATTAAAAATATTTCCACCTCGTGCTCAAAGGGTTAAACCTCTAGTACACAAATGTACTGTATTTCTTGAAGGCAACAGAAAAGGCAGGTTTGTAAAGACTATGTTACTTTATGAAGTTCTGAGGCATTCCGCCATGTATTCACACACAATGTTGGTAAAAAAAAAAGCCTTTTTTGTTCTAATTGCTCTTCCGTGGATTCTGCATCTTTAAACGATACGAGTAGTGACCGCTGGTCGCCAGCCCACTGATTGACGGATCCTCTACATATTCGGCGGCGAATTTGCAGAAGTAACTGACAGCTGACAGCATTTGTAATTATATACTGGCATGTAAACGGCGCAGACACTGTTATGAGCTCTGCGCCCTGTTTTTATTTCGTTGTTGACATCGGAGCACCCATGATATGTCTTCATATAACCCTTTTTTTGTACTGCAGCATTAAAAATGTTTTTCTCCTTTTTTTTGCAAAACAATATGTCTGGTTTACGGTTGTGTCGGGCAGCGGGTATGGAGCCATCCTCATTGAGGGGTGGGGTTGGGGGGATGCATTTGCTCATGAGAGTTTTACTTATACAAATGTGTTTGGAGGGCAGAACGAAAAATGATTGGTTCAAACAGATAACCAATCAGATCTTGGTCAGATGTCAGACCAATCAATCTGATGTCTTGCTCCCGCCTCCTCTAGTTGCTTGGACCTGCCTCCTCTGCAATCTCATGCGTTATCTCTTTGAACCAATCATTTTTCATTCTGCCCTCACAACATTTTTGTGTAAGTAAAACTCCCATGATTCATCAGGCCTCTGTGCTTATAGGCCTGAGGTGCGTCGGTATTTGGCATTTTGAGCACACTCCTATACCCGTGCACTTGCACCTGCAGTACTGTAAGATGTAGATTGTGAGTCGTACTACGCTTCTGGTGTGTTACATTCCAAAAAAGATCGCCATGGAAACATGCTGGTTTGTTATGTCGACCCATTTAAATAGTCTCCGAGGACATCTAAAAATATACCATAGAACTGGGTAACGTCCACCTGAGCAGCTTGTGATTAACACACACATTCACACAAGCATGCCTGCGAGACCCGGACTCCTGATACCTTCCGGAAGTTACGTTTCGCAAACACGAACTGTTACGCACGCCTCGTCGAAAATGAGAGTGCAGCGGCGTCAACGAAAACCTGACTTTGAAGTTCGTCTTCCCGTCCATCGGCGAATTCAATATTTCTCCAGCTAAGCAGAATATGCCAAGGGCCCCGATTTTATCCAAACAAAAAAATCAGAGGGGGGAGTGTTATGTTTATTTATTTTTATATTTATGTGTCATTTGAAGTCTTTCTTGTACTTAAAGGTGCTGAGAAGGTGGGAGTTTGTTTACTTTTCACCCCCTATCCGAACAATCGAGCCATTGCTGTCCCGGCAAACTGGCCCGCTTAAGACTGCACTCCGGAAAATCCCACGCCAGTCCATCTCATTTTCATGCCACGTAACTCACAGGCCCTCGGCCTTGGAAGCGGCCCCATTACACACACTAATTTAAGGAGACCTGTAAATTTCCTCCCGAACTAACATGAAAAATACTAGTAAGGGTCTAAATCACAGGTGTGTCCCTGTGACCCATCCGGAGGGGGGGGGGCACAGCTTGTTAAGTGTCGCCCTGGGCCCGCCGTCAGTCACGTTGGCAAAGTGTACCAGAATAACACATGTGATAAATATGCAATTTCCTTAATTTATGGTGCCTCAGCGTGCTCAGGGCTACATGTGAGATGAAAATCTTAAATGGGGCTTGAACAGCACACTTCACAACAAGAAATCAATACGCCCCAGTAGCCGAGGGAGACGGCTCCTGGGGGCCTGGCTGTAATTTCCCTCCGAACGGACGCGGCGCTACACATCAGCCGCGGTAAACCGTTAGACACACAAACGGACATTTATCCGGGCGTACGTGAGACAGGAAGCTGGCGTGTGCACTCTCTGGGTTTGCTCTGGGTTTTTTTTTTTTTCTTGTGGAGTATGGATTAAATGTCCTCGGTTTTCAGCGGTGCTCCCCGCCCCAGTCCCCCGCCCCCCACACACACCCTTTAGTATTTCATTTGTGTTTTTAAACCTCGGCGCATGAGATAGCATCATGTTTGCTGGCGGCGGCCTACTTAACTGACAGCGAGTGAGATGTGGCACCACCGCGAAGGAAGTGATTCGGCCAGCTCCTTCCTCGAGACGGTTGCAGGTTTGCCTGAGAGATTGCTGAGACCGCGGCCTCGATTCTCACGCACACAGACGCGCGTCCGTCCACAGACACGGCACGCTGTACTTACAGAGGGTTCAGATCTGTTGTAATCGGCCTTTGGAAGTGTGACATTTCAACTCGAAACCCAGGATGATCTCGATGCTTTATGATAGCCCTAGTGTTTGGGACCAAACAATCAGCCAGTCAGCTCCCTCGAGAAGATCGTTGAGAGAGAGAGAGACCCACGGCAAGCTTTCCGACAATTACGGGTCAACCTCAAACAAACCGACAGAAGATAGGGCAAACAGGCTTTTATGGGTGTTGCCCGATTGGCTGGATAAAGACGAAGGCTTAGTGATTCGCCTAACCCTGATTTCACAGACACTCCAGGTGAAGAAAGGTTTTAGAAATAATGTTTGAGTAATCCCCAGTCGCAGAGTAAATGGATTGCATTTATATAGCGCTTTTCTACTCCTACGAGCACTCAAAGCCCTTTACAACTCACATTCACCCATCCATGCACCGGCAGCAGAGGCTGCTATGCAAGGCGCCAACCTGCACACCAGGAGCAATTTGGGGTTCAGTGTCTCAAGAACACTTCAATGGGGTCAGGAGAAACGGGGGCTCAAACCTGCAACCTTCCAGTTGGCAAACGATAGCGCTACCTCCTGCGCCACCATCAGTACATGAGGTCAATGTTTGATCTTGATTACTGATTAATCAATCACTCAGAATTGCCCCCCCAGAATTACCCCCTGCCTCCTGAAAGGCTCTTAGGCAAATGTCCTTTCATACCCTGGAACAGCCGCCGCCCTCCTGCTCCCCCTAGATGAGGGACGCAACACTAACTGTGCTGTGAAGCTCAGGACTGTCTTTCCATGGGATTTTCATGACTGCTCTGAATACCCGTCCTGACAGGTGCTCCCCCCAAGGGGACAGGGCAGTCTGACTGCTTTAGTATTCCACAGCGTGCCCGCTACAGCACTCACCCTGTCTCTGCCAGGCAGGGCGGGACCCCACCTCACGCCGGGGAGCTGGCCACCCCGCAGTTCTGCATAAAGAGACGTGTGCTCCTCATCCTCAGATGAGGCTCCGTTCATGGGAAGAGGGAACTGTCACACGTGTACAGTATACACACATCTCCACATGCACAGCACACCCAGCACACCGTGTAACATCTGTATATAGAAGGTGCTCATCACGACAGGGGAAGCATTCAGATGCTAGATGTTTCATCCATTGCTTTTAGAACCGCTGATCCAGGCATCGGGCACAGGGCTGGGGTATACCCCAGTCAGGATGCCCACAGATATTATGCATACACACACACCCACGCACACATATATATATTATGTTATGGGAAACAATGTCATTTCTCCTCTTGTGCTGAAACAGCAGTTCTGCATGTATCATTTGATAGTGTCAACATCGTAAATGTCAAATATTTAACTCAAAGCATCTCCAGGCAACATATTACTGCATCCAATTACAACAACAGCTACATCAGGTATTAGTAAAGGAGAGTCCTATAACAATATAAACAAATCATGTTAAATTCTGTAGGAAATTATTAACTTGGTAAGATTCTCCCCCTACAGTAAACAATATTTGACAGACTGCTGGAATTAGTGTAAATGCAGAGTCCCACAGCTTCAGGTTTCGTCGGCCTGAAATGGTTGTGAGGGTGACGTTTGTACACGGGGATAAACGAAAGTCTGCCTTTCAGCAGAATAACAAAAAAATATGATTGGGGTAGAAATTCAGCCCCCTAATGTCTTGATGTTTTCCCTACGTATTTTCCTTCCCAGAGTGAGCGAGAGAGAGAGACAGAGAGATCACCCCACCTCACCATCAGGTCACAGGCGCCAGTGCCCATGCTGTACTGTCCCGTTTCTGAAGGTCGGCGATCTGTGCTTTTCCGCAGCTGCGTAGAGGAAGAGCGACGGTATGGATCTCGGCCGCGTCCGTGTAATGTACACGTCATGCTCCGCGGGCCGATGGATCCGGATGCCGGTTTCCTGGTCCTCCTCCCCACGCAGGACATTAGGTGAAATGGCAGGATCGCCCTGGAGAAGCTTCATCACCCGTATTTCCATTCTCTGTAATTTTCCTATATCCCATCATGCTCTCCTTTTGCGACACACACATGCATATATGCACACACACCAGCAAGAGTGAAGTTATGTACTGAAAGCAGGGTAAGGCTGTTTATCCTGTGACCCTTGGAGGATTTTGCAGGGGGGGGCGGGGCAGTGGGGTATAAGGCCCATAGGGTTGTAGCTATTCTACCCAGGACTGAATCAGAAACGCTGACTTTCTGATCATAGCCGCACAGGCCTTTGCCCCTGAGCACCCCCCTCCTCTTCCTGAGGAGACACAGCCACCCATAAGCCTGCAAGTGGTCGCACATCCGTCCCTACCCTTAAAACTCATTATCATGGCTAAATTACTGTCCAGCCACAAGCAGATTTAATTAACACACATGTCCAGACCACGTCTGGCCGTGCGAATAGATTACAGTGTCTGGCCAGATCCTGCCGGCAGTTTATGGAGCAAAGGAAATTCAGGGGTTTTAACGGTACATGCAGTACGATGAAGAAGCGCTTGTCTGCCGTATGGTCATATGCTACATTACTGCATCGCTTCACATCGTCATTCCTGTTACGGTATCTTTCTGTACATACTGGCGTTCTAACTAAATAAGCCTGTAGTCTAAATTAAAATCTTTATGCTGCTTTTGGGGTGAATCGCTGGAGGGGAACCATCCCCCTCTGGCCAGGTGGTGTAGGCAAGGCCGGCGCAGGACGTCTGGCTCGCAGGGGGAATGGGAGGAAGCCCCCCAGCACACCAGGAGTTAATGAAGGGCCGTAGGAGAGCCCCGCATTAATTGACTCGTGTTCGGACAAGTATTCTCATGCATTAAGGAGAGCTGATAGCAGTTAATTGCCACAGACGCAAATAGGTAAAGAAAAAAATTTAAATCCCAGGAAAAAAAGAGACACTGAGGTCATTTAAATGCTGCATTCTGTAAGAATGGACTGGGGGGGCGCAGTTGCCATAGGTGTTTTAGGCAGAATCCTAAAGCTGTGGCTGTGTTTTCTTCATCCCCTGCCTGACATGCCTCACTGGGCAGGGGACAGAGGCCCCCTCCTGAAGGGCCGCAGGCTCGTCAGCGCCGTAATGAATATCATTTAAATTGCTTTGTGTATCGGAGGACTTCCGATGTCGATTGAATCTGCGCGCATCCTTGAGTTCTTCCGCTTGGCCGGGTGCTCGGATGGATGGACCGGGGTGGTGGTGGTGGTGGTGGGGGGGGGTAGCGTTGGAGTTTCCAACAAATGAAAAGCAAGTTGGGGGGGAGTGGTTATTTCAGT
>JABFEA020000010.1:19691304-19703804 GCA_019775915.2 Cyphomyrus plagiostoma | reverse complement strand
TACGTAATACGCCTTTTTCTCGGACACCCAACCGGTGAGAGACATACAGAAGGAATTATTCAACTGTGCATTCCTGTAGCACGATTTTAAAATCGTGTGCGATTCTGAGGCAGCTGAACTCACCGTATAACAAAGAGTGTTACACAGAGCTGCTCTTTAATCGCACAACAAAAGTGATGGTTAGTGCAGAGTGATGATAAGCTGGAGCATGTGGAGCGTGCTCTGCAGAAAGTTCCCCTTTGCATTGAGACGTTTGAAAAAGAAGAAGAAGGCCTTTATGAGGGTGTGACCTGCCTTCACAGACAATTTCCCCGACGTTGAAAACAACGACAATGAAAACACGAGCGCCGGGAGTGGGAGACAGAAACGTGCGAAGGAGATCACGAGGATTCACATCGATGAAAGAAATCGTTGTGCAGATCTGAACGTGTCGGTCGGTGGCTCCCTGCTTGTTTACGCTTTGCCCCTTGTTCTCGTCTGCCAGCGAGCGGCCGGTTCACAGAGGCTAACAAGCTGTTACGCGTGGATCGCCGCTCTGCGCGTGTTTATAAGCCTCGACGCCTGGGCTAGGGCGCATGGTACCTCGCACACTAGACGCCACACGAATAAAATTAATAAATAAATGCTGTCAGATTTATGCTTTCGTTCTGAAGCTAATGAAATCTCCCGCCTGGCTTGACGGTGAAGCCCCATTTTCTGGCTCATATCAGCGTCAGCGTCGACGGTGAACAGACTTCACCGTACTCGTTTTGGCAATAAAGTACTGGGAAGCGACGCTTACTGCACGACGTCACGGATAAAAGTTGATGGATATCCATAATGTTTACACCCAGTTTTACCTCAGTATGGCGGTTTGGTGGCAAAATTAAGCACAGGGACACTTAATAGAACCAAACAAGAAGGATGCCTTGGGTTTTGTGTGTCATGTCATGCCAACAGGAAGCAAAAAGAATCAAATTGCTGATTTTAGTTTCTGACATAAAAATTAGCTACTGTCACGAGAAGAGAAACACGGACACTGCTGGAGTTTGTTAGGCAGGTGTACACGACGCGCAGTACATCTCTCTCCCATGTATGTAAATGTAATTGCTAATCTAACTGCCGGAAAAAGCCCAAATAAACAAAGATTTTGCTCTACTGATTCCCAGATTTACATCCCATAGGGCCACTCCTCAATCCACGAAAGCCACCGCCAGTCACGGAATGTTGACGGCATTCTTGCCACACCGCGCAGGGCATGGCCGGGTGATGGCGGACACGGAACCGTGACACTGATGAGAGGGATCCTTGTAGCACAGATGAGGCTGGTGTACGGAGAGCAGGGCGAGGCGGGGCGAGGCAGGGAGGGGACTAACGATGACTGATTATCGCACTAACAATCGGCAGCTCTAGGGGATGTCCGTAATGCAATTTCTTTTCGAGTGCCATCTATTCTGACCAATAGACAAGTGACCCCTTCTTGCCCCCGGGTCAGGCAGAGTTCAGGTTTGCACAGTCACCCTGTCACATGTGGAGGACAGGAAGGTGGTGGGGGGGGCAGGCCACCCAGGGGGCCAAGAGCCGGGCCCTGCATCCTCAGTCCGCTGTATTGTTAACTGAAGTCTGAACAAAATTACTTTTTGTTTTCGCTTTGTGATTCGGCCATCAAAGCAGCTCCACACGTCAGGCACCCCCCCCCCCATTACCCCCCCGTCCTGTCATCTGGCAGACCTGCCATGGCCTGATGAGTTCTCGGGGAGTCCTGCAGCTGATGGATGTTCTTCAAGGAACATCAGCCGCATGCCCGCTACGTCGTTTGCGTGTCAGGAACACCGGTGGCTGTTGAGGAACAAAAAAAAAATAAAGAAAAGAAGAAGACTGACGGTTTGGTGAGAGAGGGAGAGCATCCGCCTGCCCCGCCCTCACACCCCCCAGCTGGAAAAATCTGGAAAGAGAAGATTAAAGAAGAGCAATGACTTCATCCACTTTATCCCAGGCTCCTGTGTGAGCCCGTGTTTTGGTGAAGCAGAGCATTACAGACATATGCTGATCAATCCCACCGGTTGATTGTACAGCAGCACGATGATGTGGGAATGGGCGATGCTGTATTTCTCGTGCAAGTTTGAAAATGTACGGACTGGATAGGTGGCTTAAAATATGCAGAGCATAACCTGATCACGGATGGATGGATCTTCATCTGACTAGCTGATCATGACTTGCCAAAGCGGAGAACAGCTGACAAAAAACAATCGATGTAAAAATAAAGATAAAATATAAAACAATCATTGTATGAGTCACAGGGAGCTGCAAATTTAAGGAGTGTTGATGGGGGGGGGGCTTCTAGCTGTGGAAGAGATCGTAGAAGCCCAGCTTGGGAAGGCACAGACGGCGAGGATGTTTCCCTCCATCGTTATTAAGATGGAGAGGGTGGCATGGGCATCGGGGGAGATATGAAGGGCATCAGGCCCCTCTCTTTAGCGGGGAGGCAGGGGTAAGAGAAGAAGATGTAGCAGCTTGTTAAATGCCAAACGATAGGGAGGTAAATCATCCAGCTTATGAGTTAGAACTTCCATCTACCAAATAAAAAATTTTGGACATGGAATGTGGGGAAAATGTTTGATTGGGCGTCTGATTAAGAATCGCAGTTTGGAGCTGATCGCTGGGGAGAGATGCTCCGTCCGCAGAAACAAACAGCAGGTGTGGCACTACATGTCCCCGCATGGAAACGGCAGTGACGAGCATGTCCCCAACAGGGGACGGAAGGCAGCCATAAACAGACACAACAAGCGACCAAACAATGTCTTCATGATGCATATAAATCAATACGAGATGACCAGAAACATTTAAATATGTTATTGTCCCGTTAGAATTTTAAGGGCACACAGTGTTACATTGGTGATGCATGTGTGTGTGTGTGTGTGTGTGTGAGCATGCATGTTTTTACAGTTGGACACTCGTGCGGCCATCACGACGAATGTGTCGCTGGGTGAGTGAACACAGACACCCTCAACGTCGGCTGGCAACATGTCATGGGGTGCCGTAGCAACCGCTGCCTGGTCCCCATATCACACGGGGGAGAGGAAAACAATTTCTGGTGCCAATAACGCAGCGGAGATGAAAAATGTTTTAATATTTGCCGCTGCTTATGGCCGCAGCGCTGACAGTGATGGAGTCGCTGTCGGCCTTTTTTCCCCGTTAAATGTCATGCTCTGTCTTTCTCCTCCATCCCCCCTCCCCCAAGTGTGTGGTGAATCCGCCTGTCCGCATTGATCACTACTTGCCGCACTTTAAGTGGGAGACTCCCCACAAGACTGGCAGCCCCACCCTGCATCCCCCCTGGCCGAAAGAGAGGCTGCACTCTGCTGTCAAATAAAAAAACGGGGGGGGGGGGCATCATTTAAAACATCGTTCACTGATGGGTTTCTGCTTGGTCACTGTGGAAATGGGGCAACCTGAATGGCGTGACTGGCAGTAAAAAGGAACATGGATCAACACGGACAGAAGAATGCGATGTCCAATCAGGACTTGAACCATGACTGAGTCCATGTCAGTCAAACTCCGGGTGGATGGTTGGTCAGCAGGATAGTTAAGCGTTTGATTGGTTCTCATTTTCTCTAGACAGAATTGCCAACGCCACTGGGGTCAGGACACCCGAGGTTTTTAAAGATTCCCTGACCTCTGGGGCACCCCCCAAACCATGTGTTACACGTTTATCCCCGAAACGCAAGCACACATGCTCCTCTCACGTATCTTACAATAACGGACAATAAAATCAGGTGACATTTTTATTATCGCATCTTGCATCAGATATAGTATTATATTAATAATAAAAATTATCATATAAATCACGTTTACTATTAGTAGTTCCAGTAATAATAATAAAAGTAATAATTGCGTTGTGTGATGTATTATGCAGAAAAATAATTTGCATTTTATATTACATGTAGAGTGCAGTTTCATTGCGGGTAAAATATAGGCCCAGAATTCTCATATAAAATCGAAAACCCGAACCTTGTTTGTCTTTTTCATGGGTTTCCGACCCCCGCCTAATTAGATGATCTTGTGTGTGTTAGCATTTCGCTAATCCAATTCAAAGATATTGTAAATGGCAGCCGCGGAGAACTCACAGAAATTAGACTGGACCCCCACCCCACCCCGTCAGCCCCCCCTGACCTAGACTTGGCCCCACTTAAGAGGTTCCAGGGTGATTCACCATATTGTCACTCCCTGCAAGTTTTTACCGCATAGCAACGAATCAAAATCCAGCCAAACCACTCGTTCTCCCGCCCTGGATCTCAGACACCGAGATGGTGGGCGGTTCCTGCAAGCATCTGACCTTGTCCTGCTTTGAAGTGGTGGCTTCGTGCAGGTAGCATGTGTCAGTGAGCTAGGACTCAGTGTGCCGGTGTTCAGAAAGTTGCTGGTTTGAAGCCCATCCTCAGCAGAGCAGACTATTCACATCTCCACTGAGTTCTTATGCAAGACCCTTAACACCCCCCCCTACGAAAAATGCTATAGAAGCTGAACCTGTGCTCAGAGCCCAACCTTCACTGTCTAAGCTTCATATACGTCTGTGTGTATGCCTTAAAGCAGGAAGCATGCTGGGATATGTAGTAAGGAAGAAAAAAAACACATTCCAGTGTAGCAGTACTTATACAAATGGCAAAAAGAGCCACTGGATCCCCAGTGCTTGAAGCGGACCATCTTCCACAAAGAAACCAAAGGAGAATCGTGCCGGATGAACATAGGGAGGGAATGGGATTGGCTTTAAATGATGGTACAACTGAAACCTTCTGCTGTCGCCAATAAAATGGGCAGATTTTGGAAGCGTTACTTCAGCAGAACAGCAAAAATAGCAGCTGAAGTAATTCAGTCTGGATGCCTGGCATTAAGAGAACTGTGGGTGGCTTTGTCTTGTCTGACGACGTACATCTCCTGTTCCAGTGGCCCCCAGACGTAGGCAGCACCGCCACTCCATCTGTGCTCGGCCACTTGGCGCCGACACATCAGTCATATGGCCACGCGTGTGTCTGAAGGTGTCCACGTATGTCCTTCTCCTTCCTGAACGTCACCCCTCTCCGTCTCTTAAGCATTCTGCACCTGTCTGAATTGTGCCACTCACTGGGGGCACTGTGGAGGCCTGCGAGGACGGCATGTCACTTTTCCCGGTCAGGTTGCTGCGGGGGAAGAGTCTTTGTTTGTGGGATGGGATGCATGAAGTCTGATGGGATGGCAGAGGGATCAGGGGTGACATTTGAGATATGCTGACAGATTCAAACACAGGGTCTAAAAACTTTTTGTACACGGATGCCCTCTAAAACGAAATACGTGTCAACAGTCAAGGCTAAATTTGCCAAGAAACAAAGGATTTAGGGTTTAAGTTGGGATGGCTGGGCCTCTTTCCTGTGACAACATACTGGAAAACGGAGGTAGACAGGTTGGGTGGGACAAAAAGGAGGTCAGAGAAGAAAAAATAATCCTCTATAATTCTGAAAAATGGATTGAAGCTCAGGCTTGGAATCTGGGATGTGTCAACACACTGCAGATGCTGTTCACCAAAGTGAGAGATAACCACAAAAGTGCTTTATAAGGATGCTGAAGATCCATCCATCCGTCCCTCCATCCATCCATCCCCTCAACCCCCTGGTCTGGGTTTCAAGTGGGACGAAAGCATGTTTTCACTGATTAAGATATTAGTACAACCCAGTTATTTCTGTTGACTATTCAAGGATCCCAATAATTTTATGCATGCCATTTTCATTTGTTTTTATTTAGTTACAGCAATATGCCGTAAATCAAAAGCAAAGTGCCTGCTCTGTGGGATAAGAAATGACAGATGACAGTTACTTTTGTAAGCTTTCCTTTCTACAGCACCATATTGCTCCATATGCTGTTACCTTCCATCAAGCTCACATCTCCTTGATCAGTGTTTTTCTTCTCCAAATTTTGTTGTTATTCTAACGAAGCCTCACTTATTTACTGTTATTAATATTAGCAACTTGAATAACTTAACCTGCAACACAGCTGTCACGTTATCAGCATTAGCTTAATCGCTACGTCAAAAACACAACATTAAGGCTTTCGCACCATTTACGGGTAGAGCGGGATGATCGTTATTCTTTCACCCCTGTCGCCACCCTGGCTGACACAACATCCACTGCACATCAGCGGGGCGACAGAAACATCTTCGCTGTCAAGTTGCCACCTCAGTCTTAGCCAGGACCACAAGAATAGCGAAGTAATTCCGGTAACTTCTTTGGTTAAAGTCCATCGTAGTGCCAAACTATAAGTACCTGTTAGAAGGACATCTACACTGTAATCTACTTCCTAGACGTTTATACATAACACCGACATGGAGCCTCATCGCCATAGCATCTAGATAAAGCTTTGGAGAGATATGCTGCTCAGACTCTGTCTTCTACCCTACGGCGCTCTCGCTGAATTGCGCTACCTCAGAAGCCCGAAGACACCCTCAGTTCCTCCCTTCCCCATCACTATGGCCGACCCGAGGTCGACCCTGACCAAAGGGGGTTGGTGAAAAAATAATAAAATCAACAAATATGAAGAACATCAAAAACATATAAATTAAGAGGCGCAAGCTTTATTTGATCATGGCAGAGAATGAAAGAAGTGGTGATCACCAGGAGACAATAAATTACCAGAAGAGAAAAGATCTCCCTAACCAATCGCAACGCGTGGGGCCAGATGGAATTTTCCGGAATTCTCAGGTGTTTTTTCCCCTTTATCTCCTCGTTCCCCCTATCGTTTTTCATCGGAGACACAGCGCCTTTTGAAAGAGAGGGAAACACGAGCAGCTTAAGACAGGTGCTGAGCAGGAAACGACGCTAAACCGCCAAGAATTCGAGAGCGGGGCCCATCCATCGCCGCCACGGATGAGGGTGTGCTCGAAAACGTCTTTGGAAGCGTCCCAAAATAAACCCCTGCTTTTTTTTTTGGGGGGGGGGGGGGGGTTGAGAGAGGGGGAGAGCAAACCAAGCGGATTTGGAGAGAGGGCAGCAAGATCGACAGCCCATGCTAGATGAACACAAGTGAAGAGCACTTTTTTATGTAACAAATATGGAAGAAATGAGGTGGAATCAAAAACCCCCCATTCTCAACGCGTGTATTGAATAGATTTGATTTGATCCCCCCAAAACCCACAAACCTTAATCATTCACTGCTCTGATCCAGGGTCAGCAACTCTCACGCATCTGGCGTGACACTCACAATTTCAGACTCTCATGCTCACACAAGAAATCTTACAGCAAATCTGTATCATTCCATTAAAGGCCTAGATTAGCTACATAGTAAGCGCTGGGGTTTGCAAGCCATACGGACTATTTGCGAGGTAATAAAACTGTTACATACATGTGAACGAGTTAAAAATGTCACACCAGCCAGCTGACCCAGATGATCTGACTTCCAAGAAAATTCTGTCAGATGGATCGTCCATTTCAAAGTTCTTTACTTGAACATGGTAGCCAACTATCATTAAATGCATGCGGGTGGGCAACACCACAATATAGCATTTTTCAAAAAAAAAAACAAAAACATACCCATGTTTTCCTGTAAAACACCAGACTAAACAGCGATCTGTGTTTTCCCTCGGCAAATAAACTACCCTGACTGCACACTGAAAAAGTCATTAGTCTGTACTTACATGGTGTACAAGAAATCAAATGCATTTTCACCCCATTGTGATTCCTGAAGGAGAACTCTCAACTCTCAAACTACGGACTGTCGATGACCTTCATTAATAATGCAGAGTTTGTACTCAAACACCCCTGTGTTTATCAGTCGGTGAACCTGTGTTCAGAACCTCTGAGGACCCAGTGCAGCCGCTGTTGCAGGTTAAGCCAAAACTAAGTGTTTGTACACACAGAGTCGACACAGTTAGTCAGCTAAAACATAGTCAAAGGCATGTTGAACATAGTTCAAAACTAATGGTCAGAATTTAGGCAGTGCACCAAACCAACCAGACAAAATGAGAGGCGGGGAACAAATTGCATGCATTAGTTTATTTAAATGTACCCCTGACATGTACAAGCCTCTCATTCTGACATGGGACTTGTTAACATGACACCGGTGTCCTTTCAAAAGGACCAGCAGCCAATCACGGTGGGCCAGGTAACTACTTTCATCCAATGAGAGGGGCGATCGGCCTACCTGGAGCAGTTTAAGGCTCAGCTGATTAGATAGCTGCCTAATTGCAGGCAGCCGGAGCAGATCATCACAGGCACAATCAGGGCCTGCTGCGTTCACAGTGGGGGGCGGGAAGGTCGCTAAATCAGGGGCCCCAGACTGGGCTCTGCTAACTCCAACCGCTCCTCTTAATTACTCAATTAGCCCTGTCGTTATGATAGTTTTAACATTTCAGTGATTAGGTACATCTCAAGAACAGGTAATTCCACCCCACGTTTACGAAATATCACCAGCATGCATTTGCTGGGGGGGGGGGCACAAGCATGCACACGAAGAGTATATAACTAAAAGTTGTCCTTGTCAGTATTTCGAAATGCTTAGTAAACAAGTGGACCAGTAACACCTGGGGAGGTAATGGAATGGTATGTAATAAAACCAGTATGGACAGAGACCTCCGGTCTGAGTTCTAAGATCAACAGACACACAGAAAGTTAGAAACATTTGTTGTTTCTACTCCTTAAGAATGATTTATGACTTCTTTAAGTTGCTTCTTTGTGATTGGTGTGTGACTTATTTTCAGCTAATAAGTTTATTGTGATGTTCATCAACTATCTATTCATCTTCCAAATGTTTATCCAGTACAAGGATGCTGGAATATTTGTACATAAATATTTTCATAAATGTGTCATTTGTTTTTCAAAGTCGAGATCCAGCCACAGAAGGCGAGGGACACGTGTGTGTGCGTGAGCATATGTGTTTGCGTGTTCGCGTGTGCGGCTGGACTCTGATGCCTGTCCGGGTCCAGCTGTCACACGGAGTGTGTCAGGATGTCAGCCAACCTAGCATCCTGCAGTGGGCTGTCAGGCGGAGCCATCTCCGCGTACTGATAGGCTGACAGCCAGCTTGGGGCTGCCTCAGCATTGCCTGACGAAAATGCTCACCAACTGGATAGAACCACATCTGATCAGCTGCCTAATTAAAGTCGCCTTCATTTTGTTGTTAAGTACCTAATAAAGTTAACGCGATGTCCGCATTCAGCTGATATAATGGTACACATTTTCACGGAGGGAATATACTTAAATTACCATACAAAAGCACCCAAAAGGCCGATGCTAATCGGGCTGATCCTAATTTCCTTGGAGATTAATTTGGGGTTATAATGATTATTTTAAATGTGCAGCTATGCACACACTGCGCAGGAGGTATACATGGTCAGGCTTTCTCAGCCCAGCCGAGGCTGACATATGCAAGCCAGGTTATGCAGATCCCTCTAGAATGAATCGAACTGAGTCGCTTTTTTCAGGGTTGGCATAAATGTGTCAGAAGGCCACTTATTTTACATCCTCCATCTCCACGGGTCTCTTTCAGACGGACATCGTCCACAAATCAGCGGAGCGTACGCTAACTTCCCTGTATCATGTTCATTTTCTGGGTGGCAATAAATATTAGAACAAAATGAAGGCAGCAGGGCCATCGCTGGGCTCCTGCCTGCTGTCTATGTGGTTGCCGCGGCGTCTGAGTGACAGCCCAGAGGAGGGGGGCGGGAGAGGAGAAGGGGGGCGGGAGAGCTGGGGCCCCTCCCTTTTTCCCCTGACAGGAAAATTTAGCCTTGGGGAAGGATGAGTGCGATATCCGTGGCCCCTCTGCAGTCGCCGAGTGCCGTCGATAAATCAGCAGGATTTTTTTAACAATCCCACACGTGACGGGGACCGGTGACAGGCTAACGTTCCACAGGAGGGACCCGTGTCAGAAAAAGCCCTGAGATAAAGCAGAGGGCTGCCTGATTTGCATGTATCGCAGCTTAAGCCCCTGGGGGGTTTGGGCCTGAAAGCGTGGCGTCACCTGGGGCGGGCACATGGCAGAGAAGTGACGGGGGGGGGTAAGAGACTGGACTTGGGACCCAGAACAGGATCCCTGACCCACTGGCTGCTTGCTGGGCCAAATATTAACGGTACATTTATGTTTCTGGATTTACATTTTAGTGCTGGGCATTAATATCCATTGGAATGAATCCATCTGTATACAGTGACTCAAAGTGCCAAATTATAACACAAATATCATGTAAGAATGTGAGTGTCTGTGCTGTTTTATATAGTCATCTGAGGCTCTGTGAGTTAGGACTCCGTCTGTGATCGGAAGGTCACAAGTTCAAATCCCAGGGTTGAATGGCTGATTTTACCGTTGGGCCCTTACGCAAGGCCCTTCACCCCCAATAACTCCAGGGACTGACTGACCCTGTTTTCTCAATTGTATGTCAGTTTGCACAGAAGAATTAAATAAATGGAAACCCAATATATGCAGAGCACATTAACCAAGTGCATTACTCTGTGTACAGTGTTGTCAGTTATCCTGTAAGCTCATTCAATAAAATCTGTCTGATACATGCCAGCTTTTGCTTATGTTACATTCTTTTCATCTGCCAGCCTTTCATTCTGTATAAATACACCAGGAATCCCTGCTCTGCCTGTCACCTGCAGGGATCATCGCTTTGTAAGGAAATGGTCGATGGTCAGGCCAGGTGGCGGAATCTGATGGTTTGAGTTCCGGCCCAAGGTTAGGAACCTTACGCCGCGGTAGATGCACTGAATACCCCTGGATCCAGAGAGTGATCTTCGGGAGGGGGGGAGATAAGCTGGGACAGTGAGAAAACACAGTCCAGCCTCCCGACATGTGCTCAGGAAAACAAAACACTGGGTTTGTTTCATCCATCACTCCTCTTCCCGACAGAGAAGAATGACAGACCACGCACCATCGCGTGCCGCCATCTTGGAACGTCAGAGTGACACTCAGAGTTGTCACATGCTGGCAGGCTGCTGTCACAGGTACGGGACTCAGTATAAGGGATCCGGCTGTAACTCTCTTGGCAGGAAAATGCTGGTAAAATCACTGTCTGATAGTAGGTGTTAGGGGACCATTTAATTTGCAAGGCGGTTTAGTCAAGTCAAGTGGACTTTAATGTCATACCATCGATATACAGGTACACAGTGGCATGAAATAATGCCCCCCAGGACCACGGTGTGTTGAACAACCAGCAAGTTATAGAGGGAAGGTTTTCACAGGACTTAAAGTTCAAGACACAGGACATAACAAAACAAAAGGATGCTGTAATATGTCACTAATATAAAGCTTAAAGAGTCACAATGCTTATCAAACTAGCCTCTCGTCGAAAAAGCAAAATCCTGGTTCGCTGATTTGAAAGTGGACCCTCGCTTGCTCTGTCTCGCCCGAACTGCGGGGCAAAGCCATCAGCCCCGGGGCTGTTCACCGGCTGCTAGCGGCTGGGAACGAGCCTTCGCTCTAGCTGACGCTGTGCCTCTGTAGACCAGCAGGCCGTAAAGAATAAAAGCAATCAGTCTGGATGCAAGTCCATGGCAGGAGATACACTTTGCGGAGTGTCAGGCTTGATATGCAACTGCAAATGACTACATCTGTGTCAACATAGGGACCTCATAACCCACAAGTGCGTCAAATGAGACAAAATAAGCCGATCCAGGCATCCACCCTCAGAGCACCAGGCCCCTAAACCTTGGACTCAAAAGAGGACAATCTTCATACGTTTCATGAGGCCCCTTACTGGGAGCAGAAGCAGATCTGGAAGCAGATTTGATCAGGCCGGACCGGATCGAGTCATCAGGACTGCATGTTTCATCGGTATAAAATTCAAATTTGGATACACACCTTTCAGCAGACCTGGGATGGGACCAGTCCTCAGAAGAGCCGGAGAGGGAAACAAGGAGAAAAGAACGTGCTTTGTGTCCCCCCTGAATTCCAAAGGCCTGCTTAATAAACGCCCAGGATGCACTCGAGATCCCGCTGAGACTTTTCTCTCCGAGCCACGTCACATGACCAGCATCTTTGGCATGAAAGGTTGTGCAGAAAAAGGGACTCCTGTCTGCCAGGGACGGAGGTGCAGGCCAGAGCTCCATTTACACTATTGACTGCATAACCTTTTAGGATCAGAGGAATTAGAAGATGATTAATCAGCTGTGATTAGGATTTTTTTCCAGTGGCCTTTGTGTGCCGCTGCATCGCTTCTTATGCCTTGGTGTGGTATTTTTTCCTCCCAGTTCTGCTTCTCCTGGAGTCTATAATACATTAAACTGCCAGTCTGTCAGAGTGATAGGGTCACCACTTTTCATTAGGGATTCATAATGAATCCGGAGCGTACTTGTGGCGTGACGTGCCCTCACCCGCCGGCTGGCTGGCCCCGGCACGGTAATCGCGGAGGGGGCCCGGCCTGCCGGAACCCGCCCCTCGCGCTCAGTGGGTCGCAGGAAATACGGACGCCAGGAGGGGAAATGGCAGGTGGCTGACAAGGCATTTTTTACTCATAACGGCCCGGTAAAACTCCCAATTCGGAAGATTTAATGCCCCCCCCC
>JABFEA020000010.1:19669903-19680351 GCA_019775915.2 Cyphomyrus plagiostoma | reverse complement strand
GGGCCCCCAAATCTAACTTACATTGAAAAAATTCTTTTTTTTTTTAAATCGTTAAAATCGTCTTTTTTTTGCCCCCCCCCCCCCCCCCCCCCAGTTCTGGTAGACAGCAGGGCTGATCCTCAGCCCCTCTGATTTTACACAACAGTGGCCCCATGTTGCTAAGCATGGGTGGGTGGATGTGTAGGACACTGAGCAGTGGGTGGTGGTGGTGGTGGGGGGGTGACACACCCTGCCTTATTTTTCCCTTGGACAAGGAGAAAAAAAAGGCTCTGCAATTAAGGAAGTGATTTCCAGGCCTTAGGCCACCATATTTACAGCGATAACATCAGCAATCAGCGCTGAATGCCCTAGAATCTGTGTGCCCTGTCATTGCGGGGGCTCTCATCAGGGAGGCGGGGACTGAGTGATATGGGGACATGTGGGACGGAGGGGGGGCAGACGCGGGACGGACGCGGATCAGCGCGGCCCATTAAAGAGTCTTAGCGAATGGTATAACAACCCAAGAAACTGAAACGGTTCCAGCCCAGATGGAGCTGCGATCCGCTTCAGTAAAAACACAGTAAAACCACAAGCCTCTTATAATAAAGGCATCCACCTAAGCAGTTAAGTAACAATAATGCCCGAATAGTGTTTAAGCAAGAAAAAAAATCTGTTTCCTAGAGATGCTGTTTTTGAAACAGATGGTGGAGCATATCTGCTTTTTTTTCCCTTTTTTAATCCACCTCCCTCCCCGGTTTCCCGACCAGATGAAAAACCCAGGACCCTGAAATCCCCATAAAAATCAGAGCCGGGCAGATAGAGCTAATAACGCGATCGCTCACAGCACCTGCAAGCCGGCGCACAGATGGGCCAGATCCAACTGTGCCGGTGCCGAAGCCGATGCCAGCCCACCCATGTGGAGGGCTGGGGGGAGCACGGGCACCGGGGCATGCCGACAGGGGCCCCATTCACCCCCCCACCAGCCCTCGGCGGCGGAGGCACCCCTCACCGTATCGACTGCCAAAGCTGGCCAGCAGAGCCTGAGCTCAGCGTTTCCCTGGCGAAGCAGTTAAACAGGAATAACGCCGGACGCCTGCGGCTGACGCTCAGCGCCTTACCAGTGACACCCGGGCGTATGCCGCTTTCCTCTCACCCGTGCAGGACACTACTTTCAAGGAGACACTTTTCGAGCCCAGTGTCATTGACCCTGAATGCTCGTATGGCAGCCAGCATATTGTGGCACAATGAGACTTAAAACATTAAAAATATCACTATAATAAACCTGGGGGGTATCCCACAAAGCAGGATCTCTCAGTTAGCTGGGTTAATTTATGCTGGATGTTATGTTGTGATTGTCCAATAGGAATACTCTTTACCTAAACTCTTATTGGACAATCATGATTTCTAGTTTAAAATGTCCCAGCTAAAGGTGAAGCACGTCTACACTTTGCAGATGACAGAGTGAGGATTTCTAAACATTTTATCTGTGCACCCTGTTTTTTTTCCTTTGTTGTTCATTAATTAATCATTCATTCTTTCTCTTGTGTCTCTCCCAGCCATCCATGCATAGACCTATGGGTGGAGAATGACTCTCCAAATGGAACAGCCCCTTTTCGGGGGGGTCACGCCGCCTTCCGGCTCCAGTGGAGACTTTTCCTGTTCAAAAGTCGTCTTTAAAGGCTGCTGTGGTGATAAAGTCCCTCAGACTCTGTGCTCTTCGCATTTGCCATTTTATTTAATCGTTTTGTACAAAGCAAGAAAAATAAAAAGGCCAGGGCCCTTCAGAGGAAGACGCAGGCCGACATAGTACACGGTCCCACGGAAACGCGGTAAAAAAGAGAGCTCTGTCACAACATTATAACGCCCTCAAGTGCGGGAATCACTGGGAGCCGCATTAAGACGAAGACCCTGGTAATTTACTGGCCTCAAGCTCATATATCAAATCTGAGACACAGCAAAGTCCAGCCATTTAGAAAATCCCAGAAAACGTGTGGCCTTATGCAGTGACCATTTCGTTTATTTTTTCCAGGCTCATATTTTACAGACCTCAGCTGAGAGACAACGTTTCGGAGTCAGGGAGGCAGCCACGGTCAGTTTTAAAAGCATGCCGTCAAAAGTTGGCGATTAAAAAATAAATCCTGTTTCGACAGCATCACGATTTGGCAAAAAGACGTGGACAATGATGACCCACTTGGTCGTATTTGTAAAACAGTTTTTCTCGTTTACATGGCAGACATTTCACAGTGAATGCTGTCATACTTTTGTTTAGGATAAGATAAAATTTTATCGATTCCCTGAGGTGGATTATTTTGCTATCTACCCATACACAGATCATAAACTCCCCATATGTTTGATGTGTGACTTCGGCCTCGCACGCACACATGCACACACGTTTGTTCGCGTGAGGCATGACACATGATACGCCGCCAGTCACACGCCATGCCACCCCATGGCCTAAGCACCAATGACAGGTGGGCCTATCAAGGACACGGCTGTCTTTAAGCATTACGTGGTGCGTAAATCCGCGCCAGGTGGGGGGGGGGGTTCCCACTCCTGGGTTGGCATAAATCCACTGCTGCCCGTCGCTTCTTCACCGCACAGCTGTGGGATTTCAAATCCTGCTCATTCTGCAAAAACCAGAGCTTGACCTATATAACCCACCTGAGCAGGAAGCAGAAAGGAGCCTGTTTTGTCATATCCTGTTTTTATCGTCTTCTTGGGGGGGGGGGGGGTTGTACCTTTTGTTTAAGGTGGGGGCCATTAGAGGGGCCATTATTCATAGCGAGTGGCCAACCTTGCCTTGCCATTAGCCAGTGATATGTTTTGAATCGTTGAGTGACAGGGGAGGCGGCACTCTGGGTGCCAATCAGCTTTCAGCTGGGACCAGCGTCCCTCCAGGTAGGTGCCAGTGTGGGGTGACAGTGAAAATGGGATGGGGGACACAAAGCCGGGGGAGGTTTATCTGGGCCCTTAAACTGGCTCTACTGCCGATGATTGGTTGTGTAAGAAGATCTAAAAATGTCGGCTAGTCTGAGTTACACAGAGCTATGATTGTATCACTTGATGTTATTTAAAATGACAGCACAGAGGAAACTATCTCAGGTGATCCAGCCAGTGGCCATGAGCACGGTTTCTCTGCCACCTGGGTCGCACGTACAGTAGTCACGTTCACGTGTGTGAGTGTGTGTGTGTTTGTGGACAAGGTATACCTTACCTTGTGGGGACCAAATATCCCCACAACATGATGAATACCCGTTTTTTTTTTTTTTTTCCTTATAGGGAAACTGGTCCCCATATGGGAAAACTCTATGTCATAAAAATCCCCACCACTGCAATAAAAAAACTAAAAATGCAAAAACTCTTGGGGGGGGGGGGGGGGGGTTCATGCACGGGGCGACAGCTCATCGGGGATGGATACTGTCCCAGTGACCAGAAGATTGATAGTTCAAATCCCATGGTCAGCAGAGTGATGCCACCTTTGGGGTGGAGTGTGAGTGAGGCTGAGGAGGTTGTGGGGGGTCAGACCACCAGCCAGTTTCTACACCCTCTCCTCCTCTACCTGGAAATCACAGGGTGTAGAGTTTTCTGGATTTAGTTCCCTGCCACCCCGAACTAATCCAGCTCAGTCTCCCACACCCTCCCAGTCCCCTGACCAGAGAATGTCACCCATACTCCACCTTTTACCCCAAAGCTGAAACTACATTTTTAAAAATCTTCCCCACCGTTTCCGTTAATCCTGTTTCAGCCCCATCCCAAATAAAACACTCATCCCCATTTCTACTGTGATCCCCGTACCTTGTCGTTCTGTTCATCACGCTAAGCAAAATACTGACAGCAAAGTAAAGCCCGGGACTCAAACCCATCCCAGGTATCGTGCCCGGGAGGCCTCTGCATGGATGAACTCCACAGACCTTCAGGAAATCTGCTTCTTGTGGGATCAGGAAGTCTAGTTGTTATGATGCTTCAAATAATTAACAGTTTACTGCTCTTCATATTTACTATGCTATTCGAAATGAAGTGAAGCTTTATTTGCCATTTGCACAAGTGCGGGCAGGGGCGTCATAAAGGGGGGAAGTTAGGACTAAAGCATTTGGAACATAATTGGATTGGTCTGGGTTGGGAGCCCAATAAGATATGCTTCCATGAATAATACAGGTACCTTGGAATTCCTTGGTTTTGCATGCTGTCCTTTGAGACATATGCATACACAGAACACAGAGAGGAGTTAGGGTGCGGCCAACAGCTTAGGCCATCCTATGGTGTGTGTGGATCCCAATGACCCTGAGCAGTGTCTGGGAAACTGTGCAAATATAGTAAATATAGTAAAAACCCAGGTCCTTACACTGAGGTCATAGAAGATCCCCATAAAAGGGCAGGGGTGGTACCCTGGCTAAAATTACCCACTGTGGCCCTATCAAATCTGGCCTCCTATATCTAACTGGTGAATTCTTTCCTCCCCGTTCGCCACCTTAGCTATTGTGTGCTGAGTGTACTGGTGCAGAATTGCTGTCGCCACATCATCCAGGTAGATGCCACACAGTGGTGGTGGTTTAAGTGGCTCCCAATTGGTTTTGTATAGAGTTCTAGGTATCTTGAAAAGCGCTACATATAGTGATGAGAGTGAAGCTTGGGGTGTGAGAGGATGGTCAGCCATCCATCCAACCCCCCTGGAGGGGTTATGGGTCTTGCTCAACAGCCCAACGGAGTTGTGACTATTTTGCTAAGGATGGGATTCAAACCAGCAACCTACCTTCCACAGGCATAGATACCTACCCCACTTTATTTACATTCTGAAGGAATAAAATGAGGAATTTTGTGATGTTCCCTAGCTTGTGGACCAGGACCATAGCCAGTAACTGATAGCTACACGCAATCACCTGTGAGCATCTCTCCATCATTCTCAGTACTTCACAGGAGCAGCTCCGTATGAGATCCTGTAGGTAATGAACCAACATAGGCTATGGCGTTCTAATGGGGCTGCCGCTCTGCTCGTACAGGTGTAGAGACAGAAGAACAGGCACGTTGAATAAACATTCCCCTTGAAAACACAGTCTACAATAAGAAAACCAGGAGCTGTATGAATGGACAAAGTTCAAAGTTTATGTAAAAAAGCATCTGATCGGAAACGAAAGTGTGAACGGAACCCGTCGGTCCCAGCTGACCGTTGCAGTGCTAGCTTCACCACAGGCCTGATACACTGTCAGTTAAGCAAATGACATTAGCATATAGTGCAGTTCACCGACTGACAGTCAAGCTAGCAAAAATCATAAAGTGCACTTAACACACTGCCAGTCAAGCTAGCTCCAATAGCATACAGTGCACTTTACACACTGCCAGTTAAGCTAGCTCCAATAGCAAATAGCATACAGTTCACTTCACACACTGCCAGTCAAGCTAGCGCTAATAGCAAACAGCGCACTTAACACACTGCCAGTTAAGCTAGCTCCAATAGCATACAGTGCACTTCACACACTGCCAGTTAAGCTAGCTCCAATAGCATATACTTCACTTTACACACTGTCAGTTAAGCTAGCTCCAATAGCATACAGCGCACTTAACACACTGCCAGTTAAGCTAGCTCCAATAGCATACAGTGCACTTCACACACTGCCAGTTAAGCTAGCTCCAATAGCATATACTTCACTTTACACACTGTCAGTTAAGCTAGCTCCAATAGCAAATAGCATACAGTTCACTTCACACACTGCCAGTTAAGCTAGCTCCAATAACAAATAGCATACAGTGCACTTCACATGCTGCCAGTTAAGCTAGCACCAATGGCATACAGTGCACTTCACAGGCTACTGAAGAACACCATGGAGGGTATTGTGAAGTAGTGATGGTAGCCAAGTCCAGGAAGAAGTGGACCTCCTATAGTATAATGCCTGTCTGAATGCTAGTTAATTACACACTCATGAGCACACAGTAGTACTACCTTTTGTTTTTTCACCAGCCCCTGAAGTTTTTATACTGAAATTTATATATAGAGTGTGATGGGGAGATTTATGATTCAACGGGACACTGTGCCTGTGATCAGAAGGCCACCAGTGCAAGTCTGAGTTTGACTTATGTCACTCAAGGCCCTTACCCTAACCCCCCAGTGCCCCAAGGACTGCCTGACTGTTACGTCCTGCGACGTCCGTCCTGTTCCAGCCCCATGTGTGCCACACCCACCTCGTTACCTCCTGTGATTGCCCAGTGTTTTCAGCTGTGTGGCGCTGCCGCTCGCCTGTCGTGTGCTTTGTTTCATGTATTTAAGTCTGCGCCAGCGTCTGTTCCGGCAGACGCGGCATAGAAGTGTATATGTCCGAGTGTGGAAGTAAAACCCCGTTTTGTATCATGCTTTTGCCTGATCTTTTGTTATGTCCGCACTGCCCGCGCACCCGGACCATCACACTGACTCTGTTCTCTCAAAAAATACATGCATATTGCTTTGGGTAAAAGCAGCTGCTAAATAAATTTTATTGTTGTTTTTAAGAGAACGTGTCGAGGGAGTACCTTTCATGCCTTCTCTCACTTTCTTGGAGCTTGAAACACCTCAAGAGGGAATCTCCAGTGCTGAGCGCTGGAAATCTCGATCAAAACTATTAAAAGTAAAGTTCTTTGCAGTGAAGTCATTTTATCTGAGAGAAAACAGGCAATAGACATTCCACATATTGGATTCTCTATCTCACCAAGTCTGACGACGGTGAAAAACAAAATTAAAGAAAGAAAAACAAATAAAGACTTTGTTGTCCTGAATACAATTCATTAAATGTTCCTGCCTTATAAATTTATGTATAAAAAGTTTCATAAAAGTTTGTAAACTCTAACTCATTTAGCCATAATGTGGAAAAAATTGCCTTGTGTGTGATAAAAATGTTTTATTGTAATCAGCAGAAAGGCAGCTATTGTAATGTTTAAAATTAGACTTTAATATTTTATTAGCATCAGAAGGTTTACTCTCATTAAGCCCTCTTGGATGTTTCTGCATGTGGAAATGTCAAGAGGGGATGGTGGGAACTTGGAAGCTACTGTTTGTTGTTGGCTCGTCATAACGAGTCCTCGTGTGTAACAATAATCCCATGTAATAAATAAACTACGTATCCCATGTTTCTGGTTTCCTTGCTGGGCCCTTCCCAGGTTCCCTCTTCCCAGGGAATGGTTGTGAATTATGCTGTAATAATATCTTGAAGATGATACTTTGATGTGATGTTGGGCAGGATGCTGAGGTCTGTTTCTTTCCCTTCGCTCTTGTTTGTGCTGGCTCTGAACCTCACTCAATTCCTGCTTTAACTGCACACGTTTCATATGTTAACTGCACACACATTAATCACTCACACGTCCTGTAATAACTAGACACCCTTCCTATGTTAACGGCACACACTTCCTGTGATAACTACTAATGCTTTCTATGTTAACTGCACACACATGAATCGCTCACACAGCCTGTAGTAACTACAAACCCTTCCTATGTTAAATGCACACACTTCCTGTGATAACTACTAATGATTTCTATGTTAACTGCACACACATGAATCGCTCACACAGCCTGTAGTAACTACAAACCTTTCCTATGCTAAATGCACACACTTCCTGTGATAACTACTAATGCTTTCTATGTTAACTGCACACACATGAATCGCTCACACAGCCTGTAGTAACTACAAACCTTTCCTATGTTAAATGCACACACTTCCTGTGATAACTACTAATGCTTTCTATGTTAATTGCACACACATGAATCGCTCACAGAGCCTGTAGTAACTACAAACCCTTCCTATGGTAGCTGCACACACTTCCTGTGATAACTACTAATGCTTTCTATGTTAACTGCACACACTTCCTGTGATAACTACCTTTACACACATTAATTGCTCACACATCCTGTAGTAACTTCCTACATTATCACAGAATATAGCTCGTCATGTACACAAACATACACTGTACATGTGTGTAGTAAAATGCTTGTCAGCAGCTTTCTGGATTCCTCTCAAAAAGAAATATGTGATACAAAGAAATAAAAATATTAGTAGATGGAAAATAATAAATATACGTAAGTATACAAACAAAATAAGACAATAAAAATAAAAAGCAAGGCACCCTCTTTTAGTACACAGGACAAATGCTGACTGCTACATGGCTGCTAGCATTCTGCTAAAATGCCGGACAAGGCTTCCCACCTGTAGGCACATCTTAAAAATCCTGAAGAAGAACAGTTCGGGGTCATCCCCGAATGTGTACAGGACATGCCATGTCACACCTTTGCTCGAAAGACTTCCTTCTTAAGGTTAGGAAAGAGAATGTGAGTTCTTGGTTTTATTGATAAGGAGGGAGAGAGACAAAACAAAAACATAATCGTTCGAAAAAGTGTCTTCCTGAAACATAAAAACAGATGCAGACATGCACTATGTGGACAAAGATATTGGGACACGACCTCTTAATCATTGAATTCAGATGTTTCATTCAGACCCATTGCCACAGGTGTATAAAATCAAGCACCTGATCAGGTTTACAAACGACAAATGAGTAATTCTCAAGAGGACAATGGATTCAAGCGTACTAATGTCATAGGATACCATAAGTCAATTTGTGAAATTTCTTCCCTGCTAGATATTCCAAGGTCAGCTGAAGGTGGTATTATTGCTGTTAACCAACACTCAGCCAGAAAGTGGGAAAAGTAACACAGCAGGGTGGTCAAAGGCTGAGCCGCATTGTGCGTAAAAGTCGCCAGTGCTCTGCTGACTCAATAACTGCAAGTTCCAAACTTCCTCTGGCATTAACTGCAGCACAAAAGCTGTGCACTGGCAGCTTTGTGGAATGGGCTTCCATGGCCAGGCAGCTGCATGCAAGCCTCACATCACTAAGTGCAGTGTCATGCATAGGATGGAGTGGTGTAAAGCACACTGCCACTGGACTCTGGAGCAGTGAAAACATGTTCTGTCGAGTGACAAATTATGTTTCTCTGTCTGACAGTATGATGGGTGAGTCTGGGTTTGGCAGATGCCTGGAGAACATCTAGCTGACTGCATTGTACCAACTGTAAAGTTTGGAGGAGAGATAATGGTATGGGGGTGTTTATCTGGGGTTTGGTTGGCTCCTTAGTTCCAGTGAAGGGAACTCTTAATGCTTCAGCATACCAAGACATTCTGGACAATTCTATACTTCGAAATTTGTGGGAACAGTTTGGGGAAGGCCCATTCCTGTTACAGCATGACTGTGGATGAATGGGCAAAAATTCCCACAGACACACTCCAAAATCTTGTGGAAATCCTTCCCAGAAGAGTGGCAGGTGTTACAGCTACAAACGGGGGGACCAACTCCATATTAGTGCCTAAGGATTTAGAATGGAATGTCATAAAAGTTCCTGTAGATGTAATGCCCATCTGTCCCAATACTTTTGTCCATATAGAGTATGAGCACCAGACGAAGGGAGGGACAGGTAGGAGTAAGCAAAGCCTGGGATTGGACCAGGATGTTTGTCACCTGACAGTTTCAGCCCTTAAAAGGAGTTAGACCACACCCCCCAGCCAATTTTACTGTTTTATGATGAGGTTACCCACATTTCGGAAAAAATTGATGTCTGTGTGTCATTTCAAGACACAGAAACACCCGTAAAAAACACCCTCCAACCTCTGGAACATTTTTCCAGCTGTTCGTCTTGGCATGTGAAACACATCCCCTCTAGACGGAGATCCGGGTTCAAACTGAAGTGGCTTTGAACATTCAGGCTTCATTCAACGGGATATGGATCGAATTATTAAATCTAATGGCACTTTTTCTCAGACTAATCTCCATAATTAGCTATGAGTGCGCATTGTGATCTCATTATCCCAGTGCTCAGAAAACACAGGTCGGCATCGCCTTTAACGCGACGGCCATTATCCTGTTCAGCTTCTTTGCTGCGGAAGATTAGCCTGGAAGTCACTCTGCTGCTCATCTCATTCCCGTCAGCATTCATTCCGGGTTTCCATGTTTTTTTCTTTCGGGGGGGGGGGGGGCAAAACACAGAGCGATTGCTCGAGTGCAGTAATCTGGCCAACAGCAGAAGGTGGGCGGACTCTCAGGGGGAGATCCGTGGGGGCTTAAGGGCCGGGGTGTGGGCACAGGGAAGTATGAAGAGGCCAGCCATACACACACGCACACACACACACACACACACGCACGCACACACGCACGCACACACACACACACGCACACGCACGCGCACACACACGCACGCACACACACGCACGCACGCACGCACACGCTGCCCATGTCCCGATGAGACATTTGTCTTACCATCCCGATAAAGATCTCTGCATCTCCTTACCCTTTCAGCGGGATATTTGGAAGGGAGGAGGGAGGGGTGTTCCATGCGCATACCAAAAGGGGTCCCGCACGCCCCCCCCGAGCTGCTTAAGGATAGAGGAAGTACAGTTTCATAGCATCCGGAAATAGGGAACTGGGAGGGGGGGGGGGGGGGGGGGGCGGGCGGGGGGGGGCGCGGC
>JABFEA020000010.1:19647445-19658536 GCA_019775915.2 Cyphomyrus plagiostoma | reverse complement strand
TTCAGTAAAATATTAAAAATTTTTAAAAATAAATCCCCATTTTGGCTTGTCCCTCAGTAACTCCTTCCTTTTTGGGGTTTTTGGTGTTAGGTCAAAATTCCCCCCCCCCCCCCCCCTTCACGGGGTGTCCCCCACTGGTTCTGAGGCCCATTTTATATGGCACAGCACGTGGCAGAGATTTCAGCCCCAGCACCGTGAACGCATCACTTCCTGTCTCGCCCTCCACAATGCAGGTACCTGGGATAGACAGCCAAGGATCCAGAGGAGGCTTATCCTCCCTGTGGTGGTGGTGGTGGTAGTGGTGGGGGGGGTTTTATGACGGCTTCTTGTGCCAAGACGCAGGTTCGTAAACCCCACCTGCTGCCCGGTGTCACAGGAGAAAGCAGCTTCAACCAGATAAATGCCATTAGGGGTTAACGAGGCGTGTTGAGGGCTCTGGTGTCGTCAGGGGGCTCCCTGGGGCCCCCGCTGACACAGGGGCCCGCTGACACGTGGCTGCAAGGCAGTAGAGAGGAGCCACCCCTCGCTGTCAGTCAATCGTGTCGTTAGTCAGAGCAGCAGTGGGGGAGAGAGGCATTAAGAGACAAGAGGGGATGGGTGGTGGAGCACAACCCTACCCGAAATGAGATGCCCAGTCAAGGTCTGCCCTCAAAAAGAGGGAAGAAGAAAGACCAAAGAGAAAGAGAGAGAGTGAGGAGATGTACGAACAAACAAGAAGGACAAAAGGGCTGTGGTCACTGTGCCAGCATCCGCCTGATACCCTTAAAAAGCCGCTCATTATCAAGCGGGCTGGGGGGTGTGTTGGGAAACAAGGCCCTCCCTTCCTAACACGGGGGGGGGACGCAGGGGGTTGGGAATATGAGGCCCTTCCTCCCTGATGACTGGGGGGGGTGTGACTTGTGGGCTTTCATTAGCCTTGTTAGCAGGCAGCTGGAGGTGTAAGGGTGCTGCCTGGAGCGAGATCTGGGCGACTCAGCTGGGGAACGGGCCACGTGAGGGTGCCCGTCACATGGGGTGGGGGTACATGCCGTAATTACACCTACAGGTGAGTGATCAATAAGCTCCTGTCAGCCCCCCCCCATCACAGACTTCTAGGTTCAGGTGATTATATAGAGTGATGACCCTAACGCTCCCCACTTACACACTTGCTGCACGGTTCTGCATGCGCCTCCCCAGGCCTGTCACCGACAGCCCAGCATCTGGAAGCTTCCGAGGCGGCGTTTCCAGCCGAGTGGTACGGGGTGTGGCAGTAAAAAACATCAGCAGATTAAAAGGACCATAAAAGCCCACTCAGCCACATGCCGTCGACCCCTACTGGTCCCCCGCGGAAGGTTCAAGACTCCTGCCATCAAGTTATGAATTATTCCAGAAATGCAGCATTCTGGCACCGTGGACGTGTGCATTGGTGTTGCGTTTCTGCGACGCGTCCCCTGCCTTCCAGTTTTCCAGTCCGTCTATGATCCAGGGGGCTGCGATCTCATCGCCATTCCGGTGCCAATAAGCAGCCGCACGTTGAGAACCCCAGCTCTCATCCGTCTTCATTTGAGACCCGGGTTAAAAAATAAAACTAATGATCGCTATCAGGGAGAGGATGCGCAGCGTCGCCGGTGAAAAGTTAGGCTGCCAGCTTTTCCCGAAGTGGCCATTATTCAGTCTGTGGAAATGGCTGGATATACTTGTAAACATTATTAAAAATAATAACTTAACGTTTCCTCCCTTTGACTCTTCAGCATTAGTGAGGTATTTCCAATTAGCATTTTTTCCCGGCGCCCCTGCCAGCCTTTCCCCCCACTATGGAACATCACTCTGTTTAAAAGAGTAACGTTTCTAACGCAGCCCTCTGCCATCGTCATTAATAGAGCTAAATATTGTCCTTTGTGCCATGACCATTACAGATTGTTCTGCACCAGGTAGCTGGAAATGAGTACATCTGCCTTTAATAACGCAGTTAATATGGTGGGGGGGGGGGTTCATTGTCACCCCCGTAGAACCACCCTCCCCAAAGCCCGACACCCCACCCTGCGACCTGCTGACATTCAGTAGTCAAACCCGTTTGAAGAATATTGGATGGGACGTGAGAGATAATTATAAGTGTGGAAAGAGGCATTTTCCTTACACGTGAAAGAAGATCATAGAGAATTCCTGATGGTGTCAGTTTTGATACCGTGTTTACATTTCCGCGATGCATCTTAAAGCCAGCCTTTAAAAACTCACGCCTCTCTTTGACCTGTCAGACACTTCATGGTGTTTGCGCTGTGACTTTGTTTTCGGTTTTGTCGGTTTATTTAGCTAGGAAGTTACAGAAGTCCACAGCAGAAGTTACCCACTGCACCAGCCTACCACCATAACAGAGTTATATAGGTATGAAGTGACTTTTGAGTAAAAATCTCAGGGATCGTTTTAATGGTGCGATATAGATCCTCATGTCCTGATGTGTGCTCAGAACCTGCATGAAGGCTAATTTATACCTCAGTGTCTTGTCTACGCAGACCTCCGCCAGCATTTTTACTGGTGTGCCGGTGTCCCTGTGATGTTCTGAAATTACGCTGTCAAAACGCTAGTTAGCTGAACGCAGGAGGTTTTGCTAAAGTTTTGCTAAAACATCTTTACTCTGTCATAGGAAACAAAACTCAGCAAGCTTTGCAATTTTTTCGATTGTTCCTTTTCAAGATTATCTAGTATATGTTTGAAGTTTACCGCTGCTACTTTCGCATGTGCTCTGCATGCGTTCACTCAGCCAATCACAGTCATTTTTATCCTTCCTGTTTAAATCACTCATAGACACTCGTAGGTTTGATAGGTTTGTAATAAATTTATTTTTAACTACTTTTTTGATTTCTTAAATATCGCAATTTCCCAATAGCATGAATGCCTACAACCATGTTTTTTTGACAGCACGTAAGGTTGCAACCAGGGCAAAAATGACATGCTAGCAACAACCTAAACATAACTTGTCCCATGCTAAAATCCCCCCAGCTGAAAACAAACAACAAAACATGTGCGTTGGAGGATGTACGATGGTACCAAGCAAACCAATCACAGTTGTTGTGGTCTATGCCACCACAGCATGTAGGTATACAGTTCTGAGGAGGTGAGCTTTAGGCCACCACATAGTCTGTAGCATAGCGGCATAGCCTGTAGCATAGTGGGGTAGCCTGTAGCATAGGGTATACGGCATGGCCTGTAGCATAGCGGCGTAGCCTGTAGCATAGGGCATGTGGCATAGCCTGTAGCATAGCGGCGTAGCCTGTAGCATAGGGTATACGGCATGGCCTGTAGCATAGCGGCGTAGCCTGTAGCATAGGGCATGCGGCATAGCCTGTAGCATATCAGCATAGCCTGTGGCATAGGGTATGTGGCATAGCCTGTAGCATAGCGGCGTACCCTGTAGCATAGGGTATGCGGCATAGCCTGTAGTAGCATGCGGCTTTGCTGATTCTACACAGAGGAAAGATCAGTCTTGAGTTGTAAAACTTTTTCAGCAGATATAAGTGTGTAAGCAGGAGGTCGAGAACTAATTTGTTTGTCTTTTGTAAATCAGTACATAGAAATTCTTGTTCTCACTATTCAGTTAGTAGCATTTAACATCCAACAGGATCAGACAGTACAAAACAAGACAAAGCTACTCGAAACATCAAAGCAACTCTTATGATTAGGTACTGTGGAGGTATGTCTTACGGAATAAATAAAAAATAGAAAATATATTTCTTAATTTTTCCAATCACAAAATAAAAAGTATCTAAGCTGGAAAATATGGCAAAATAATTAATTTGGAAATATAATAAGATAAATGGTTGAAATACAAATATGGCTGAGTATAGTGTTGTTCTGTCTAGTGAAAGTATTTCAGCAGACATTCTGGTGTGAGCACACGTTAAGTGGAGAGCTACTTAGAACACAGTACTCACATCACGAGTGAGTACGTTAATCTTGAGCTGTGAGTACACATTAAGTGGAGAGCTACTCAGACATACAGTACTCACATCCTTGTGCTGTGACCCACAGCAGGTTCGTCCTGAGTGAGTCTCTGATTGGCTAACACATCCTGGCATAAACAGGGTTAACACCAAAGTATTTCTTCCCACCTAAAAGCACACAACCTCGGCCCCTCCGCAATGCACCACTGATCCTCTGTGTGTGCACCGGTCTATTATATCATAACAAAATTTAACAGGTCCCCCCAGCAGGGAATCAGAAGCGGGACCCCTGCAAAGCTTCAAGGGCCACCTATTAATAAATTTGCTGGTAAAAGAAAAACTAGCATCTCACCCCCCCCCCCCCCCACCCTCCATTTCAGCCAAGTGAGAGGGACTGCAATGCCAGTTTGTAAAACGTGGGGGCACACCACTAAGATGGAACGTCACCTCCTTCCGAGGAGAATTCGTTTGGGGGTTTTTTCCCCCGCTGTGTCCACTGACAGGTTGGAAAGCATGCAAGGTCAGCCCTTGAATCTTGATTATGCTGTTTTTATTCCCCAGGGGCCGCCACCATCGATTTGTACATCTACTTTACCTTGTTTCCTTATCAATTTGTGACGTGTTACAGCAGCCGCCATCGAGGAATGTGTCATCGAAATAAATTACAACTCTTGACATGCACATTGAATAATTTTATAAATGAACTTTAAAAAAAGGAGGGAATTCAAGGGACGTGAGGATGAGCGGCTGTGTGTGAATGTTGGGGGTGGGAAGGGGGGCTGACATCTTTCCACAGTCGCTTGTAGCAATTATTCTGATGGTGTTGTCATGTGTAATGAAGCAGGGGGCCTGTCATTAATCAAAAGGACCAATCGGGTAACTAATTTAGGCGATACTATTTACCACGGGACACGGCGGTCACACGGAATTCGTGAAAATAGCAATGGATCGATACAGGTTTTCTGGGCCCAGCCGGCCAAGAATCGGCTTCTAATTTGGCATATTAGAGGCATAACAGCGGTTGGGGGGGGGGGGTGCATTCACGGAACAAGGAGGTTAATTAACACCGCCCACTGCAAGTTTGTCAGGCTCAGGCCCGGACCGGCTTTAATTAGAGGGGGAAAATTAAATGCTCATTTCACATATCGAGCAGCGCCAGGCGAGGTGTGGGTCTGTCAGGGGCTGATGGACGGCGTAGCAACAGGAACAGGAACAGGAACAGGAATGCGACACAAATCGCAACTCAGGGCTGAAATTCCACTTCCTGCTGTGGTGGACCAGTTGTTACTTTGGAACATTTTTAAATTTAAGTTGTTCTTATTAATGATACATGAGGAAAGGTCGAAGGTCATCAAGTTATACTAACCCCACCCCCTCTATAGCAATATATGCAAGATATTCAGGCCATACAAATACAAATACTGAGTGGGAGTAAACATTAGCCCAGTTTATAGTATCTGTCAGGGGAAACAGAACAGACTGAAAGGTACTTTAATCAGGAGGTAGCTGGTCAGGGATTGCTGTCTGCGTCCAGAAGGTTGTAAGTTCAAATCCCATCACAGCTGAGCTTTTGAAAAAGAGGTGCTGGATCCTAACTGACCCCTAGCTCTTCTCACGTGTATGTCACATTGTGCAGGAGCATCTGATAAATGAACAAATTGAAATATGTGATGAGTTCTGGAGAACTGACTGAAAAAGCACTGAAAACCCACAACGCTGCCCGTTGTCACATGACCTGAAGCAGAGGCTGTACGCCATAGCAAAGGGGCCACAACCCAGCACACGTCTGCGAGGATCTGTACGCAGGCCTGATCATCACCTGGCTGTCCAGTTTAATGACGCATCACGGTGACGACGGGGCCTCGTGGCTGACAGCACCGTCCACTGCCAATCACACCCCCAGACAGTTCCCCTCCTCCAATGAGGGAGGCCGGCGCTCCGCGTCAAAGTCAGCCCGAACACCTGCTCAGAGACACCAGCCGTCACTCACGATGCCATCTGGAGCCCCTCCCCCTCCCGTAACCACTGTCTGTCAGGAATCAGGGGGGGATCCTTAATTAGAGATGGAGTATGGTGGGAGCGGATTGGACCAAACACATGGGCCGGTCGACTGTCGTAACAGCCTCCCAAGGGAGCCCCGTCTCGCGGGCACTTTTAACGTGACGCAAATTTGTAAAATGCACTCCAGGAAGCGTTAAATATTCAGATGAGGGAGGCAGGTCATCACAAGAGGTGATTGGGTAGGACGTGACTGATCTGTCAGGCTGCAGCCAGAAGTCTTCACTTTAACGAGACAAGAGGGCTACCCATCACCTGTCACACGACGCAGCTCTGATCACGCGACATGACTAATCACACGTACATTTTTATTATGGAAAATAAATGCATGTTTATTTGTGCACAGGCAAAAGTTTAGTTTTGGATTTTATTATGTGTATGCAGGTAATGTCCTCTAACCCACTCTAAGCCTCATCTCCATGCTACAATGGTGCTAATTATCTGCAATTTTTTTTTATGTGAAGGATTCTGCATGACGTGAGGGGAACATGGGAACATGCGAATGTGGGATTGAACATGGGAATCAAATACTGGGATCAGGTGTAGGAATTGGAAGCGTCCATTGGGATCAGGGATCAGGTGCTGGGATCGGGTACGTGAATCGAGAGCTCAACTCAATTCTTTTATTGTCATGTGTACAAGTACGAGTACCGTGTACAATGAAATGCTTGCTTGCATGTGCTCCTGCAGAAAGTGAACATAGACAACAAGAAGGCTAGACAACAGGACAACAAATGAATATGTAATGATGAAGTGAATTATAAATATCAGCTATGGATCAGCCATGGGAATTGGAAGCATCCATCAGGGATCAGGTGAGGGCATCCGGTGCCGTGATTGGTTGCTGAGATCAAGTGCAGGGAGCAGCCATCAGATCAGGGATTGGGTGAGGACATTAAGCACGGGCAGCGGGTGCTGGGATTGGGGAGCCGAGATCAAGAGAATTGGGAGCAGGCATCAGGTGTGATGGAAAGGCACAGTTGGTTCTCTCCATTGATTTAGATTACTCTTGTGACCCATGGGACCCAGGGTGGTCGGCCCAGGGGATGAGCTGGCATGGGACATGGGGTGGTCGGCCAAGGGGATGAGCTGGCACAGGACACAGCGTGGTCGGCCCAGGGGATGAGCTGGCATGGGACATGGGGTGGTCAACCCAGGGGATGAGCTGGCATGGGACACGGGGTGGTCAGCCCAGGGGATGAGCTGGCACAGGACACGGGGTGGTCAGTCCAGGGGATGAGCTGGCACAGGAGACGGGGTGGTCGGCCAAGGGGATGAGCTGGCATGGAACACGGGGTGGTCAGCCCAGGGGATGAGCTGGCACAGGACACGGGGTGGTTGGCCGCAGTGACTCGCGGGTGCAATGAAACAACCAAACCAAAAATGATCCAAGAGTGAACGAAGCTTCCCACTCTGCTATTCTCCCAATGGTTCAATTTGAACAGATGTATATAAATCTGCCATGGTAGTATCGTTAGGCTTGGGAGACACACTATTAACAGAAGTCAGAGATTCGTTAACGATGTAAATATCATCAGATATGTGTCTCGGAATCCCAGAAATGGTCTCGGGTCCCAAACGAGGCCATGGGTGTCACAGCCACCCCCCCGCAAAGCTCCAGGGCATGATCCCTGAACAGTCCCCCCCGCCATTTCTGTCATTGTTTCCCTCCACAATTAAAGCTTTGCCACACACCGGTGTGAGAGAATGACAGCTTCCACATTCATCACGATTAGGTGCAATTAATAAAGCAGGGGGCGTTCATTAGGCCAGACGCGTTAAAGCTAATTCCACTCAGCACAGTGCGGGACGCGGCGGCCCAGGTGATTTATGCCAGGTGCGCAGAGTGACAGTGTTTGTATGCAGTTCCCCCCCAGGCCGGCTCCAGCCCCAGTGACAGCTCTGACAGGGCTTTGATTAGCCAGTCAGCTTGCAGCTGAAGTCTGTCACCTGTCAGGGCCCGGCCGCCTGTCAGTGGGCTGATGAGACGGTCTCGGACGAGGTTTGGTGCGGGCGGGCCGGGCAGGCGGGGCGTGTCGGGGTCGCTGTTTTGCTACCGCGCAGACCAGAGGCCGGGTTCCGGCAGCGGATTAACAGACCCAGCAGGATCGCGGCGTGGTGGCGGAGGCGGGGGGGCTGGGACGTGGGGGGCTTTAAGAGACAGGCCGTCGCATCATGTGCTCAATGCCTTTGTGTTACACGTCGAGGTGACATGAGGAAGATACTAAAGGTAGTGGTGGAGGGAGAGGCAGGGGGATGGAATTGTCTATACAAAGTCAGGCACAAAATCCCTTCTCAGGTTTCATATTTGAACAAATGGAGGGGGGGGGGGAGTTTGGACTTGTCTGTCAACAGCCCTGTTGCATACCCACCTACTTATCAGGAATACACACATTTCTCCACAAACTCGGCGAAGATGCACGCACCAAGGACAAATCAGCTGCTGAAATTCACTCCAAATACAGAACATACATCTATAGCTAAACTGAGGGCATAAACCCCACATCCAATATTAGATTCTTAAAAATATCACACGTTTTCTCAAGCAAGCGCTGCAAAAGCTCAGAAAAGACTAACTACGCTGCCTAAACTGTAAATCTTTAACCCCAACCCTTCAAGTAGTAGCAGTGTTTTATTGATCCCAAAGGAAATCCCAGCAGCACACACTAAAGTAACTTCAAACTGTACATACACAAGAGAAAAGATACAACACTATAGGGCAAATACAGTATTGACGTGCAGTGTGCAACAAACAAATTTAAAAATCTAAATTCCAAAATTTTTACAAATTTCAAACTTTAAAATACAATAGCAGTCTAGAGGGCTGGCTACTGAATGGGGTTAGGGTTGGGGTTAGGGGAGACAATTATTGTAGAAGATTCTGGAGGCTGCTGGGAGAAAAGACCTCAGGCAGTGCTCACTTGAGCAGCACTCCTTCTTCTCTGCTTGACCAGGGGGTAATCCATCAATAGTGATTGAAGACAGGGGGGCTTTTTGATCTCCAAAAATCACCCACCATCTCTTTGGTCTTCCCAGTGTTGAGCTGCAGCTGGTTTCTACTGCACCACTCGGCAAACTCCGTAACCAGTTACCTGCATTGGCCCTCTTGACCTTCCCTAATACAACCACCTACGGCCGTGTCATCAGAAAATCTCTGGAAGGTTTACAAGGCCGTCCCCTGGGAGACACAGCCACGGAGTCTCACGAACTGCGGTCTGCCCATCAAGTGATCCACAATCCAGGAGACATGCATGAAACATTATTTGCCATAATAATTATTTGTCCACATGCATGAAACATTATTTACCATAATAAAAAGCCCCTTAACAACACTGGCAATATGGTGCTGAACATATTTGATTTAATTGAGAAATCAAAAAACATGATCCTCACAGCGCCACCAGCCATCACCGGGTGGGAGCAGGCTCTGTCCTGCGGGTAGATCTCTGCATCATCCACTCTAATGGGGTCTTGTTAGGCAAACTGCAGGGGGTCCAGCGATGTGTTGACCATCGGTTTGAGGTGAGCCAGAACAGGCCTTTATAAGATCTTCATGACATGTGATGTCAGAGCTGTAGGTCGATATTCATGAGTGGCTGCCCATTCTTCAGGACTGGGAACAGGCATGACGTCTTCCCCACCACTAACACTCTCCCCTGCCTCAGGTTCAGATTGAGTAAACGTTAGAATACTCCACAGAGCTGATTAGCACACATCTAAGCAAAACATTGAACTGTGTGACGCTTTGAACCACACATTTAAGGCCTTAATTAGCCAGCCAATCGGGATTGATGGCTTGATCTGGCCAATCAGATACACGGATGGCCATTACCGTCCAATCGAAATCAATTAGCATGTGTAGATGAACGCAAATAGCATATTTTTAACAATGCGACTATAAACATTCAAGTTCTGCCTGTTATCGCCTCTGGTTTTCATCGAGTTGAAGCGTCTGCAAAAAGCAACGGAACCTGTTTCTTCTAAAAGAATAAAGAATCACTTAATAACAACCCTAAGACTTATCGGTCAGGTCCGTTCCTAGTTAATCATTAAAGTCATTTATCCTCAGTCATTTAACATTTTTTTATATTACTAATATTTGTTAAACATCATCCAAAATCTGTTCATGTGCCATGCGTTGAACACAGATTGTCCTTTATTGCGATGCTTTCGTGGGAGGGGCAGAAATATAAATTGCACAGATAATTAACAAATAATTGGGACAATTAACCTAGGGGAACGGTTCGGAATAAACCGCGACGTACAGGCGGTCCTCCGTGAGCCCAGGGGACAGATTATTGGAAACTCCCACCCCCCCCCCGGGCTCCCACTATGGATTGTCAGAGGTTTTACTTAAACAAGGTGCTTGTGGTTTGTCTGTGTGTTGGGATGTTTGACAGGTCAGCTATTTTTAACTCATTGGCTTATTTTTCTTAATATACAGCTTGGGCACTGCACACGGATGAGCCGTGCCCTAATGCTTCAGTCTCTGGGTGGTCGGGGAATGGAGAAGTTATGCCTAATCCCAGTGCCAGACACATTCCTCAGCGTCAGCTACAGCACACCACGCAGTAATGGCAGGCAGGGCTGTGTGCTCTTATAGGATCCCTGTGTAGCAGAGATAAAAATGAAGTCGACTACACAAGCGATAACTGAGCCCCTATTCATTCTTAATGAAAGTTTTGGGGCACCAGTGGGGAGGAGGAGGGCGGTGGGGTGGGGATATTTATCATTAATATGTAATGGGGCCATACACAGCCTCAGACTCTCACAAACTACTGCAGTGCTGGGTACAGATCATCGTCCGTCGGGGGGGACTAAGTGCTGCCAACCCACTCAGAAGTCCTCCCCACCAAGACAGAGGCGTGACTAAGGGGCAGGGGTCTACAGAGCCAGCTTCCGGAAAGTTCTCCACTCACGTTAATCCATACAGATGAAGCGCACTGGTCAAATATTAACCAGAGAGCAGGACACGCGAAATTGGACCAGTGCTGAGTTTTGGCAAATATGAAATGAAATAAAAATGATTTTGAGACAGAAAGTCTTGACGCACTGGCCGCGGGGGGGGGGGGGGGCGGGGGGGCGGGGGCCCGCGGGGGGGGGGGGGGGGGGGGGG
>JABFEA020000010.1:19592053-19602240 GCA_019775915.2 Cyphomyrus plagiostoma | reverse complement strand
GTGCGTAATCATCTGGGGTTTGGTCTTGGCCCGGGGTATCTTGTGGCGGGGGGCTTTTGTTGTTTCCTGCCCCCCACTTGCGCCCCCCCCCCCCACACACACACCCCCGAAACCCTTTTTCAGCGCCTGGCAGCACCCACTGGCGACATGCTCAATGATACCGGTCCAAAATCACTGCACGTGGCATGACAGAACCAAACCTTTTTTTCTCTTACCCCAGTACCATTCCCAGTGAAAATTCACAAAACGTGGGCCGGTCTCCCGGAAACGGAGGCCGCGGATGGGTGAAGGCCGCAGTGTCTCCGCTTCGAAGCATACGGATAGTTACCGCCCTCCCGGGCCTCCCGAGGAAGGCGTGACACAGCACGCAGGCGTCACGCCGACACAAAGCCCGGCCCGGGCAAATAATCCGACCCAAGACGAGGCCGAGCAGATGTCCACCGTTTGTGGGGGAAATGAGAGAGTTAACGGGCATTTTTAATGTCTTTGTATAAACAGATTTCGTCGCTGCTTTAAAGTGGGCTCAGAATTAAAGCGTATCGTCTTACACACATATTGCACGCATATTACTGTGGCCCAGCTGTTTCTGTCCTGCTCTTAAGAGCCATATGATTAAGTTAGGGGATATCGGATGAGATTCAGGCTTCCTTATCACTGGGGTTCTGCTAGACACCAGGGGTGGGGGCTGTGTAAAGTTATTAAATGTTAAGCTGGCATTATTTTCTAAGTGTACATGTACTTATTGCAACACACCTGTGGCTCTTACCCCTGTGTGTACAGATGGAAAGAGGTAAAAGGTGTTACACATATATTACACACATATAAAAACATGCACAGACCACTGCAGAAAACTGCAACAAAATCATGATCTAAATTAAAGTACAGTGCTATTTCTATAAATTAGAAAATTCATATTTTTATCCAAATATATGCAAGCTTTTGAATAAATTGTGAAAAGTCTAATCATTAAAATTACTGGCTAGTGTTTTCAAGGACCTCTCATCGAACAGGACTGATGAGAGAAAAAAAAATTGTGTGTGTGTGTGTATATATATATATATATATAATATATCACAGTAACGTGACGTTTTTTTTACGATAACAGATTCCGAATGAGATCAGATTAACGGAATTTCTCAAGGTGCTTAAAAAAGTACTCTTAAAAAATGAAGGAAGGGAAACTACCTATTAGAATGGAGAAAAGATCTCCCTGATCCAGCTCCAAATGATGACTCACCATGCCGTAACTGTTTACCTCTGACACTGGCTGTATGTCTTTCCCTCGACTGACTGGTGTTTTGTTGCACAGGATATCTGCCAGCAGGCGTCCTCGCAAAACCCGAGCGGAACCTCAGCCCACCCCTGCGACATCTCAGCGCTATCCCTGAGAAACGTACATCAAATCACCGTTTAAAGGAGTAATATGATTTGTGAGGCTTTCCAGACCCCTTAGTCCTAAACCAGCTCTCCTTCGGGACACCCCAGTGAGATTCTGAAACCACCAATAGACACTTGCGCAGCCGCCTCAAGAAAAACAGACTTCGACGGAACAGTTGTGCAGTATTTTTTCTGTCTTATTTTCTTTTATTTTCTTCCTCCGTTAAGTATAGAAGCATTTTAAGCTGCAATGTTTAATAAAAACCAGATGAGAGCACACATATACCCCAGCCGGTGGCAGTGGCGTGCGTTTAATATTTTAGAGTGGCCTTGCGGTAAATGTAGAGGCAGCTGTTTCCGCCTGTCATAAATTTTGAGTTTTAATATGTGATTGACAACTAGTGGATTTACTGTAAATTACAGGAATGAAAATAATGTGATGAAAGCAGAATCTTGAGTCAGGCTGGGCCAGAACATATATCCATGCACATAAATCCGGAACTTTACAGCACATATCTTTCTCTTCTTCTTTTCATTTTAGTTTCTTTGTCTTTTCTCTTATTTCCTGAGCCCCGCTCCCACGCCGCTCGATGCCACCGCAGTCCGCCGAGTTGCGCATGCGCCGTCACAGGAGCGCGCCTCACGGCCGCGGTTCAAACACAAGGTGGTGGAGGAGGAGGGGTCGGCTCGTGGTGGGTTTGCGCGTCTGCTCTGCTCCTATCGGTTTATTTTTAATGTCAAAGGCAAGTGGCGCTCCCCGGGTGTGTATAGCAGAGGTGATTGCCATCAGTTCGCATCTTGGCATTTAACCACCTGCTTCAAATGCAGCCATTTGAAATGCAAATAAACTGCATATGCCCAGACAAATTAAAAAACACGGGCAGCAAACACTTCTGCTCTATGGTTTTTTTCATTAGGGAGTCGCACTGTCAAACCTTATTTTCTCTGAAAAAGCACAAGGCGACATATAATGCCTTTAAACTGCACGCTACCGATTCAGCGATCATTCACATTTATAGTTTATAATAATTTTACACTTTCACTTCTTATCTCCCGCTTTCCTCCTTATTCTGCTTCGCTCTCAGGTGACTATATGGAGCCATCTATTGTTTTTCTGACACAAAACCGTATCATTTCAAATATTTCAACCGACTTTTTACCACCGTTACTATTGCAAGTCCTGCATCAATAGTCATTTATCATACTTAACTGTTACTCCCCCCCCCATATGGACGAGTGTTTATAATCGTTATGATTTTCTCCGGTGCACTGGGGATCAATGGCACGATTCACAGTCAAGGTAAACAGCTCCTGTGAAGCTAACTTTGTCATATCACCTTGTCGATTGCCGGCAGTTTAAACACTCCCTTATGATATTACAGGTCTTTTTTAATGAACGAAGCGCATCGTATGTACAACATCTAGGTGCGATCGTGTTGAACTAACTAAATCAAGGGCTATCTCGGCCGCTTTTGGTATTTGGGGCTGACGCACGGTAAGTAAATAATCAGGATGAGACGATATTAATAAGGCAGATGGGCCAGTTAGCTAACGGTGCATCCACTCTGTTTCATCATCATCACATTAACAGATTAAGACAAAGACGATAACTTCAAATAAGCCGTCACCGGCCTTGTTTTTTTCATTTCCCCGCTTTTCATTTTTTCTCCTTGTATTTCATGTAAATCGACAGACTTCTGGACAACTTTTCATTTTCGCCGGCAGTTTGTTCTTCCAGACTTTTGATAAACTTGCTGAATGTTGTTTTTTCAAATTAACGAGTGGGTTTTTCTTTTGTGAAAAAGGGGGGGGGGAGAAAAAAACAAAACGCGCTGAATGCAAAACAGATTCATTAGTGTTAAAAGCCCGCCGTCATACGCCACACCTTGGGCTGCATCGATTCGGTGACGTGATTAAGACGGGCCGCTGTTGCCAGTAGGGCTTCTCTCCTTGAAATGCCTGTCATGGCCAATGACAGAGGAAACGCAAGCTGATGCTGAAATATTGCTGTGCTGTTATTGCGATTGTTCGCGAGCCTGTCAACAACACGAGACGGTTCCCCGACAAGGTGTTACCCGCCTGTGTTTCGGAAAGCGATGACACCTCGTCTCCTACGACTATGTCTTTTAATGCAATTAAACGTCCTAAAAAGAGATTGGGGTTTGGGGAGGGGGGAGGGGGACCAGACTACCTGCAGAGTGCCTGAATTGCAAATGAGAACATAATAAGTACATCACAAGTAGTGGGAACTGTCTGTGGAATGACAACAACGCTAAAAGTCTGTTAATTATAAATGTATTTTGTATATTTTTTTGTCAAAGCACCCGTCATTGTTGAAGTTTGTAGACTCCAGCAATGCAAATACTCTATAAGGAGGAGAATAATTGAATGGGGGGGGGTAACAACATGGGAAAAGTTATCTGGTCTTTTCAAGGACATCCAGTTCTTTGGCACGACGCGAGAGCCGTCCAGTACAAAAATTAGACATATCTTGGACGAGAGGCAGTCGAGAGGTGGGAAAAAAACCGATATAAACCCAACTCCCATCTGATGACCAGCTTGCCCATTATACTGAATTGCTCTTAGTGCCAAGTTCCAGTGCTGAAGAGCCATAACTCCACATATTAAAGATTCCCTGTCCTTTGTCTCAAGCTCGAGAAGATATGTGGAAGAAGGGAAACTTCTGTGCTATGAAAATTGAGGCCGTTTGGTGTTTTTACGCTCATTTACTTGATAAGAAATTAAAATGCTACCACTTCCAAACGGGAAAAAAAAAAAAAGCGGGAGAGAAGGAAGAGAGAGACGTGTAGCTTCTCCCTGAAACCCTTTAGACAATTAGAGGACAGATGATGCGGCCATCTTGAGATCATTTGTCATCTGACAGGCCCCGTTGACCTTGCAACAAACAGAAAAGGAGGCTGATAGCATCACCACGGAGAGCGATGCTGTTGTTTTTGCAATAAAGAGACGTTTTGCCTTCCATTTGCACAGCCAGTTAAAGCGCACAAACATGAAAATCCATTACAGGATGGTACTTAAAAGTGTGACCAATCCTTGTTCAGTCAATTAGAGGCAAAGTCTGAGTATGATGTTTGTCTGTTACTGTCTGCAGCATACAGATCAGGCCGGATTTGATGATGGAAAGGCAGATTTTGTTTGTCTCTTTTAGGAGAATGGGGGGGGGGGGCATGACAGCCAGGCCCCGCTTATCTCTTTTTGTCTCCCGCACCATTTTTCCACCCCCTCTCCCATTCTTTATAAAGGCATTAATGTGCAAAGCAACATGGTATCCGATTGTTTTTAGTTACGAAGCTTGAAGAATCTGTTTGCGTAAATGGAAAAGCAAGCAAGGCCCAAGATGGTCCCCATGGCTGGGGATGTGAGGGACAAAGGTGGACACAAAGTGGTTAATAAGTGCGGTTTTCCGGAATGATCCAGGATGAGGTTTAAACGTCAAGGAAGATTTATGTGGGCAAATGGCCGTACTCCCGTGCCTATTCCTGCGACCCTTTCTCTGCTGAGTCTAATAAAAACTGTAAACCATAAAGCTCTCACAATTTCTGGAAACCAATGCACAATCTTTATTTTACAAGAATTTTTACCCAGTGATTCACACACGAAATTCATCCCTCACAAGAGAAGCATTTTTGATGACCGATAAGTTAATTAAAAAGCAAAACGGGCTTTTCTTTTTGTGCAGTGAGCAAATATCACTTGTTGTTAGTTATAAAAACCAGTTTCCTACTTTGAGGAACATGTGGGTTGGGAGACACTGGTTATTAAGGGTAATGTTACAAATTCAGATATTTATGAATTTTATCAAATTTAAGCCACTTATAATGGAGGGTCCTATTTATGCAGTGACTCAAATGTCTGAGCCAAACACATGAAAATATATAAAATTATATACTGAAAACCTAAATACTGTACATATTTCACCTGCCTTTCTAAGGCAGGCGCTAATGCAGTTATATGTTTTATATATAAGACACACACACACACATAATACACGTATATGAAGAATGGCTGTAATTACAATCATCATCAGTAATTGGACTGCTACTGAGAGTGGTAGTGGGGTAATTGTATTACAAACACAGATGAAGGTCTTATCTTCCCAGAAGTCTGGATAAAGAAATAATTCCCCAAAAACGGGAAATAAAGCAGCCTTCCCCTGTCTCCGAGTCCTGATGAAATTTTACATCACGTTGCAGCGAGAAGCAAGCTGCTTAAATGATAAAACATATGGAGCCATGCCGACGTTGGCCTACTTCATAAATATTTTATCCATATTTCCTGGTGTTACTCCCCGTGCATGTGTTTTGTTCCTCTGGTTTTAATTAAATCTCACTAGGTCTGCTTGGGAAGATGATGATCTTCATATCAGCACTGGATTTTTAGATTTTTAATTTCTTGGTGTAAAAACAAGCATAGAAACAACAGGTAAGGCGGCGGCAAGTGGGGCCCATCAGGTGGACAGGGACGGACACTCCGGAACATTCCACATACGCCCACAGCTTTGAACCGCAACCCAAAGCGTTTGCTAGGAGCTCAACCCTGTTGAACTTTTTAAAAAGTCAGATTTATTCAAACACAAATAGTTTGCAGTGTGCGGCGCTTGTTATCAGATTTGCCAGGAACAAAGGGCCTTCTGTTAGCGACGGTCAGAGCGGTGTGGTTACTGTACCTTTCAAAACTAATATGTAACCATATCTGTTTTAAAAGGCTGATTCATATTACTGCAGATGCATGTGAAAGTCACTCCCATCCCCAAGCCTGGGAAACTTGACTCTGATCCTAACGAGTTCCAATTGGAATGTGGCCTTTGTGAAAAGTATTACATCTGAAAAGATGGAACATTAAATTTTGTAATGATGTAAAACATCTTCCATTTCTGACAGGACAATGGTGCTTATTGTGCTTTATGGTTGCCGTGGCGACTCAAAGGTCATTCCTTATATGACTCCCGTGGACAAGGGCAGCACTGAATGAAAATTAGGTTATATGTGATCAACTAAGTTATTAATCAGATTAAAATGGATTCTCTTTGCTCCGTATTTAACGGGGCTTGGGGAGAGAGGGAATACAAATGAGGAGGGGAGAGAGCGAGCGAGAAAACAATGGAGCGTACTGTTTACTTATTCTGAAACGGCTGCCATTGTTTTACCGCACGAATCGCAAGATTCACCCGGAAAGAGGCGCTTTAAAAAGTGTTGGAAGAAAAAATCATCAAAAAAGACCTATATGTTTGAAAAGGTACATTTCCCCTGAATGATTCAGTGCTGTCGCACACAGGTAACCTTACTAATCCTGATTAAATTACTGTAATTAGAGCGACAACTGTTCCACCAGCCTCCATATTTCCTAATAAACAATGCGCCATTCTAAATCCAGTCAATGGGATTTGCCTGAGACAAAGTGGAACACATGCTATTCATTTTATGTCTGAAGACTTTACTCTTGAACCAGCTAACAGTGGAATGCTTGGGTCCTGCTATCTGGCTCTCTGAATTTCCCCCAAATCTGTCGATTTTTCTCTTTAGGGTATTAAGCAAGAAGCAGGCCTGTGACGCACTGAGGTGTGATCTTCCTTTCCCTTTACCATGCCAGTTGTCCACTGCTAATTGTGGGCATAGTGAAGGTATCCCACTGCCGTTTTGGCCCCGCCTTTACCTGCGCACGCGGCCCCTTGATTTCGAGCGGAAGAGCGTTAGTCGGCACTCAGCCGCACACAAATGCCAGAGTGTTTCCTCCCCTTCTTCCCGCTTCCTCTGTCTCTCCGCAGAAGTTTTCCGAGTCGGCTCTCATTAAGTGCCATCCGACAGTATAAACACGGTCATTATGTTTGCGTCAGTGTGTTGTGTACCTGCGTGGCGGCAAAGAAGTGTTATTTTAGCGGTACAACCCCGCCGAGACGGCTTCTTACATCTAATGCCGCCCTGGGATAGAAGAAGGAGGGCGGTAATAACAGGAACGCCTCGCATTTCACCGCGCCCGCCCGCCCGCCTGCCCGCACGCACGCACGCGCTGTCGACACAGGAATAACAAGCGGTGAGACAAATTAGCTGACATCAAAACCTTAAACTTAAGAGAACGCCGTTTCGCTCATTCTGTTCTATTGTATCAATGCAGTGCAAACGTGCGCAGAGATGGGCCAACAGATAAAGGGATTACAGTAACACGCACACGCATGCACACACACGCACACACATGCACACACACACAAATGCAACAAAGCTACACTGTGACAGTTTCTACTGGAAATGTTGTTTTCTGTTGCCTTATGGCCCCAAATTCTATTTTCCCCGCTGTGTAATTTGATGAGTAGAACAACTGATCGGTACTCATTAGTGTCCGATATTAGCACCAGTCCCATCCCCCGGCCCCACTCATCCTGCTCCCTGCCCCATCCTCTGCCCCAAAGGTTCTCCCACCTCATTTCCCACCCTGTCCCCCACCCCGTGGCCCCACCCACCTCATCCCCTGCTCTGCGGCCCCTCTTGCCCCATCCCCCACCTCAATGTCCTATCTGTCCCATCCTCCGCCCGACCTGCAGCCCCACCCACCTCGTTCCCCACCCCACGGTCCGACCTGCCCTACCCTTTAGCCCCGTCCACTCCATCCCCCACCTCATGGCCCCGCCTGCTCCATCCCCCGCCCCATGGCCCAACCTGCCCTACCCTGACGCCCTGGCCACTGCTCCGTGCCCCGCCTATGCCACCCCGCCAGCTAGCTCGCAGCTAGCGCATCTTCTGTGGTCGCTGCTGACCTGCTGTCACCGTGCCCAGGAGAGTCTTTCGTTGGTTTTCACAACATTAAAGCTGATATTAGAGAATTAGTGGGAGGGAAAATATTTTTAGAGATGGCACAGCTGCTACAGACCGGCAACAGGTCCGCCTCGGCAAGGCTGACAGCAGCCATTACGGTTAATTGCTCCTTGCGCCTACTATTTGTGCCGGCGAGTGACAAGGTGCAACTTCACCTCAGCAGAAAGCTGGAGCACGTGGGTTAACGCGTCATCAGTGCATCCTGCGTCACCCGTGAGGCACAAAGGGGGGCTCCCACTGGCACATGGCACAGCCCCCATGACGGGGCCCGCTGCCTGCTAGGATAGGCTAACCGTCGTGCCCGCGCCACTTCTTCAGATGACTCCTTCTTTGATGAGCATGGGGTCAAGCAGAAAGGAGCTGAGCTACACAGATTCGGGAAAAGGGTTTGGCTGTGAGTCCCTTATAGGCCCAGGGAGACGGGGCGACTCCTAACGTGCCAGGGCGGTGACACCAGGAGCGGAGTGATGCTGTGAATTGTGCATGATTGTCTGTTTCATTTCATGACTGGGTGGGCAAATTTTGCAGTGGGCCCCCTGCCACGATGGGCCTGGGGGTGAATGCCCCTCTGTACCCCCTGTACTCCTGTGCTACTGGTTGGCTGCGTACTGAAGTCTTGTAACCTGGAAGTGAGTGCATTGGCACAACTGCTCCTTGCACAGTACTTTTAATAGGTTCTTCCTAATTGTCTTATTAGGTTCTTGCTTTGTCTAGTAGCTGTTGAGTAGCTCCTACTCCAGTACTGCTCACATTGTACCTGGGCATTCACTGGATGTTCAGTCTAACGCCACTTAATACCGATTCGACTCCTTGACAGCCATAAGTTTGTAATGAGTCATTTGCCTCCCTTTTACATCTGCCAATCAAAATCAACGTAAAGATAAGCCAATCAGAATGTCACCATGTTTGCTGATGATTCCCAATTTTTTTTTTTTTTCCCTCGCAAGTTATTTATTTTTTTAATTGTGCAAACGCCCTTCCCGGGAAACGTAAATGACCAGGACATGATTGAGACACTCCGCTACCAAGCGGACGCTTCTGAAAGCGCCTCTGGCGCGAGGCGCTTAGCGAGAGCACCTCCGTATGCCCGCGCGCCCGCGCACGTTTATCCGTAAAAGCGATCGGCGAGAGCCACGGAGCTGGCACTAGCTCCCGCTGCGTTCCTGAGGAAAGCGAAAGCAGCTTCAGCAGCGCAGACGCTAATCCGGCACATCTGTGAGGTGCCGCGCTCTGCTGTACGCACCATATGTTTTTAATCATTGTAATAGCTTTAAAGAACCTGTTCTGAGGGTACCCCGCATATGATCCTTTTATTGCTGTGGTCTGTAATTTAAACAGTTTCAGATGGGGGGGGGGGGGTAGGCACATGGGGGCTGGCACGGGAAGGCTGTCAGGCCCCAGGGCTCCAGGGCCCAGCTCTTGACCTCAGCGGTGCTGGGTTCAAGCCCCACGCAGGGAGCCCAGACATTAAATCTCCCGTCCTTGACAGGGGTAATTGGCCACCGGTGACAAGAACACTGCTAGGGCTAAGTAGACAATCCCCAAAATGTCCCGTGAGCACAGAGCAGCAGACCAAAGTTGTCAGAGAGTGCTGTAGGAGTGCTAAAAATACCAGGCGGGCCTGAATACATTTACGTTTTTTACATAGTTTATGTTCTTGACACTGGCAATCTGTGTTCGCTGCTCAGCTCCCAACCCCCCACCCCCAGGGAAGGGGGCCTGGCATTAGACACTCCTGTATGGCAAACAGCGAATGTGACACACCAGGAGGTCATGGTCATCAGTTTAATCACCTGGGGGTCACCCGGGAACATTCACTCTTTTTAATGTGTATAATAATAATAATAATAATAATAATAATGTTGCCCCTTTACATTGTCAGAAGGTGGGTTTCTACTTTTCCACCAGGTGGCGTATTGCCCCACTGAAAAGCTCCCCAAAGAGGAGGCCCTCTCGCACACTTCGCTCTCCTCCACACTCCTC
>JABFEA020000010.1:19574225-19584771 GCA_019775915.2 Cyphomyrus plagiostoma | reverse complement strand
ATGACAACAACCAGAAACAGCTGATCACATGGGGATCCCACACAAGGTTAATGAGGGGGCGTGGCACACAGAAGGAGCAGATGATCGGGGCAGGACGGGGGTAAGGTTGGGATGAGATCTTTATCATTTTGGAAGCCAATAAGAAAAAAATGCTCTTGTTTTATCCAGTTCATTTTGTGTTTAAATGCTAAAAAAAAAAAAAAACATATTTAGGTGTAATTTTGGGGGGCTGGGAACCAATTAATTGGTTTTACATTATTTCTTATGGGAAAAATTCGATCAGAACTTGAACTTTAGGATTCGATTTGGAGTCCAGAACGGATTAAGTTTGAACCAAGGTACCACTGTGTGTGTGTGTGTGTGTGTATATACACACACATACACACACACACACACACAAGTGGACCAGCTTAAGTGGTAGCGGAAGACTGGAACATGTGTAGATGGTGTGAGGGGTTTGGGCCCGCACTGCTACCCAGCACGGTGCATGCTGTATATGTAGCCAGAGTCCTCATAACAGCATTTAGGGCACATTACATTTCTCTCACATCTTCCTTCTTTCCCCCACTACCCATCAATAAAACCGATTCCATCCCATAATGTTAGCAACACTTAAGCATAATGTTGCATAGCAAATTAATCACCCCGGTGGCTGATCTCTGTAGTTAAAAAAACGTGGCATTGCAGAGCGCAGGAATAAAACATTAAAAATACCATATTTCATGGCCTGACATGAAATGCGTCCTGCTAGCAATTACGATAGGCTCATAATTAAAGCCAGCTTTACCATCAATAAAAAAATAAACAAAAATGCTAAGCTTGATTTCTAAATGTATCAGAGTTCCCTGAATAAATACTCTGGGGGGGGGGGGCACAGCGGGTTGGGGGGCTGGTGTAGTGCCTGTAATAAAACAATGGTTGTCAAATATTTTGTTTATATATAGCTATAGAATTTATTTAGATTATACACATGGAAGCCATTTTTTATCCGAAAAAATGTTGCATTGTTACGCAAGACTGGATTGAATGATTTAAGTCTTTCTCCGTAGTAAATCATGGATATAATTAGCAAATGGCATACTGCTCAAGTAATTTATCACTATTTGGAGGGCAGCATTCCAGAAAAGATTTGGAGATCTGCAGACCTACTGCATTGTTCCTAAATAAAGGTCTACAAATACAGATTTAATACAATATTAAGGCCAGCGAAAACGGTCTTTTATAGTAGGATGCCGTTCAAGCTTATATTCAAAATAAGCCATGTGAGATGGGACTTTAACTCAATAAGTGCTTAGCCTCTCTGTGGGAAAGGGGGGACGCGCTGATTAAATAAGGAACCAGCTACGGAGCAAATGATCATTTTCAATCCCTTTAATTGGACAAATTGTTATTTTGGCCACAATTAGGGGTGAAGCACAAATGCAATCCTCTCCTTCCCTTTTGTTTTAAAGGGAGGTCTAATGCTTCAGAGGGGGCACCACAGGGGTGTGTGTTAGAGCAGGCCGGAATCGACCCCCCCTGCGCACCCACCCCCTCGGTGAAGGAGCCCCCTCAGAGCCTCATCTGGGCCCAGTCAGGCATCTGCTACATCACGCGTCAGGGCCATGTGTGACATCTGGGAAATTTACTGTATCCCGCCTTGCTACATTACACACAATTTACCGTTAAAGGTCATTATGTACCCGTTAATCCACTTTTAATTGATATCCTAACAAACACAGGAAGCTGGGAGAGACATAAAGGCCCGGCTGAAGCACAGAGCCAGAGACGTCTCCAAGCCCGGCTTGTACACAAGATCTTTAACACGGCGGAGGGTTTACAAGCAATGCCAGCAGATTAAAAGAATAAAATATAACACTGATACTGGAAAACAGCAACGTTTTAACACTGCATGTTCCTGCATTGCTAAAGTTTTTTTTTTCTTTAAAGGTTACAAGAATCATTTGACAGGCCACAAGCACACCAGATATTTTTTTTTATATTTGGATTTCATCCTTGACCACACCGATCATTCATTTTCGGATGCTTCCGCCGATCCGTGAGAATGGGCCCGGTTTAAACACTTTCATCTGGGGCTGTGTAAGTTATTACGATTCCATAGAAACCGCTTTGGATAAACACAGTGCAGCAGCACAGGATGCGATTAAAGCGGTTAATAGATATGACATACTTTAAGCTCGATTTCCATATGGCCTCATATAATCAAATAAGGCGGTGTGTAAGCCTCAGGGGACAGTGACGTAGCCAGAAACAGGTCCCTGTCCCCCCCTGCATGGATCCGCACAACCCCTTCAACTGGGACCCCCTCTAAAAGGAATGCCAGGGGCGATTCTAGGATTCTTTTTTAAGGGGAGGGGCCATAAGAGAGCCCGTAATTTATACAGAGGGGCTGGTTTTACTATTATCCAATAGTATGTTTTGAATCAGTAAGTGACAGGGGAGGAGGCACTCTCAGGGCCAATCAGATGTCAGTTGGAGCCAGTACCCCTCTGGCCCCGCTCCGTACATTCCCTTGAGGATCGCTCGGCTAACCCCTCCAATTCACCCCCTGTCCGATGTCCTCTCACCGCGGTTGCAGGGCAGGGGGGTGTCACGTGACTTTCCCAAAGTCAAACGTGTGCACGGTGGAGAGTGTCGAGTTTTAACACACATCTGCTTACCGCTAAATACTGCCTTGTCCAGAAGGGGACAATCTGTGTCTCTAATTGCTGTCACCGAAGCCTAGATTCATTATGTGACTTTCCCATTAAAATGTGAGCATTAATTTGTATAATGAAATATCACCCTCTGCAGTGTTCATTAACTGCTCCCCACTCTGTATATACTGCACATTGTTAGCTACCTAGAAACTGTAGTTAATTTCACTAATGGATATTTTCCCACTCAGTGTTCGAGAGGAAAATTAATACTGTAACATTAGCTCTTTAACTTTTAGAGAAATTTAAATTCACTTCATTCCTTTCAATGAAATGTTAGGAAGTCATTAATCTTAACGTTTTATTTTTCACGATACCATCCTGTTTGGTAAGCAATGCAATTGTTGCGCTCCGAAAGGTTGGATATGTAGGCCACCTTATTCATTTTTATTCAATTATTTTATTCCATAAAAGTTCATTTTAATGACAGCTATAGCTTCCCCCCCACCCCCTTCACAGGAGAGGCAGATGCATTTTGATGGAAAGAAGACCGGGTGTTTTTTTGAGTATCCTTTGAACTGGGAGCGCCATGTCCGTCTGGGCATGGGCAAAGACCCCCTGCACCGCACGCGTGCATCACCTCTTCCCGGGGATGCGGATCACTTCCTTGCACGCGGCACCACAGCGGCTCTCGGCTCTCCTTTGCCGTGTTTTTCTTGTTGGCAAAATATGATCCTTCGGGGCTCCCTCACCACACCACTTCAAGCAGACATAATTCAATATCCTGCCATTAGGTAAGCTAGACCCCCCCCCCCCCCCAATGGCAATTTAAAGAGACAGGCCCTCAGATACTAGGATGCGCATTTTGAGGGAATCGGGGAGTGCGGGAGGTCGCGGGCTAGGCCTCGCAGAAGGAGATGCTCGGATTGAACTGAAACTTTCCTAATGACTCCAGTGCAGCGAGGGAAAGGGGGGGGGGGGGTATTCCCCCAGTTAGTTGCTTTCAAAGCTGAAGAGCACCCTCATTATTTAGGGGGAGGTGCAGCCTGGGTGGTCCCCTTCTACAGGCAAAGCATACAGACCCTGGTGCACCTCCCATCCATGCTACACTGCATAGTACCTTCACTTCAGATATATAGCTATATATACAAATACAGATACATGCATATTTTACATATATTCACAACATTTATAAACACTTTCATTTGACACAATGGGAAGACGACCTGCTCTCTCCAATCAAAGTTAAACAGTCACACTCCAATAGAGCCTTTCCCTGCCACTACGACTGTCGTCTTTTAACCATTATATGTTGAATGTGTGGTTGTCTCCCAGTCTGCGGTTCCAGGTGGGCTTCCTGTCTGCCGGATGGGATCGAGGGGAGAGGACAGCAACCTCAGCGAGTGCAAGCTCACCCGTGTGTATCCTCAGATGGACCTTGAGATGGTGGGACGTGCGGAAGGTCTTCCCACAGTAGGGGCAGTCCTTCATGGCTGAGCCCATGGCACGTTCCCGGTGCTGTGGGGTTGAGGGTGGCTGGATCCCTGCCGCTCTCCCAGAATCCTCCCCGACATCTGCAGCGGACAGACAGACGCACACACGCCATCAGTGGTGCAGGTGGGTGTCATGCGCTCTGCTGTTTGTCAGCCTGCCTCCACCTGATAGGATGTTGACACACCTGCGGGCGCTTCGAGAGGGCCTACTCTGACGAGCTTGCCTGCCGCCCGGGCCTCACGCGGCCCTGTCACGCTAAGTGGCACCAAGGCCCATGATGCAGCTCCAAGCTCTTCTGTCTGGGAGCTGGGGAAGGAACAACCAGCAGAGGCCATTGCTGATCCACGCCCCGCAGCACCCAGTCGATGCCACTCAATTAGCCAGCAAATGGAGAGCAATATAGATGGTGAACCCCACCCCCGGCTCTGTACCCGGGCCTTCGGGGTGCGAGAGGCAGCAATTCGGCTTCGCCTGCTGCCACACCAGGATTGAGCCGTTACATGTGGTCTGACGTATCACTGCTTTATGGGAAGCTTTCATAAATGACCAGCAGTTCCTATAATCCCACCACCACCACAGACACACAGACACACACACACACACAAATACTGGTTTGTAATTCTATCCTTCTGAGGACTGTTCCTTCATTTCAATGAGGAACACTCTATTCACAGCACGACGATGCTTGTGGGGACCTGAAAAATGGTTCCCACAACATAAAAAACAGGTTTTTATTACATTGTGGAGGAAATTTGGTCCCCACAATGTAATATAAACTGAATCCACACAAACACACACATACCCAGATTACCTCCCAAGTATTACCAGATGAATAAGTAAAGTGCGGTCAAGGCTAGTGAAACAGTGATTTGGACCCAAGTTGATCAGTGCATGGGCCACAGCAACACAAATACCGTTAAAATTGTTTGATGGGGGGGGGGGGTGACCTCAGAATGGAGTGAATGTCGAGCAGAATTGAATGCTTGCTCCTTTTCTCGTGTCTCCTGAACCAAACAGAAGAGCTTAAAAAGTTTACAAAGCTGAGATGACACAGTTTGCATCTCCGGTGCTATTAAGTGTCGCGACTGATTTCAGTCTCATGATTCCCTGCCCCCCCCCAACTAACTCTGTGAGACAGACAGACAGACACACACACACACACACACACACACACAATCACAGGGGTGTGAATTTACATAATTATATGCACCACCACTCCCACGTGCCCCCTGATGGAAGCTGCTCTCCGTACCCCACGTGGGGTACCCACCCCCTTCTTCATTCCTCAGTCCTGGAGGAGAGTCGCACAGTAGGGGGGGGGGGGGATGGGGGTGCTTGAAAACAATCGTTTTTAAGCCCTCGATATCCCCATCAGCTGTCCCTGCCACCATATCAGTGTCTGTTTGGACATAACAACCCCCCCCAGCCCCCACACACAGACACACACGCACACATGCACACGCACACACTCATACACACACATCCAAATAAAACCCTTTTGCTGTATCTTTTCATTTAGTAACTGGCGGGTAAACAGTCCCCCGCGCCGCCGTTTGCTGTGCCTTTGTCTTTAATCAGCTGACTGATCCGCTGCTTTAATACGGCTGTTCCAATTACTGTAAAAGTCATCCCGCCTCGCATAACCACAAATATTGACAGTTTATTGCACAACACATTTATGACATTTGAAGGTCACCCCATACATTATACATCGTCTTCTGGAGAAGTGTCTAGGACAGAGAGATACAAGATAACGCGCCAGCTATAACTATAAGCTATATATTGATTTTCTCCATTTTTTTTTTTTAAAGAGGAAAATCTGTGAGTTTCAAATTTAAACGAGAATCACAAGCAGGCCATGGGTTTAATGAATTGATTTAAAGCCTGAAACAATCATTTTGACTGGTCTCCATCATAAATGTTCCCAAAAAAGTTAGAGAGCCAACAATGAACCATTGGTGCATTTTCTGGTATAAAATGTCACTTGACTTCATGATACCCAACTGTACTAATGCCTTCCCTGCTTACCCTCTCTCTACTGGAACTTGAAATCACACCAATATTTCACTAATCCATCCATCCATTCATCAGTGCATCTATCTATCTATCTATCTATCCTTATTCTCTATGTATCTAACATATCCTGGTTAGGGTCACATGAAGTTACTTATTTTTGCTAAAAATGTGAGAATTCAAACAGCTTTCTCTGGACCTGTGAATAGAAAACTAGATATTCAGCAGGAATTTAAGAAAAGCTCTGCTTCTCCCAAATATGTGAAAAGCCAGAATGCAGGAGTAACTGGATAGGGTAGTGAGAAATGTATACAGTAATGTCAGTTATTTTAACAATAAAAAATAATTCCGCTAGCTATTCAATTCGATGTTTATTTCACTGCTACCCACAATAGTTATGACTTGTTAAATAAGCAGGGAAAAATTGCATTTTGTCAGCTGCTGCAGTGTTTCCTCTGGAATGGAATGGAATATTCTGCATGGCAGCGAATGTGTTTTCCTTTTTTCTATAGTGCCCACAAACACATATGAAACATTATGCAGACTGTAGTATTTCTGAAGGCACGTGCACATATAGGCACCTTATGATTGGATTGGGTTTTAAAACCCTAAGTCGAAAACTGACCGAAGGCACGCATCCTGCAGGAAATTAGATAAAAAAAGGATTCTATGCTATTATTGAACAAGCATTACGAATGTAGAGAACGGAAAATACATCTAAAAAATACCATTAAACGGCAGTTTAACAAAGTCAGGCGTGGTACTTAAGTCTTACATTATTAGACCACTGGCGCACTGACGCTAACTTCTTGGGGGAAAAGAAAAATATGGATAATAAAAATTTGAATATTAAGGAGTATAAACCTTATTTGAACACATCATTTAATGCAAAATGATTCATACCAAAAACACTTAATGAGGGTTAATTATCATATTATTCTCATAAAATTGTGGTATTTTGAATAGTTCCGAACTATTATGATGCCAGTGTGTACTGATTTCAGCCAGACAGCAACAAGGGGTCCTTATTAATAATGTTTACGTTCAGTGCAAATTATAAGCACATTTGTTCATACTTTATTAATTTCAGAGAATCAGCCCTACGACACCGTTACACACACGACCTTCAATGCGTAGGATACATTTCAAAACCGTATATGGAAAGGAGCCGCCGCCGGAACCGTTCGATCACAATGGGTCGCGAACCAATGTCCCACTGCCTTATGCTGCAGGTGTCGCGGTGGGACCAGATCCATCCCCCACCTCCTCCGATCGCGTCACTCTCAATCGAGTTTCCCGTCAGCCCCTGGACACGGCGAACAATGTAATTGCCTGTGAATGACTTATACGGTATTCAAGTACATTGCAATCATCTCCACTGGCTTCCATATAATGCAATATTGCAGCTGCTGCTGCCGTTATCACGACCAATAAAACATTAAAAATAATAATGATAAACCCTTTGTAATATAACCCTGATTAACAATACGAAAAGGCAGAAAGCAGAAACATACACGCTTAGTTTAATTATACATAATATGACAAATCCTTGGATCCGCGAATATGTTAATCTCACGTCTTCCCTCCATTTCAGATTAAAGAGTAATAAAGGTCCTGTTTTGGGTGCATTTGCTCTCGTAAACATGTAATGTGCTATTAAGAACAAAAAGGGAAGATCAAACTGCGGTAAAGTCCCCCAAACCATCTGGGAGTGTGACCACCAGTCACCGAGCGGGCTGTCAGATGATCAGAGCCGGAGGGACGCGGCGAGTGCACAAGCACCTACCCGCGTATTCACAGTTATACACACGCGTGCACTCATGGCCACTGGGTGAAATCCGCGCGCACACAAAAAAAACTCGAAGACGCATAAATGCACGCATATGATATATTCGTGCGTGTGTGTGTGTGTGTGTGTGCGCGCGCGCGCCGATCAAGACCCATCTTCTAGCAGCTCAAAAACAGACAGCGTGCGTGTGCGTCTGTCCTCCGAGACTGAGCATTGGACAGGTCGTCTCCAAACGGGCCACGCCCTGCTCTCGCTAATGGCTGAAGAAAAACAAAAAAGAAAAAAAACAAAGAAACATAACAACAAGCGGGGAAGGGGGGGAAGCCATCTCCTTTAATGGTGCCTCTGCAATCACACGTCCTAGCTAAATTGTGCTGCGGTTTTGATTACTGCGATATCACACGTAGGGAATGGGGGGCGGGGGAAGTAAGAAAAAATATAATAAAAAACACAGGATGTTTCTTTCCATTATTCTAATGTGTCGCACGTCTGCGCGAGCCTGTGACCCCTCTCTCTTCCCCCGCGCGTGCCGTAAAAGGGAGCGCCAGCTCCCAGAAAGAAAGTAAAAGGTGATGACATCATCTGAGGGGCATTAGCTTTTAAAAATGCACCCCCGGGGGATTTATTTCCTTACTCCGGAGCAACACAACACCATCCGGCCGACGCACCGCTCCTCTCTTGATTTGGACCGGTGCCATCTTTGTGAACGGCCGGTTCATGCGAGTTAATCAATTTGAGGTTTAGTTACTGCTGAGCCCTGCATTCTACGCACTGCTAGAAAGTCATTTGAACTCACAGAATTTATTAACCAAATACCAATTATCATTAAACACCCCTGCATTATCTCTGCTTTTACTACCTGACAAGAAGTACTTAATGAAATTTTAGATTAAAGTTATTTAGTGTTTGATTTATCTTGCCGGACTCCTGACGTGACCCAGCATACAGCAGCTGGTAGTATCCCAGTTTTTTTTTTTTTATTTTCCTTTTTTAATGTCATGCACACAAAGGACCTCCCCCCCCCCCCTCTCCAGTATCAAGGCAACAACACAATCCAAGATAAACCTTTTTAAAGTATTACGAACCGGCACCAGAGTTTACACCAGGCAGCACAATTGGACAGAGGCTTCTGTGACCTGTGTATTTTTAAAAAATAAATAAATAAATAAATAATGTTTACTGCACAAGGTTTGTGAGATGAAACAGCCACAAAATGTGCTTCATATAAGGCTTGCTAGTAAACAGGGGTACCAGATGTTCTTTGATGTTAATAATGGCATTTATTATTAATATTAATTAGACTGCATTCAGCAATACATTTGGGCCATTTCCAAGTCAATTAAGCAAAATGGCATTCGGGAGATGTTGGGAAAGGCTCTTTAAGGCAGGTGTTCCTCACTCCCCTAATAAAACATTTTTGCAGGGACTGAAAAACAGCTCGGGCTGAATTTTCCCCTTTGTCTCCCGTGAAACTATTTTATCCTGCTGCAAGCAGAATATGCAGCAAAACAAAAGTGATTTTGATCAGGCTGGTTTTAGAATTTGTATTTAGAATAATATGAATGTTGCTGTTATTTGTTTCTTGCTTTTTACATGGATCACAGACGTGGTTATGCGGGGGCGGAAGTCAACGCACGGGAGGCCGACGCGGACGACACTGGGGGACAGGGCGAAGGTGGGGGCGGCTACACGGCGGCCCTCGTACGTGGAATGCCTGGGGACTCCTTTTAACTGTCAAACCGTACGGCGTCACTCCCGGGGCCAAACGGAGAGCCGGGACCTTATGCCACCCTCAGGATGATGTGGTCTGCTCCAGACAACACCAGCCCCAACCACGGACGTCCAACTGCAAGAGGAGATAAAATTTAAGAACACATGGTAGGGCAGCGCTGAGGGGACAATGCTTTCCTATATAATCTGCTGCCCTGTGTGAAAAACAGCAGGTTTTTTCCCTCTATCATGCATAATCTAGACCTTGAAAGGGTTGTTGCACCTCCATTGAGCCTGGTCTTGGCAGTGGCTCTCCTAAGCCCCGCAACACAGCAGCGTACAATGGTGCATTAGCAATCTGTGCATCCATTCATCAGCGGACGCGTTTTGGATTGTGTATTTATGGCATGGGACACTTTCCATGGCTGAGAATTAATGAACATGCCTCTCCTTGCAACAAACATGCACCTGTGTCGCGTTGCTCGTAATCAGAAGCATTTATTTATATTAGTGCCGGGGTGAATTAAAATGCTATTATTAAAAAAATTCAGCGGGAAAAAAAAGGGGGAAAGAAGAGTTGGCGAGGGGGGGGGGTTCATTTGTGTGTGTGTGTGTCTGTTTGGTTTTGTTTCCATATTGGGGGGAAATTCTCAATGATAAAGTCAATGGAAGAATTAGGTTAAATCACAGGTTTTGTCTCAATTTTCCACTGTCACCCCACCACCACTGTGACGGTGATGGTGAATTACCTCCTGAACCCACCTACTTCCAGAGATCTTGGTCGTGTTGCTCTTCGACTGCCATGTAAGGCTTTGTGTTAACACTTTGTGTAAGGAATTAATTAAAGCTAACAGGCTGAAACGCAGCCATGATAAAATGTTTCGTTTTAACAGACCTTTCAGAC
>JABFEA020000010.1:19544134-19559052 GCA_019775915.2 Cyphomyrus plagiostoma | reverse complement strand
CCAGCCTTCTTTAACCCGACGATAAATTTTATTTTTTAATTATAAAAAAAAAAAACATAAAGGGGGCGTGTGCACCCCCCCCCCACCCCCGCCAAAAAAAAAAAAAAAAAAAAAACAGGCTTATTCAGAAGAAAAGGGTAGCAGTATTTTGGGAATTTAAAAAAAAATTAAAATTAAATGACAGGGTTCCCTTGGCAACCACTGTCGACGCCCTAGTCGAACCGGGTGGCCTGTTTCCCAGCATGCCTCACACCCCTAAAGGGGAATTCCACAACGTCTTAAATCATTATTAATACCAAAATAATAAAGGCTAATAACGACCTACCCCACTGACTACCCTCTCCGTGACAGTCGCATTAGTCATTCGGACATATATAAATCCATCCATCTTCTAACCACTTATCTGTTACGGTCAGGGGTGTATGTATAAATGACTAACCTTTCAGCAATTAGTGAGAAGGAAGATAGGGGGCACTGGGTGGGGATGAAGCGTGAATTTTGGGGTGTACAAATGAGCTTCCTTACGTCACACTGTGTGTGGATTTACAGCGATATCATTCATTTTGCATTCACACACGACTTGCCAATCAGACAATCAGCGCACGGAGGGAAACTGGAAATGTAAGACAGCGGCTTTGACCTAGCGCACTGTAATGCCGCACTGTAATAAATTAGATTAATATAAAAAGACATCTTTTCAAATTTCATGTAAAAAAATTACATGACAGATTGAAGCAGAAGGCTTGAAATGAGTGGGTAAATTACAGGTTAGTAAAAGTAGGTTTGCGGATTCAAAAGCAGTAATGGAAGTCAATTATACCGAAAGACAGTGACATAATTCACCGAGAGATCCACATAATTAGCTGGGAAAATACACAGAAGTAGGACTGTCCTCATTTCAAAGCATTGACACTAAATACGGTGGGTAGAGAAATCACTCGCCGACTTGCGAAGTGGCAGAGACGGCTGCTTCGGTCTCTCTGGCAGATTCCTGGATCTCCATGTAGACTCCTGATGCAAACGGCTGAGCTTTACGATACAGGTGGGTTTGATAAGGCTGTCGTCTCTATCAGAAGCTACATTTCTTGAATTTCTTGAATCTTGCACTGGGAAACGGGGGGCGTGGGAGGGGGCTAAGGCACTGTTTTTCCAGGTTACAATGCCGGCCGTTTTCTGCTAAACACGTCTATTACATGGTACGGGGAATCAGTGTGTGTAATTGCTCCCGCCGTAATTATGTAATGAGATGGATATCCATGCCTTATAACCCAAGGCAGCAAAAAGCAAATTCAATTTCAATTTTCTATGGCCGAGTATTTAGCCCGTATATCTGAAATCTGGAGAGGGGCAGGGCTATCGTCTACCGCGGCCCCCATTAGGAGCACATCACCAAAAACAAAAACAGGCCTAGCATTGCAGAGGAGGGGCCATTGCACGTGTGAGATTTCTCTGTTCTCAGGTCAGACTAGGCCACATTCCCTGGGATCGCAGTTACCCCACGAGAAACACCCACCTCTATCATACTTTCTGCCTCATTGACATATTCCCTACCAAATTCAATATAAACCCTGCATTTTTATCAAAAGTGACATATACATGTTTTTTTTTAATTTTTTTAAAGAAGGGTCCCCAGAGGAACTGTTGGTTAAGGGCCTCACTCAAGGCCCTGAGGGTGACATCACTCAGGAGTATCTGGGATTTGAACCAGTGACCTTCTGATCACAGGCACAGCATCCTAACCCACTGAGCAATACCCTAGCCAGCCTCCAACCCCCCCAATAAACCACAACAGAGCTGACCCCCCGGCTGAACAAGCATGGTCCTTTAAGAAGTGCCTTGCCTCCCAATACCCCTTTACAGAGGGGTCAGTACATCAGGTCAGGATGCCCCCCCACACACACTTGTCATTCACTGTAAGCCACCTCCTGCAATCCATGGCTGATCCCCCCCCCATAATGAATTCAGATGCACTGTTGCATTCTGGGGGGGGGGGGGGGCGCTTCTTGTTCCTTCTTGTTTATGAAGCCAAAATTACAGCAGCCCCTGTTTTCCCATGTGATCCAGCATTAAAAAAAGAGTGAGACAGAGTAAAACATAATGAAGAGTGGGGGTGCCGGGGCGGCCAGATGTATTTAGGGGTTATTAGTGACACACAGGCAAGCGAGTGGCATCTGTAAAGAACATCCTGAGGCCACCACCAGGCGCTACACAGATCCGCTGCTAAAGAGGAGAAAGGGACTCGCCTCGACCTTCTTTCACAGCCGAGATGTTATCGCTGATTACTGTAATTCAAGTTTAGCTCTGTCAAAATTGCAGTGGGGGGGGTGTTGCGGGGATGGGCGGCACGGCTGTGCTCTGCGTTGTCACCAGTGCAATAAATAAATAAATAAGCAAGCAAGCAAGGAAGCAGGGTGTATGGGAGGATAAAGATACTTTGATGCATACTTTGAGGCGACCGCATCCTGTTCATTAAAAAGAAAACAAAAATAGCGCCCCCCCAGCCGAAGACAGCTTCCTCTGTGTGATTTGTGCAGCGTGGTGCAGGGGGTGATGGCGGACACAGAAGTGATGACGGTTATGAATTCCTATGGGACCCACGGGTCCGTGCCCTCCTGCCCTCCATGGACCGAGGCTTCATGGACTGGTGGGGAACAAAAGCTGTGGATTTGAAAGATTGGCGTTCACTGGAGGGAGGGGCGTAGCTCCCCCATGCTCTTTTGGTTTATAAACTCATTGAGCAATGGAGAGAGAAATAAAGAGAGAGAGTATGTACAGTCTTCAGGAAGTGTGGAGGCTGTGGGTGGAGACCTAGCCAGTGCCCACCTGAATGGTCACATGACTCTGGGACCCTTGTGACTGACCAGCCAGTGGTGGGCAAGATGCCAAAGGTGCAGACCCATCCAGGAGCGATGGACACCCATGCCGCGTCTCTGGCCACCTTACATCCCCACACTGGATGACCCTCCTCCTACCCAGTCTTACCGATTTTCACATTTTACAAGCCAATATCAAAGGATTATTTAGCATTTTTAGACCTATATCAAATGTATTAACTGCTAATTGTCACAATGATATTTTGTTTACAGAATATTTCGCACGAAGTACATTCAATAATCACGGTTACAGTTTCTGCTGACGCTCTTCCTGTTTCTTTTTGCCAAAATCTACCCCAATTTCACACAAACATTGCAAACGCCATAAGCTTCACTTGAGAAATTTAAAACACTTGAGAAAGAAAAAAAAACGAAAATAAAACTTCCTGCTTTATAATTCAGAAGATAATTACTTCCGTACCACATCCACCCTTCTCAGCATCCAATGGTGTTTAGGTTTAATAGTCTGTATAAGAAAATAGGTTTTTATCTCTGTCTCGTTTTCATTAATTCCTAATTGGGGTGTGGGGTTGCCTGTTATTATTCCTTAGATTAAAATAAACATAGCCAATTGCATGTTCAGACTCATTGCACTACATGAGGAAGATAAGGATTCACTGGTACTGTGAATAAACAAACAATTTCTTATGTGCTGTTGAAATTAAGTTGCTCGCAGCCGTCGGCTAAGCCATTTTTCCTGTGACTTTAAAGCATATTTTACTCTGCAAATGAAGTTTGAGGTTTTTTTGACCTGCTTTATATGTATATCTTTAATTAGTGTCTTGTTTAGCTTAAACCAACTGATTATCACACAGTCGTGACCCAATTAACAGGCATGCGGCTTAGTTGCATGCTCGCGCCCCGAGGAACGGCAAAGTTACCTTTAAAATTTCTCTAATCATTAGCTACAGCCTACTTAAATCCTGGTAAACATACACTTTATCTACGCAGCCTCCACCGCTCGTTCCATGAGCGCGAAGGATTTTCCGTCTAAAGGATGCTTTAATTGTTTCTAATGTGTCCTGTTCACGCTCCTCACGCGTACCCAGACACCACTGTCACCTGGCACCCCTGCTCCTCCTCCCTCCCTCCCAACATCCACTACAAGGCAAGAGAAGATTCTGGAATAGCGGGGTGTTTCGACTAGTCTACAGCAGCTCAACAGGTATTGGCATTGTAGGAAGACAGCAATTGGTCCATGATAACGCTCCACGAGGCGTCTGCCCTAAGGTAGGGAGCTCGGGCAGAGTGTGGGGGGACCAAAGGGTGGAATTTTGATGATAAAGCTTGGCATTGGGTAGAGGATTGGGCAGAAATTATGAGGGGGTTGTAACACCCGATAACACCGATGCGACCCTCTGGACCCCCTTAAATGGGTGGAGATCTCAATCCCCCCCAATACTCACCCCAAAGTTAAGCCCTTGGTTAGAGAACATGCCTCGGACACTCCAGTGCATAGCAGGCCAGGAACATGTAGACAATTTCACAGGAACGTGTGTTAGTCAGAGCGAGGGTGGTTACCTGAGGACGGCGAGGATGGGTGTGGGCTGTCCTCCTGGGCGCTGCCTGTCTGGGAGTGGCCCCCGCCTGCCCCGCTCTCCTCGGTCACATTGGAGGAGCCCGGTGTGGTGGAGCGGCTGATGGACTGAGACTCAGGGTCACTAGCAGAACCACGGCGCTCGTCCAGGCCACCACCGTGCTGGGGGCCCTCCTCGGCCAGTCGGGGCTCCTTGCCGTGCACACGGGAGTGTACCACCATCTGGTGGTAAGTCCTAAAGACGCGGCCGCAGTCGGGGCATTCAGCAGGCTTCTCCTTGGCGCCAGCAGGGCCGCAGTCGAAGCCGGGACCCCGCACACAGTGGCCCGCAAAGTCGCGGTGGCCTTCGAAGGCCCCGTCGTCTTTGCAGGATGGGGCCCCGTTGCCGCCCTTGGCCCCTTGCGCTGTTTCCACATGCAGCTTCTGCTTGTGGACATCAGAGCCACCCAGCAGTGGGAAGTTGTGCTTGTCCTTGGCAAAGAGCATGCTGGTGCTCAGCAGGTCTTCATCGGGGCCCCGCGTGCCACGCTGCGGCTCCTTGGGCATGAAGGAGCGCTCCATGGCCATGCCACGGCCCAGGATCTGCCAGCTCTGGTAACTGTTCAGCGGGTCCATCTCCGCCACCTTGGCTGCCGCCTGTAGCCGCTCCATGCAGCTGGATTTCAGCGGGGGCACCAGGTTCAGGCATCCCAGAAGGGGCCGCTTCTCGCCGTCGGTCAGCCCGTGGGCCATGCCACCCATGGGTGACAGCAGCTTCCCAAGCATCTCCTTCTCCTTCATGGCAATGCCAGCCTTGGTGAGCATCTGGTGCTGTTCAGAGAGGCTCGACTTGTCAGGAGAGAGGAGGCCGCTCTGCAGGCAGGAGATGTAGCGGGAGTAGAGGTTGGCCTGAGCCTCCTGCGCCATGCTGTTCATGCCGAGGGGGACGTCGGCGTCGGGCGGCTTGCTCTTCATGGCCAGCTTGTTGAGGTGTACCTTCATGTGGTTCTTCAGAAACCAGGGCTCCTTAAAGCGCCGGCCGCAGATCTGGCAGCAATGCTCGAATGAGTCCTTGTGCTTGCGCATGTGGCCCTTGAGGAACCAGGCCTGGCTGAAGATCTGGCCACACACCTCGCAGCGGAACTCGTTGGCCGGCTTCTCGCCGCCGAAGCCGCTGCCCTGGCCCGGCGCCGACTCGGCAGTGATGTGCGCCTTCTCCACGTGCCCGATCAGGTCCTCCTCGTGCGAGGCGGCAAATTCACACAGTGTACACTTGTAGGGCTTGTGCAGGATGCGGATGTGACGCTCCAGCTCCTCACGCTTCTTGAACTTGCCCTTGCAGAAGGTGCAGCGGAAGCCGCTGGGCGCAGCCGCCTGCTCGTCCTGGGGACCCGCCGCCTTGGGAGAGGCCGATGGCTGTACTGGGTTGTCGGCGGCGGCAACGGCAGCGGCGGGGCCTTGGCCAGCCGGTGTGAGGAGCCCACAGGCGGAGGTGGGCTGCGGCTGCTGCTGGTGGCTCTGTGGGGCCGGGTGCTGGTGCTGCGTAGCCTGGGGGTGCTGCTTGAGGTCCAGACGTGGCTGCAGGAGGCTGCTGCGCATCTGCTTGTCCCTCAGGATGGCTCGCTCCTCCAGCTCGTGAAGCAAGCGGTTCTCCTCGCGGACACGCCCACGACCCTTGCCCAGGTTGCCCAGCTTGTGGGTGCGAAGGTGGATCTTCAGGTTGCCCTTCTGTGCTGCTCGGTGGTCACAGTAGGGGCACTTGAAGGGCTTCTCTCCAGTGTGTGTGCGCATGTGCAGTGATAGGATGCTGTTGAAGCGGAAGCGCTTCCCGCACAGTGGGCACGGGTACTTCCTGTTCTTACGCGCGTCGTCCTCAATGTCGTTCATCTGAGACATGATGCCCAGGTTTTGCCCATTCAGGAACTGCTGCAGGTCCACCCGGCCATTCATGCCGAGGCCCGCCGTGGCGTCGATATCACGGTTCAGCTGGTTAGCCAGCAGAGCCATCTGGCTGCTGATTGGCTGGCTGGCCAGGGGGGTGTGGCTCTTCTCATCCAATGGGGCGGCGGCCTTTTCCTCAGGGATGGGCTGCCGGCTCTGGAGGTCGGGGAAGGCATGACCCAGCTGTGCGGTCAGCTGGTGTAGCTTCTGGCTGATGGGATAGCGGCCATTGAGGACGGAGTTGCTGAGGTGGGCGTCGGCCTCAGGTACCGCTGAAGAGACGCCAAGGCACAGACTAGATTCTTCCATCCTGGGGAGGGGGCAGAAAAAGAGCAAGCGCCATGGTTAGCGGCATGAAGCCTGAGAAGAAAACCACCTTCCCAAAAAAAAAACTCGACAAGCAAATAACACCATTGCTAGACACACTGAAATCTGGCAGTCCAACGTCTCCCAGTGTGTTGGTTTTACCCGAATATAACTTTTTAGCATTCAACTTTAATCTACTTTCTTGCCGGAGCGAAAGAAAAAAGAAGGAAAGGAGCCTAACAGTCGTATCACATGTTTTCACAGGATCAAATATAGCTCCGGAACGATCTCCCTCATCCCGCGCCGCCGCGCGACGCACTTGAGCTTCATAGAGGCGAGCGGAGCCCGGTGCTGGTGTACGCGCCCGACAGCGGCTTGGAGAAGCAACCGCAGACAAGAATAGCACTTAAGTGACAACTGGGAAGCGTTTTTCGAATTTACAAAGTACACGGCACAGCCTCACGCCGGGGGAGCCTGTCACCGCGAGAGCCATCTCAAGGCCGTAATACAATTGCGAATGCAGTAATTGCACTGTAAACAGGCATAGCGCCGCATAATTAAACAACTTCGGCCCAACCTATCAGAATGCCTTCAATTACATGGCCTAATGAAACAGAGCGGCAGCCCTGTCATGGAGCTACTGGTACATCACTATTACGATATTAACAACAGCACTTAAAAGGCAGGCTTTACTTGAGCGCACACGCCCTCTTATCCTGGCGCAGGGGCACTCGTCGAGGCTTAATACCCACTGGAAGCCACGCGCTTTTGCTAAGTATTGTTTTTGGCCTTTTTTCTTTTTTCTTCCAAAAGCCCCCACGCCAAAATCACTCTCATGTTAAGATGAAAACAGCAGGCAGGCGACTCATAAGAGGGGGGTCCGGACGACTGCTTGGAATAACCCGGACGTTTCCCAGGACAGCGGGAGAGGCACAACGCTACCTTGACGAGGCACGACCACTCATCCGGACTTGTCATATCTGAGGTTTCCTCGAGAGGGAGTTTATGCCTTTCTGCCTGCGCCACAGATGGGTCAAACCTTGGGAAACAATAAAGCGAGGTTTTCGCCCCAGTCGACAGAAACAGCTATAATATCCGATTAAGCCGATTAGCGTGCTGCCCGGTGACACGGCCGGGTGCCACGGCGCAGCTATAATCTTGTGTGCTTGCTGCTAAGCATTAAGGGGAGTACTGAATATTAATGGCCAGCTGACCCTTGCTTAGGTGCCGGCCATTAACGCCACGTGATTCACGCAGAGTTGGCTTTAACTGCAGGCTCCTCTGCATCCGTGTTACTTTTTTGGGTTAGAATGACAACAATCGCTCCAAGTTCCTCTCGTTTGGGTGAAGGGCAAGTTTTTTTTTGTCACTGTAACTTATTCTTCAGGTTGCCCAATCAGAGTCCAAATTTGAACCATACAGAGAATATTTGGTCTCACATTAAACACAAACTAAGCAGGAAACATTGTTCGACTACTCATCAACTGCTCAAAGCCATTAACACTGAGTGGAACAATACTGACTCTTCTTTCTGTAAAAAGCTACCCGCAAGTTAACGCACAACGCTTGTAAATTAAACGATATCAGAGGGAAAAGCTAGGTTCCTTTATCTGCTTAATTCTTTTTTATATTCTGATATATATATTTTTTTTTTTTTCCCGCACCTGGAGGCAGTCCTCTGCTCACCTTCCCCTGTGACATGGAAGTGTGTGGACATTCATAAAACGGCCCAATTAAGTGGGCCCACCTGGTGAGGAATGAGGGAGAGGGCAGCCACACTAGCTATGTGCCGATGCTAAGGGTTGGGCTGCCCCAACCCCCACCCTGTGTAGATTAACGGAGTCCCCCCCCCCCCCCGGAAATAGACACTGCAGGAGCGCTGGCCCTCATGCCAGATGGAACACACACGCGTGGGCATCCACACACACGTGCTGCCCCTGGTGTCACGGCCCCCGTGCCCCCTGCTCACGGGCCTGCGAGGAAACTCTCATCTCCGTGTAAATTAAACCTCCGCGGTCAATCCCTCCTCTTAAAGCTGCACGCTCCAAAATAAGTGGCCAGGGGGAAAAAAAAAAGTGCATTTAAAGCACTACGCTGCTGGTGTGTAAGTTAATTACGCTCTTCCCAAACGCACCCACATGCGCTCCCCACCTCCACATCTGCGCGCTGACGTGGTGACTCAGTATGAATCACGTACGGCGAATGCGTGGCACCTCGCTGGATGAAGAAAACCCCGCAGAGCAGGGCCAGATCCCAAAGAGAGCCCCCCCCCCCAAGCCCCGCCCACAAATCACAGCTACCTGCCTGGTCGGCCGCATGGATTTATGCATGGATAGCTGTAAATTCACATGCTAATTACATTACTGTGCTAAGCAAACAAACACGCAACACTAATGTTCTTCTGTGGGTTTTATTAAGAGTATGTGTGCGTGTGTATGTCTGTGTGTGTGTGGGGGGGGGGGCAGGGCAGCTTTCAAGCCCACGTCACTGCAGCTGTAAATTCCAATTAATGTGCCTGTCCAGATGCTGCCCGAAAAATGGTTCATATTGTTCCAATTTTTATGAAAAATAAGCACCTCTGACTGCAGACTTATGACACGTTCAGGCCCCATAAATCAGGGAATAACCGAAATGGGCACGTTTATGCAGAATGCACCACTGAAAATGGATAAAAATTACTTGGCATGATGACTGCGAGTGTCTGATTCCGAACATGGCTGCAAACACGGCTGGTATTATGGTTATTCTGTTAGTACGGCTTTAGCCTGAGCAGGTGATACATATAACTCTGCCCACACTCTCCGTCTGCCCCCGTGCCGGAGCACATTAACAGTCTGCAATGTAAAAAGAGTCAAGCTTAAGCACAGATTAGGCTGATGTCGCTCGCGGTGGGGCTTTACGCTGTTTGTCTGTTTGTTTCGTGTTTCCTCGAACCCACAACCTGGGACTCCAAAGAACGGAGCCTCAGTGACATTTCCACTGGAATTTTGTATGGAAATGCTGGTCAGCCCTGGGCCAGGAGATCCGGCGGCAGCTGTCTACATGTGTTACCCATAATGCCTCGCAAGGCTTGGCCATCCAACATGTCTAGCACAATTAATGCAGGAACAATTGCAAATATCTTGCATGGCGGCCGCTATCTGAGATACAAATCTGTGACTCGAGTGAGCTGTCGGGGGGAGCCTGTCCGCGCGCCTGCTTCCTCAGCCTCCTCTTAGTCATAAAAAATGGCAAAATTATTCCAAGTGGAGCTGCGGGCACCAGTCAGTTTAATGGGGGCTCTCACTGCCTGCTCTGGGAGATCGCTGCGTGCAGGGTGCATACTCTATCCCCCAGCAGGGAGAAAAGAGCATTTATAAAACATGCCGTATATTCTCCCGTTCCTGCACTGTGCATACACACGCTCAGTGAAGCTCTCACTGTCCCCGATTATTCAGCTTCCGCGCCCACCTGTAATGCTGTTTCTTTACAGCCGGTGATTATTCTTTAAGAAAAGCACTGTTTGCTTGGTACGATAACGGCAGTCATTTAACCCGACGTTCCCCCCGGCTGCCCTGTGCCCCCCCCAACCCTCATTAGACGAGCAAGCCAAAGAGACACATACGTACTTTTATCAGGATCAGTCAGCAGCGCCACTCCCTGTGAGCGTTTCTGCAGATTCTGCCCCGCAAATCTTAGCAAAAGGCCCATGAAGCAGTTGGACAAATCTCTGTACCCTGACGCCAGTCCACATGAGCAGGCCCTGGTCTGGGGCACAGATGCCCAAAACCTGAGGGGCTCACTGTGTTATTAGTATGCCGACATTTCATCCCTTACAGAGGAATTTAAAAAAAAAAAAAAAAAACAGATTAATTGCGAAAGTGAATTTCTGCTTAAGTTGTTTCAACACAAGAGGGGAAAGTTTCAAACAGAGCAGCTAAACTAACCAACAGCATTTTCATACTCTGTTAACACACCTCCCCCTGCTTCTTTTCATCTGTTTATCAAACCGACGTGTCTGATCCAGCAGCCTCAGCGACGGGAGGGGGTGGGGGGGTAGGCGGACGTACGACAGTGAGGGCACTGCTTCCTACTCTCTCTGTTAGCCAGTTACCTAGTTCCCTCCTTGCTCCCAACGGCACATAGCCCAGTGCCTGCTTGCACCTCTGGCTGTGCGGGCTGATTCCCTATGGTATCACACCACGCCCCCCCCCCAGCCCCCCCACCAAACTCACCCCTTCGAGGGAGGTCGCATGTCTCCTTCCTGGGTCTCCGGCAAATCGCCACACGTAACATTTACCTGCCGCCGGCAGATGCACTTTAATAAATACCATGGTACTGAAGTCACAGCTCTCAGAGCACCCAGGATTTCCTATGACGCCGTCAGTCAGACGCAGCTGAGGCGGCCGCCTTGCAGTTCGCGGTTAACACTCTCCCCCACGAGCGCCCCGCTCTGCGAGTCGCATGCCGGCCCCTGCTACCCAGCCGCCTTGCAGCAGCAGGTTAATCAGCACGTGCAAACCTGTGCGCGCTCGTACTAACGCGGATGCGTGACTCGCATGCGACACTGAAGTCATAGAGGGCACAGAGGGGGGAGGTGGTGGCTGGGAATCAGCCCTGACCCCCCAAAATTGACGCGAAGACGATGGAGGAACATTAATTACGGCTCACTCTGTCATCTCAGGCACTTATTGACCAGAAATTATTGACTAATTACAATGCAATAGCTCATTAGTTACTACGTAGAAAGTCATCATTATAAATAAATCAATCTTTATTCACCAAGTGTGCAATATTAAACCTTATCAACTTTAAATTGTTCACAAAACCTACACTAAAGCAATGACCGTGCTTATCAATGCAAAAAGATGCTAACGTACCACTAATAAAAATATTAATAACTACAGATAACTACGACAGTCATAGTAATTGTTAATGACTCTGTTCTTCTTTTTCTTACTCTAACTATTATTATAGGAATTACAGCGACAATAGAAAGAGAAAGACAGAAGGTCACTGTTCTCTAACAATATGGATTATGAGTTTCCGAGGTTCAAGGTAGAGGAGGCTCTGGACAGACACAGACACGGACACAGACAGAGACCCGGAGAGGGGAAACCAACACCGGCCCATCAGGAGAATCAAAGCAGGATGAGCCCATCCAGAAACACAAAGGCCCCAAAGTGCAGGTATCACTCATTTACTGCCAGATAATCAGGTTACTTCAAAATTCACCCAAAATACCTGGGCGACAGGCCCCCGGCTCATGCATGAAAGCCCACCCCCCCACGTGAATCTGTATGCGGCCCCATGCCCCCCCCCCCAAAAAAAAAATGTCATACAATCCGTCTTTGAGCGGCCTTACAGGACTGTCATCAGCCAGTTCAGCTTTCAGCTCATCCGCAGGCCCTGAAAAGATGCGTCTTTTCAACCCCAGCGCCGCTGCCAGGAAAAAGCAGACTGCATTCCCACCTTGCACAGCAACAGATAGTACAGGAGGTACAGGGCGGCTGTATGGTACAGGGGGTACAGGGCGGCTGTATGGTACAGGACGGTACAGGGTATACAGGGCAGCTGTATGGTACAGGATGGTACAGAGGATACAAGGCGGCTGTATGGTACAGGACGGTACAGGGGATACAGGATGGCTGTATGGTACAGGACGGTACAGGGGATACAGGGCAGCTGTATGATACAGGATAGTACAGGGGATACAGAGTGGCTGCAAGGTACAGGACAGCACAGGGAATACAGGGTGGCTATATGGTACAGGACAGCACAGAATGTCACTGTACAGTATAGGATCATTGTATGGTACAGTATGATATAGAATGGACATTCAGTACAGGATACTGCAGGATGACACCATATAGAAGTGTACAGTTCAGTATGGAATGTATGTAGAGGATGGAATAGGATGGAGACATATACTACAGCATGATAACGGGCCAGCCTTAGGCTGTAGTACATTGTGAGACAGGACAGACCAGTATGCTGTCCCCTATATAATGACGCTTCCTGTTCTGTGATACATCACTGTGTTCCAAATAAAGGTCAGAGACACATTTGCTTATGAAACAGCACCCACAATAAGGTCGCCACCTGTGGGAGGAAGTTTATCACATTAAAAGAACACCGCATTCCGCATACACACGTATATGCGCATACATATACATTAACACGCCGACTTGGCTGGGCCGACAATGGGCTGCTTCAACCGGTGTCAGGCTGCATGGAGGGGGCACCTCCTCACGGCTGACTACAATGGTTACGGTCACACCGGCGGTCACCACGCGTGGGAGGGGGAGCTAGGGAACAATGTCCATACTGTCACATTCTGCGGAGGAGGGTCAGTTGAGACTGACGTCACCCCCTGTTGGCGTCCGTGTCAGTTATATATACCATGTATGGGCAAAATAGATGACGTGAAGCCCTGAGGTCTCACTGAGGTCAGGCCATACGCACCGTATCTGTGATGCTTTTGTTTTTACTTTTCTTCTTACGCACATGTTTCTTTCTCGGTCGATGGAGCCATTAGAACCCACCACATGAGAAGCAGCCTGCTTAATATTTCCACCCTTCTTTTCCAATTTGAGCAGATGCTAATATCAGGAGCGGCGTACATCGTTTTGAAAACGCAGGGTCAACCAGTTCCTGGAGCAAATGAGGGGTAAGGTCCTCGCTCAGGGGTCCAACAGTGCAGTCACTCTGCTGACCACGAGATTTCAACTGACGGCTTCCTGATGGCAGGTACAGGGCTCTGACCTGCAGAGCCGCGCGCGGTCGAAGAAGTCATGCCCAGGCACGCCGCCTCTCAGCCACGCGCAGGACAGGGGGGCGCCCTGGGTGGGACGCTGTGAAAGAGGCGGATCATCTGAACTTTGTGTCAATACAGCCCGGATAACCAAATATCAGAATTAATTGCTGTTTTCTCCCGCTGGCGGAGCGGCCTGGCGCACACGGAACCGACGCCGCCATCGCTGTTGTGACAGGTGGTAAAATCAAACCAGGACACCGCGGCGACAGGGTTCAATTTAGTTTGTGAATCCTTTAATTGTCGCGTAGCTAATTAAAAAAAAAAAAAAAAAGAACGAGAAAAAAGAGAGAGAAGTCTTTACACCCGTGACTGTTTACCGGTGCTTGTGTGCATACATCGAAAATTAAATTGTGCCTCCGAGCGACGAACAGCGCCGCGGAAAATTCCGGTGCCACTTACCAGCTTTTCACGACTGGTGTCTCCGACTCTCTAGTTTTCGCCAGACAAACGTGCGCCTAATTAAAGCTACTCATTACGAAAGGCGAGCCCTGTAATTATTTTCCATTGTGCGGTCTCTGCCGGCGCCATTTCCCTTTTAAAATGACTACCCTGGGATCAGAGGACAGGTAGGCCCCACGTGCTCCTGAAAACGGGGCTTTTCCTGCACCGGAGCGCCCAGTGACCCCACGTGACCCAGCCAGGCCAGCAGATGCATGGGGGCCAGCGCGTTACGCAATGTGGCAGCGTGTAGCCTGAGCCGCAGCCGTGCAACGCTTCGCTTCCTGTTTAGGTAAGTGACAGCCCTTATCGGAGCCATCAGGAAGTCAGGCTCCTTCGCTCAGCAGCAACACCCTGCTCCTCTTTATTCTTTATTCAATCATCGCACCTCTGCGGTCTTTGGGGGCACGTGGGGGGGGGGCGCAGACCCCAGGTGAGCCGCAGTGGCATAATGTTGGCGGGGTGGGGGTCAGGACCCAGGAGGGCAAGTGACACGACCCTGCTGAACTCCATTTTGCTTTTGGTGTGGGCCCAGTCCGGACAAAAACAAATCCACTCTGATTATCAAATGAAACATATCCCTTACCTCCTGCCCACACAAAGGCAAAGCCTGCCCCCCCCCCAGGTCTTAAAAACTTTTATATCGCCGACCCTAATGACACATAGACACACACCTGAAGGACATAAATGTTATTGATATAAATGAGTGTCAAGAACAACGCAAAATCCTTCATGTCTTTTTTGGGTCGGGGGGTACCAAACACATGTCCGCGTGTGGCACACTGGCTCCGGCACGTTAGTGTCTCAGCGCCTGCCCCAAGACCGTCCCACAGGTGAACGGGGGCCGGCCTCGAGACGGATGCCATACTAAATGTTTTAACACGTTTTAATAGAGACGGGGCTAAGAGCGCAAGCTAAATTACAGGGGTGTCAGGGAAGACACAGTGTTTGGCCAGCGCCCCGCCCCCGCGCCCCCCCCCGCGGGGGGGGGGGGGGGGGGGGGGGGGGGGGGGGGGGGGGGGGGGGGGGGGGGGGGGGGGGGGGGGGG
>JABFEA020000010.1:19486246-19497041 GCA_019775915.2 Cyphomyrus plagiostoma | reverse complement strand
CATCCCAACCCCCCACCTCGGAGGATGGAGATAAGCACTCCTTTGTGATGACAGCCGGTGTTACCCAAGGATTAGAGTAGCCCCCTTCGCTCACACGGAGCTCTGCATTAAAGTCTTCCACATTTGCAAAATTGCAAACAGATGCAACTCAAGTACCTGCAAATAACATGCCAAGACCAATTTCAAAAGGGAGATTTCAAAATATGTGGAAGTCATTAGGACGAGTATTATTTTTGCAATACAGAGGCACCAGGGGCGTCTGAACAAGCAGATGGGTGCTACTTTTATTTACAAAAAAAGGATCCGCGTGTTATTCCACCATAAATGAAGATATATAACTTGCATGAGACAATTACTTTAAAATATTGAAGTTTCAAAGGCAAAAGGGAATGTCAAATCTCCTTTTTTGTTGCAAAGCGCAATCTTTTATCATATAAAGGTGCTTTTATTTCTGTTCCTGCGGCTGAGATACAAGACATGGATCTAACGGCAGTGTTTATAATGTAAAAGAATTGTTAAAGGCTTTTTATCAGTGAATTAAAAAATGGCACAAATCAAAATAATTCACTGTTGTCGTATCTCGCATTTTTTTTTTTAAGTTATGGTGTGCAAAGTTTGCATCCCTCCTTAAAGAGAAACCATGTCGCTTTAAAAAAAAAAAAAAAAAATACAGCGAGGCGCATTCTAATTAAAGACGATTTTAACACCGAGCCCGGCAACAAACTTCATTAGAATGCACATCAAACAAACACCAAATGCTCCGACTGTACGCATCTCTAAGCGAAAAGGGGGAGCGCTGAATTAAAACGCACATCCCAGCATTTGGAAATTAGATTTCTCCCCCATTTTCCGAATCGGAGTAAATATTTCTTTCAAATGAAGCGAGATTAGCTACCCGAGACGTCAGGGCTCCTGGTTTATGCGACTGACTCCTGCGGAACAATGACCCTGCGCCTGAACCCCTCATAGCTGTGACAGTGGGAAGCAGTTGAGGCATTCCTCCCATAGCAGATGAGCTGTGCCTTCTCTTTCAGAGCGAGGGGGTAGCAGGGCGCGAATCCCAGGAATGCCGACCGCTCGGCCGCCCCGTACGAGCCCTGGCATAGGAGCGCCCGCGGAACCCGTGCCCTCCCCACTCGAGGATGACAGATGGATTATGAAAACTTCAAAGGCGAGCATGTGGGGCGCCGGGGGAGAGATGGTAGGTATCCGAGCTGCCGTCTCTAACCCATGAGACGATGGCGGTTGAGCAAAGGGGGCAGCACAGGGCCAAAATCGCCCCTCTGCTGTACATTTATCACCCCCCTGTACGGGAATGTTTTACCAGCACTAAAAAAAGAAGGGAAAGTGGAGGTAATGAACACACTCTAATTACAGTTATTTTATGTGCAAAGGAGTTTATTAGATATATGCAACATGGTCATTGAACCAGCCTGCTGGTACCATGGTCAGGGCAGTGTGTGTGTAAAACACATCACGGATGCTCAGCGATAAAGTTACCGATTCACTGCTTTTTCTGTTTCTGGAGAAATCAAGGCAAGGAGTAATTATATGAGAGATACAGTCACCTGATGCCGATTTCTCTCCCCCCTTCGCAGAACCCCCCAGAAAAGAGTTAATCGTGGTGCATGGTGGGGAGCAGACTCAAGTCAGACATGCACACACACAGAGATCAGCCGGCACACTCACGACGGGTCACATGGGGGCTAATCGGTCCTGACCTCCAGTGTCACACCATTTAACCCCAGTCACTCAGCTTAGTCCCGCCACAACGATCCCGCTGGGCCTTTGACCGCAGCCCTGACCCATCAGACCCCCCCCCCCCGACCCCCAGGCATTACAGCTCAGTGCGAACACATGTAACATATACACATAGAACTTTATTGCCTTACTCAGCTGTTTCTACATTTTAGGCATATAGAATATGTGCCTCACTTACATTTTAAACATCACACCCCATCTGGAAACCTTGCAGTCACAAACCCAGGCGATTGACAGCGTGATCCTTGTTGGCTTTTGATTTTGTTTCTCATTTTACTGCGTTCCAGGGAAGCCCTCCCTGACTTAGGCTGGCAACCTCAGTTTTGATAGTTGCTTAAAACGTGTCTAAACGTGTTAGCGTGTCTTCAACTGACCCGGAGGTTTGATCGCGCTCCAGTCTCCAGGCAACTTAGCAGGAACTCCGTGACCTCAGGGATGCTAGAGGGAAATCCATTGATGACTCGTCTTTCCAAACCATCAGGACTCCATCTAGGCTTTCCCTCAGGAAGGATCCGTCTTCCCTTCACATCTCTTAACCTCACCAAGACATGAACTCAAGAGCGAGCCGAGAAACAAAGTTGAAAACTTCTGCGAAAAGATTTTGGGCCGCCAAAAAAACTTTGATTCAATTTGATTCGTCGAGATTTAATGTCAGATAAGAGGATTTTGGCTCAATTAATTGCACTTCGTTCAGAAGTCACGCCGACCTGGCTGCAGCGGATTGGGCTGACTATATATGGACACCTAACAGGCCAATAATCCCACCCCCTTTCCCTGCTTTGCCTTTCAAAGCCCTGTAGCATCTGTAAGCAGGAGTGCTCTTTCGTCATTCTAATTACTAACTATGCCGTTTGATTAAAACCGTGTAAAAACGAGCCTGAACCTCCATAATTAAGATCATTTTCCAGATTAGAGCAGACAACAAAAGCTGAGGCAGCCGCAGCCTCCAGAAAGGGAAATTGGAAGAAAAAGCAAACGAGGGTCACCGTGACGACCCCTCCCACCCACAAACACGAGCAAGCTCCTATTAAACACCAGCAAGAGACATACACCCCCCCCCCCCCAAGTTAAAGGGGCTGCTGTCAGAGTTACCACACAGGGTACAGCATAAAGGCACCGAAAACATGGATACATGCTTTTTTTGGGGTGGGGAGCTGAGGCTATGGCAGGTCTGGAGCAGTGTTACCTGCATGGGGAAAGGCATTATAGAGAGCTCCTTGTAAACACTCCTGCTCTGGGCTCCGTCTAGTCCGTCTCTCCCATCCTCTTTGAGTTCCACCCCCCTGCAGCTGAAACTTGACAGCTATCAGACACGATATTTTCTCAGATGTTTTCCAGGTTTGCACAGAACTCGTGTCAAAAATAAAAAAAGTTAGTGAGTAGCCAGATGCCTGGCGATGTCTGCGTCTCCTCCAATCAAAGCCAAGCGCAGCTCACACAAAACACAGCCATTTTGACGGGGAACAAAACACTAATCTACATAGGAATTTTCTACTGACAATATTCGCTTATATTATGTTATGTTTTTTTCATCATGTATCTGAAATTCTTACCCAAAGGAGGCTTAGCACTTTGCTCATTTCAAACTAGCGACTCCCACAGCAGTGCTACTTCAATCAGGACCCCTCGAACCCGCGTCGTCAGCCTTTATACCACAGCCTCAAACCCCCCGTCGCCCATGATAATCTCTGCAAACACGCCCTGCAATTTGTCTGTCACTCATGCTGAAGCAGCTCAGGCTGTGTTAAGTATACCGGGGCCCCAATCGCTGAGTCTATCCCCTGAAATGGGCCCCCGAAATGCAGGGCCCTCACTGGATGGGGCTGTTACAAACACAGGCCCACATGGAAGTTGAGGAAATCACAGAGCTCAGTACATCCTGGGAATCGCCATAAGTCTGCTGGGTGACAAAATGAGACCGATTTCAGACGAGGCCTTCATAACAGAAAAAACTGAAAGTGGGTTTTGGACTGCTACTCCCCCCCCCCATAAAGGTGAAGGACAGAAACGGCAGTCAGTGCTGCCAGCTTTGTGTGACTCCCTACAGACGTTTTTAAAACGAGATACATTGGTATCTCACTGACCGGCTGTCATACTTAAGGGCTCATTAACAGATGCATTTACAAAATGTATTTTTATATTTAATTATGGGGTCATTAACGAATGTTATTAAAGCCATGAATATGTTGTTATCTTAAAAAAAGACTATATATTTATCTATATATTTGATAATTAAACAACTACATACAATTTGTCATGTAAAAATATAAACAGTGAAATGTGTTTTTAAAATATGGTTCGTTTAGAAAATGATAAACAACCTGAGGAAATGAAGGAGAGAGGGGAATCTGATATCGAAAATCTGTCCCGCGACACCGTCCATTTTCAGTCTCGCGACCTGAAGCGCGGGCCTAGCTTGGCGCGCATGTCTCCCCGAGCCCGCTCGCGACGGAAACACGTTCCCAGAAAATACTAGCGACCAAACCAGGGGGCGGGGCATGCGGTTTAGGCGGCACGCGGACGCGCGAGGAACGGCAGACGGACCGCAGGTCGATCAGACATGAAAGACAGAAGAGTGGGATTTGTTAATATCATAAGGAGCGGCGCGGCAAACGGAGGGGAGAACAACGGCACAAACGAGCGTTCCTTACGACTTAAAAGGTGTGTAAAGGAAGCCAGGCGTCAGGGGAATTTCCTCAAAAAGCCCTTTTAAAATTCAGCTCCATAATAACCCGGATAAATAAAGATGAATCCCCCAGAGGAAACACTATTTAGTTCATACACTGAGCTCTGCTTAAAAATGTTTCGCTCAGGAGTGAGAGCCCCCCCGCGCAGCTCGGAGTCCCCGGCTCGCCTTCACCTGTAGGTAATCTACTCGGGATGGTGGGGGGACCAGGTGGGAGGGGTGAGGGAGGGAGTCTGGGGGCTTCTCGGCTAAAAATATATACGAGGTAACCAGTCGAATGTGATTTCCGTCTGTAATTAACTGAATTTAAAAAGCTCACGATTTAATGGGGCTTCTGTTCATTTACGCTCAAACCTTTTTCACTGTGAGGAAACGCAGTATGGAAGCTGACTGAGGTTCACGCAAAAGCCATTCGAAGCGCTAAATATTAGGAAAAAATAAAAATGCAAAACAATCTATTCATGTGTCTGTATTTTTATTATTGTTGTTTTTAAAATTATAATAAATAATGTATCTGTTTTATGATGAAATACTGCCTTAATTTTAACGAGAGGCTAAATTAGATTAAATAATAAAATATCTCCTTGTCTAAAATCTACAGGAAGCAAGGACTATATTCAGAGATGGATGAAGTCTGCTGGAGGTAAAGGATCTGCTTCTCCACTGCCAGGGATTGAGGGTGTAGGTGTCATCCCGAGCGATCTGGGGACATCTTTCACGTACATCATCTGTTTTCTCCCCCTTTCCTCCAGCATCCAGCTCCCTCGGCGGAGAGGAGCCGTTAATTTGCGGGGCCTGATCCGTCTGCGAGCTAGAGGAACGCCAGTGCTATCATTATCAGCCAAATCAACCAGGCGTTAAATGGAGAGATCAGGAGACATTTGCTCTCCCCGCCATCTCGGTGACATCATTACCGAGAGAATCAACAGCAGGAGCTGCCAGTCCACGGGGGGCAGGAAAACAATGCCGGCGTTAAGGGCCGGGCATCTCATCACAGCATTAAGCCGAAGGGGGCGCCAGGACGCCACGTGCCTGCCACCTCGGAAGAGAAGGTCGTCATGTCCAGACCTTAAAGAAACGCCGTTTGGGAAGCTGAGATCACACACCCGAGGATCATTGGTGCCGGGAGGGAGGGGGGCCCTCACAGACATACAATGCTAGCTACAACACTCATGCCCATTTACCCCTGCCCCCATTCTAATGTTATACTAATGCCATACTGTGAATCGCTCTGAAACTCAGTCCACTCCTGCCCTTTCTGAGTGACAGCGCAGGGCCGTCACTTGATTAGAAATTGCCACAGATTCGTTAATATCCAGATTGAACCCAGGAGCCTAATTAACAAACAAACTTGCCTCCCCCTAGTTGTAAAGCTCTCATTCTATAGTGGTTCTAAATGGCTACTATTCAGTGGTGTCACTTTAAAAATTCCAGGGTCTTCTCCCTCCTTCCCCCTCACTTTTCTAAATTATTTGTCCTTCAAAACATAGTCAGACTGTGGGACAAATAGCATTTAATTTACCCTGACACTCACATTTAATTGAAAATGCTACTATCGGCCTTTTTAACCTTCACCTGTTCAAAACAAGGGGGAAAGGCACGTATTTGGTTTAATTAACCAATAAACCAAAACATCCTCTACGTCCTAAATGAGCGCAAGCGCGCATAGGCTGGGGGAGAGTCGTCTGCACTTTCTGACTCATCTGAGGTTGCTTTAAAAAATCCAATACCCAAAAACCTCAGACAAAAAGCCACTGTAACTGCACGCCCCATGATCTGGCTCGCCGGGGAGCGGGAATTGTCAAAATATTTGCGACTGCAGGATTCCAGCCGATGATTGCGCCTTGATCCCACAAAAGGCCCATCTTCCGTGTGTAAGAAGTGTACGAAACGAGAGTCGACAGAAAACCTAAAATCCCTCAGGCAAAAAAAAAAGACAGTCACTGTAGTAATACCCCGCGAGACCTGGCAGGGAGCGGGGGGGACTTCACCAGGCACTTATCATCCAATTTGCGGCCGACGTCCCCACACATGGGTCAGTAACTTCACAGAGTTCAAAGCCTTCCTTAAAGGTGGCAAAAAAATGCAAAAAAGGAAAATTGAGACGCAGGTTGGCTCACGGTGTTTTCCTTTCCTTCTCGTAATGTTTCTTTTTGTTCCACGAGGCAACTTTCATTAAAGATCCAATTATGCAAATCAGAACCACAAGAGGCAATTGAATGTGTAGCATAATGGCGTATAGTGATAGTTCGATACGATGCACGGACGTGGGGTAGATTTACGAGCCTGGCGTACTGCTACGCCTCCATCCTTTGAGAAACTCTCCATCATAATTAAAGGTGCAAAGCCCTCCCTCCCAACAGCCATCTTGCTTGCACTGGCCCTTGCAACCAAGAGCCAGTCCACAGTGATGACAGCCGGTCATTTGGAGGCAGCCCTGAAACAAGTCAGCGACCCCAGGAGGTCATCTCTTCTCTCTGCTGGAAAGAGGCCCTTGGGACAGTAGAAAAATACCTCCTAGAACTGACCCTAGAGCCATGGGCATACACTGCTCTCTCTGACGTGACCGAAAAGAAAAACCACGAGGAGCATAAATGTAAAATAAGGCGACGGTTGCGCACTGTGTTCATGATTGATGGACGGTTGCCTATTTTGCGTAAATCTCTTGTCAGAAAATGACATGGCTGTAATTTTGGGTTCCTCAAAAGATCAAAGCACGTTAAGCGGACACAATGCACGGCACAATTAAATACAAATTGGCAAGTTTGACAAAGACAAAAAAAAATGTCATCCACAAATTGAAGACCTTTTTTTTATTTCGGCAAGACTAGCGGTTTCAAAAGGCAAACAGAGAGAAATATCAAAATCCGTGAGGGAAATTCTACTATTTACACTAAACACTATCAATCAAACTATAATTGCATCCGGGAGTAAAAGGGTCGGGTATGTTGTAAGTGCAAAAAACAAACTGCTTTTTTGTTTCAAAAAGTACTATACTTTTAATTTGTCCAATTTCTTCATTTTTGAATGTAAAAATCATCCCAAATCCCCATGCTGGGGTTTGGCATTGACCTTTCCTAGAACTCCGAACGATTCGATTATGTACGGATGAAGCTGAGAAAAAGGGGGAGAAAGAACTGCAATTGAAGGTAAGGAGGAGAAAGGGAAGGAAAGAGAAAGCGAGAACTTCATCATCCCCGGACCTACTCTTTGAAAGTGAATTAAGGAAAACTTGAAGGGACCCAAAACATCTGTGAACATCTGTCCCATTTATTTGCTGAGGTCTTTGCCTGCATGTACTTGTGTCTCTAGCAAATTGTTTTCACAGATTTTTTTGGGGGGGCTACGTGATTACAACAGCCGGCAAATCCACTTTATTCTGGACCTGTCAGTTAATCAAACTGGCACTTTTAATCCAATCGGGCCCTCGCATGCAAACCACTAAATCTGAGTGGCATATAAACCAAGGACTCTGATTTAATGTAACAAAGACTCAGTTAAGTGTAACCCCTGATTTATGTGCAGCTTTGAAAAGCAAAAATACATTTCATTGGATCTGGGCTGACTGTGGCTAAAATGAATTTCATTAAATCTGTGTAAACATTGAGCATGCAAGGGAAAAGTATCACTTCCCTGAATTATTCAGTCAGAGTGAAGCTTTACGGTCCAAAAGTCTGAGGGATCACTACTTCTAAAACGAGGTAATGTCTCCTGGTTCTAACTAGGAAAAACTTCAACATCTACTTTTTGCTCACGCCGGAGATGTCCTTTTTTCACAAACGCTATTTCCTTTGTGAATGACAATAGCACTGTCAAAAGAACACCCATTTTCTTTGTAGAAAATTCCCCTATTTTAAAAGCATCACGTCATCTCAGCCTAATCTGACGGAAATAAGAAAGACGACTTAAATCACCTTAATGTATTTTTTCTCGAATTGCACACAGTACCTCGGATCATTACAATGCTCCACCCTTCACTATGCTAGGACCCCGCATTCCTGCCATTACAGGCGATGTGAAGTTGCAAGCTTGGTCACTAAGTAAGCACGAGTTACAGCCCCAAGGTCGGTCACCCTTAATGCACGGGATACAGAGGCGAGAGGGAGGAGAGATCCTAAAACATTTACATCTCCTGTCTCTCACAGGAGTAGTGTGTGAAATACTCCTCCGTCCTCAGAGTTTCACTCCTGCCCCTGCTCTCAAATTAGAAACACGCAATATATTTCCTCTGTGAAACAATTATATCTAAATTAAGAAAAAATTTTGGAATAGTTCGAGGCAGCCTGCTCTCGGTTTTCCAGAATCCCCTCGTTAACTGTGCCGTAAACAGCCAAAATCATGGTAAAAATTGAGCCCACGATGGCCGTACTCACAAGACGCAAGTCCGGTTCCGAGTCACCCTTCCATCTTAGGGTAGCCCCTGCTCGATCCCCCCCCCGAGTGATAGACCCCACATCGAGGGGATTAAAAGCCTCTGCCCTGTGACCCGCAGGCCTCCTTTGCACGTATCAATTAATACCTAAACGGCAGCCCCCTCTGCCCCCCACCCCGTGCGAGGCAGACGTGGCATGTTCATCTGGTCGACAATTTCAGCCAATTAAAGAGGGTGGAATCAGCTAAGTGTGCAGCGGCTGTTTGATCAAGCCTCTGCGCCGGACACACTTCAGCGGCCGCAGACTGACAGCGATGGAAATCAAAAACAAGGCGGGGGGAAAAAATTGGGAAGAAAGGAAGCGGTATGCGTCCCCTCCTTCCCCCCATGTAAGAGAGACAGACATCCTGTTCCTGCTCTGGTCAGAGGACACGAACAGAGGCGGAGTGCCGTACGGAGTAGCCAGTGCCAGGCGGGCTGGAGTTCAGGAACCGCAGATACGCAGCCGTGGGCCCTGCCGGACCTCAGGCCTGGGAATGAGACTCGAGAACAGGGCCAAGGCATCCATGTGTAGGGAGGGGAATCAAAAGCGTGATTCTCTGACCCAGGCTGACCCCGAAACTGTAACCTTGTCAATAAATTCAAATGAGCAATTTTTGCCAGTCAAATTAAAGTAAAAAGGCTAGCTTTTCTCTTCTGGTTTTACATTACATAATATCACATCAACATTTATTAACATACCAACATATTTACATAGGGTGAACTAAGAAAAATGATAAATAAAAAGAGGCAGTCAAATAGACTGTAAATTTATAACAATATTTATCTCATTCGTTTATTTTTCCTTTAACTGTAGATGCAGTTATTAATCACATCATTAAAATCGTCTTTAACGTGTAACCTCAAAAGATGTGCATCCTGGCTGGCAATAAAACAATTAAGCTTTACGCCTTCGGATCCCGTCTCCACCGTGTTATTTCTCCTTTGTACACGGTGTGCTCTTCGAAAAGTAATTGCTTATTGTGTGTTATGTTTCAGTCAGGTACGGTTTGTAAATATAATATGACTTGCACGTCAACAAGCTAACAGAGGCCACGGAGGGTTTCTCTCCGCGCGCCACGAGTGGGATATTTCTCTACGAAATAGCCACGGCTTTCATCTATCGCAGTTTCTCCTCAAATAAGAAATGATGCGAGCCGACAAAAATGTCTACGCCCAGACACCACTACAGACATAATATCCGCCTTACAAATACCGTTAAACAATGACTTGCATTTACATATACATCTGCACGGCCGCTATCCGTTCTTTTCCTTTTATAATGAATCCAAGGGGGGTTGGAAAAACACTTATCTCGTTTCAACTCTTAGGAAAATGCCAAAGAAAAGTAAAACAATTTGACGTGCATTGTTAAGCGGCCGTGTGCTTTATGCAAGTATTAAAGTTGCCTTTAGGTGTCTGGCACGACAAAGTGCGCTTGTGTCCATATGAGGACAGGACGTGCCCCCCTAGCCAAGCCGGACACCTGCTTACCCATCACCGCTGCCGGCGTCACTACTTTTACGCACACTTCTTAAATAAATATATGCAGAATTATGACACCGGCTGGCATTTGAACCTATTTAACTTGAAAAGAAACCCTTTTTCATCTCTTAGAATAAGTTGTGTTCAGCTCGTGCCTCGGTAATATCCGAAACCAACTGAATAGGCCTATGTTAAACTGAAAAACACTTAAAATAGTGGATTAGTGTTTATACTGTATATTGACTATAAAATCAACAAAGTAAGCCAATATTTTATATACCTATAACGCTATAAGATAATTATCGATAAAAGAAACGCAAAACCTCACTCGCCCTTGATTCTATTAGACATATTGTTTCACATTCAATTAAAACTACAGTTCTAAAAGCACCTCTTTTTATTTATTTTCTATTTCCAGCAACTTTCTTTTAACGAAAGAAAAAAAATATCCT
>JABFEA020000010.1:19445908-19472144 GCA_019775915.2 Cyphomyrus plagiostoma | reverse complement strand
TTTTTTTTCTTTTGATTTTTTTTATTATTTTTTTTTTTTTTTTTTTTTTTTTTTTTTTTATTTTTTTTTTTTTTTTTTTTTTTTTCATTTTTTTGTTTCTTTTTTTTTTGTTTGGTGGGGGGGGGGGGGGGCCCCCCCCCCCCTGTTACAGGTCTTGCTCAAAGGCCCAATGTCGACGTGATTATTCTGCAGACGACCAGATTCAAACCAACAGCCAATCACAGGCAAAGAGGCCTACCCCAGTGAGCCATACACTCAGTGCAGGGACCACACGGATGTATTTTAGGGACTGGCAGAGCTGGGAAGCTTCCAGACAGCGGTGGTTTTGCCCTTGAGGGGGACTGATGAGAGGATAACTCGATAGATTTCATAATATACACTGAAATGCAATCCGGTAACAAAATCACAGGAATCGAATAAAAGCCGCCGTTCGGTATTACTAAAGCTTAGCGTGTTTCCTTCCGGAGGCGTCATTGGAAACCCGAACGGCGTTGTCTGAATGTCGGGAGAGCTGCAAGACGTGCTTATGGACATCCTTCCAGTCGCTGAGGGCCACCGGGTTGCATGATGCAACCGCGAGACTTAGCAAATCGCAGGAAATCCCCGTGCGAAGGAAATGTCACGGCCACGTTACCGGGGCTGCGTGCGTTTTTGCTCGGCCCCTGCCTCTGTTTGATTTAAATTAGCAGTTCATGGAAGACGCGTGGGCATTATGAATTGAGGGACACCCCACCACGGGTAGATCCCGCATAAGTGTGGCATTTCTCACAGCACCTGGGCAAACTCTCCAGGTGGCTGACCTATCCCATAACCTTTGCATGTTTTCAAGGGCAAAAGTCACCCTGGCATCCATTAACATGTTAAATGCTATTATTCTCTATGTATGCCTCTGTGCCTCTCGATGTTTGTGTGTGGGAGCAGCCAGAATGTGGATACCCCCACCCCCCCCCCAAATAAAGAGAACGACAGTCCTCAATATTACGGAAATGTTGAAAGCATGTAGCTCACATCACGCAGCAGCTACAAAATTAGCATTCTTTTAGCATCCTTTTGCACTTACTGGCGTTTTACTATAGGGAAAAATCAAGCTGAATATTTACTGTTAATTGAAAGGAAATTAAAGTTGTCGCTGTATCTGTGAGTGCGAGGAAGAACAATGATAGCTTTTGTTCATGGCAAATCTTAGCAGAACCGGCCCATACAGAACCTCTGGCCCGGCAACCCCACCCCCATAGTGCACTGACACAAATGAATATCTCGGACGTTTCTCCAAACCATTGTCTGCGTACCACCTGATTCAATCAGAGGCATTTGCATTCTGTTTGGCTCCTTGCTTTTCCGAGTCCGTAAACAACGTGCAGGGCTGAGATTTGATGTGTTTTTACGCTCGCTCCTCTACAGTTTACATTCTGCTGGGAATATTTGAATTCTCATGAATTTGTAAATAGTGACGTATATAGACAAGATACATTCTTAAGTGGCGTGTGATGCTTCCTTACTCTGGTAAACGACACAGAAAATCACGACCTGCAGATGGGATGCCCTTTAATTAACAAATCTGAGAGGGGGTCAGCCCGAATTGGGAGTGGCCAGGACATGGGTGAGTACAGAATTACTTAGATTATAAACAGAACAGTGGGCAGGGATTATCTGTAGGTCAAGGAGAAATGAGCATGGATGGGCATTAATTGGCTGGGCTGAGCAGGGAGAGGTATGGATGGGTATGGATGGCGATAAGGAGTGATAGTTAAGAGGCCAAAGGTCAGGGAAGAGTGGACAATTTTTCGACTGACTCTTGAGTTCGAATAAATATTCAAACAATTATGATGAAAGAGGCCAGCAACTCGATAAGAGGGGAGTTACTCTGATCAGAGTCCAGGGTGAGTGTAGCAAGAAATCAAAACTCACTACACTCAGGTCCGTTTATGGCAACACAGGGGTATAATAGACCATGTGATCTGTAAGGCGATTCCTTGTGATTGCTTGAAGTCTTCCAACAGTGTTGTGCATGTTAACCTAGCCTGGGAGTCTTCTGCTAATGCAGAGGTACCCAAATCCAGTCCTGGGGGGCCGGAGCCCTGTGCACCTTAGTCCTTTCCCTGTTCCACCATAAATAATTCAGCTCAGGAGCTGCATGTTAACTAGCATAAGCAGTTGAATCAGGTGTGTAAAATGAGGGGGAACCCAAAAATGTGCAGGGCTCTGGCCCCCCAGGACTGGAGTTGGGCACCCCTGTGCTAATGGCTCTTTGACTCTGCGGGTGTCAGGAGGGCACAAAGCAGTGGCTTCGGATGACACCTCGCTGTCAGATAAGGGAAGATTGCTGAGAGGTGGAGCAGACAGTCAGATGTGGAAGTTTCCACCATCTGCATTGTTTTCATTGAAGATTTAAATTTATTGACGAGAAGCTTTAAAGTGGCCAGTCCCTGGTGCCAGTGGGGTTCAGGGGCCTAATGGTGACATTACTCTGCTGACCCTAGGCTTAGAACCAGTGACCTTTTGATCATGGGCACAGCATCCTAAGCCTCAGAGACATCACCCTCACCAAAGGACCAGCACTGCATCTGAGGAATAAGCCCCCCCGCCCACCACCTTGGTCCGTTAGCTGTATTTATTTTATGCATAGTTTGTGTACCATTTTCTGCCCCCACCCACCCCTACCCTGCACAGATTAACCCTCCAATCGGATGCTGAGCTGATGGCAGCTCGGGGCGAATAGGGTGGGCTCATGACGGTCACATTTACATTGTTCGTGTTATTGACGTATCTGCTGTCCTCCTTCGATGTGGCAGACGTTCCCGGAGCGGCGAAGATGCACTGCCCATTTTTCTGCATTATGCTCCGAGCTCGGGGTAGCATTGCTAGCGCGCTGCGGCAGGCTAACGGCTGACACCTCGCCGGTCTTGTGTGGACTCGCTGGCCTGGGCACCGCCCACTCCGCCATGTCAATTTAGGATGGCGTACCCATCCATCTTCAGTGCCACCCCCGCTCCTCTCCCCCGCCCCCACCTGCTCCCGGCCGCCCTTCCGACAGACCACAGGCCCTCTGGATATGCAGCGTTGGTGTTCACTACTGCTCAAAGCACGAGGAGCCCCCAAGGTTTGGGAGAGCTGGCCCCACCTGGCCTCGGAGCAAACTTATTAAATCTGGCCGATCGATCTGCCAAAATTCACCCATCCCTGCTTCAGCAAGTCTTATTGCCCATGCCCCCCACCCCCTCACCTCGTACTCTGAATAGCAGATTATTGACGTCACATTGTTTATAATTCTCTGTTTTGGCTCTGAAAATAGCTTAGGTGGCCCTTGCATGTTGCCCACAAAGTGGGCCACAAAGTGACTTTTCTAAGTGAGGCCCCAGAAACAACAAATCGGCCCCTGTAGATGTCATACAAATCTTTGGAAGATTCAGTAGGTCCGACTTGCCTTGTCACATGACTACATCTCCCCGGGCGGAGAGAGCCACCACTTAACTGTGTTCTCACTCGCACTAATTACTAATTAACAACTGCCCAGTGTGATTAACGTGAATCCAGCCGCAGCTCTTTTAATGACGAGTGGCGCAACGCCTTCCTGACCATGTGATGCACGTGTCATCTGCAGGCGTCAGATGTAAACAGTCCATCTAGGAACATTCCTTTCCTGAGGTGCTCCTGCCCTCCAGGGCAGGACAGAATGTATCCCTCTACAGGCTTGTGGAGGTAAGTTTGGCTGCAGCACAGCCAGTATAACCAGGAAGTCTCTGAGAAGATAGCATGGTCTACTGAGCTTCTCGTCGCCAACAAAACAATGCTGACTTCAAAGCAATGCTGCAATGCATAAAAATGGCCGACCATTAACAAGCCAGTAATAAGTCAGCCGTTCTCCTGTCGTCTGGTCTATAATGGATTTTCGTCACTAGTGAACACTTTCTGCCCTGATCCTCCATGTGAAAATTCTTCCATTGAATGGCTGAGCCAGGACAAGTTCTTCCTGGAGGAGATACGTGTTTTGTGTTGTATGGATGCAGATGTACGGGTGTGGAGCGTCTGCGTGACGCACGTACATCTCTGGGAATAAACACCTTCAACCCCAGCAACATGAAAATAAACTGGGGATAAGTGTCCGTGGGAGAGCTGGCCCCATGCGGAGCATCTGCATTTGACTGACGTGCCCTTTCTTACAACGATGAGAACAATTACGCTCTGAAAAACACAGTAAGCCTCCGTACGGGAAAAGTAAAAGAGGAAAGTGGGGGATTGAGCTCCAAGAGTGAGGAGAGCTCTTTTACAGGCAGTCCCAAGCGCTCTGCTCTCATAATTACAAAGTGAAATACATTAAAATGGTATTTGTTGTATTTGCAGGATTTATGGGGCATCATCAGTGACATTACAGCGATGTGCGCCAGCATTAAAGCCCCGTGTTTAATTTAACTGTATATTGCTTTTATTCCTAGTGCCCTTATTTCATGCTAAATACGTTTCCTTTTTTTTATTACGCCTGCTGTAAAGTTTGAAGGCGGTCCGCATCGCTCGGCCTGCAGATACACAAAGGGGTGCAGGGAGAGAGCGCTGTACTGGGATCATTCATTCGCCGTGTCGTTTAACATATACGATTAAAAATGCGTGCCTCCGCTTGTTGTATATTTCCGTATAGGTCAAATTTTTACACTATTGTCGGCGATGTCGGCATTAAGTACATCAGGAATGGGCGTCCTGTAATTCAATTCAAATTTAGGGGTGTCTGGAAAAATAGGGTGAAATATTTAATAGAAGTATAAGGCTTCTTATTTCATCAATATAAAACTGCTAAAAAGGGGGCTGATTTGGATACCGGGAGGATGGTAGCATATTCCAAGCATTTGTAGCATTGGAGGCCAGGATTCAGAGACTCAAGCACTCAACGGGATTTCCGGAAAACTCCTCTGTGGATCTCCGAGCTCCCTCTTTTTGGTTCGACCTTGCATGAGGTTTGCTATTCAACAAAATCAGTTTTTGTCCCCTATTCACTGAATCCATCACAGGGTTAATCACGCTATATGGACAACCATAAGGAATACTGATCTGATGTGCGCATTGGCTTATAAATTATATTCAGAAATTTGTGGCAATGTATGGCTGGCCTTTTGTATGGAGACCAGATGCAGTATATCTAACTGTAAATACAGCATACATTATAGTACCGACTTCTACGGCAGATCATTCTTTCTCAGAGGAAAAAAAAAGCTCTTCTTTTATTTATTTCTTTATTTATTTAATGCAAAATAGAAGCTGGGTGCAGCGGAACATGAAAGCAATCAGCTCCCCACACTTAACTCGAACCTGGTCCCATTAAATGAACTCCAAACCTATCAGGCTAAAAAACTACACAACACATCAGCGATTTTTGCAGCGTGGCCAGAGAAATGAGACAAAAAAAGAATGTGGGGGTTCAGGAGGGAAAAAGAACACACACGCACACACGCGCGCACACACACACACACACATGTTGGCATACGTATCTAAATGGTGACTCTCCATTCATTTCTATGGGAAAAACCTTAATCCCAATCACGATACCCATTACCCCTGCCCAGCCCTAACCTTAACCATAAGTAACTAAACAAAATACGAGACTATCAGACCATCAGCATTTATACTTTTTTGATTGCTTTCACAGATTTGTATAAAATTGAGGTTATCCAAATGGGGACCTGAAAAATGTTTCAGGTTTTCTATACTATAGGCGCATTTTGGTCAAACCCAAGAGTGATCTATCAAACCTCCCCACCCCCATGCACACACACACACACACAGATTTGTAATTATATCTTTGTGGGGACTCTCCATTCATTTCTTTGAGGAAAACTCTACCCCTACCGAACCCTAAGCTTAACCATAAGTAACCAAACTGAATACAAGAGCTTTGGCTTTTTGTTTACTTTTTCGATTGCATTCAAAGATATTTGTGGGTACCTGAACAATACTACAATGGTCCCCACAACGTCAAAATAACAGGTTTTTATTAAATTGAGGGGCACATTCAGTCCGCACAATGTAATATGAACCTAATCCATCAACACACACAAACACACACACAGACCACTCTGTTAATCAATAATGGAAAAATAACTAAAGATGATGAGTGTACATGTAGATATCTTGTGGGTTAAGAGTCTTGCTCAATCATTCCACTGACCCTGGGATTTGAACCTTCCAAACACCAGCACAGCACCCTAACCCACACAGCACTCTCCCAAATACCAGTTCAAACTATAATGCATGATAATAAATTAAACCATTCGGTAAGCTTTCCAGTGGAGACGCCCAATTCGACACACAGGGCGGGGGAATCTCGGCTGATCCCGGCGACCCTCTCCAAAATCACAGAATGTCGGCTCCGAACATACTGCCGACCCCCCGCTGAGCTCTTGGCGGGCTGGGATCCCCGTTTGGATCCTCTGGACACACGACATTCCAGGCACATGCTTGGGCAGCATCTCCACGGAGACGCCACGGCGACCGCTCGCATCGTCAGTGACGACTTGTGCCTCTCGGCCGTCTGTCGGAGTTGCCCGTCGCCCCTGTTCGCTGCAGTCGGGACGTTCATCACGCATGTCGACGGCCTGCTGTATCGCTGGGGTGGGTCACACCCTTGTAGAATGCCTCATTTTGTTAAATTAGAGATATTAAAATGAATAAATCCCCCTTCTGTCATGACCACTGATCAGTGCTGCTATAACAAACCAAAGCTTTATCATGAAAGATACACGGTTCCTGGACATCATCATCGGCAGAAGATGATGTGGAATTTTGAAAGAAAGCAAACTTTAAGTACATATGCAATCTTATTTTACTTTTTCCACTTTTATTTCTGTTTGATTTTAGTCCAAAATGGTCCAAAACTGGGCTGGGAAGTGGTAGTTTGGGTGGAGAACGCGATGGGAATGTTTTGTTGCTCGACTTTTGAAGTTACGTCTGTTCATACTGTGTTTTTGCCTACATGGGAGAATACAGGTACGACGCTTCCAGAGGCAGGACACACCCCTGGGTTCGAGCTCCATGGGTACGATGCTGCTTTTCCACAGCGGTCAGCCGGCATGCAATGTAGTTACCTGCCTGGGCTCACGGGGGGCGACACAGAGCACAAGTAGGCGTCCTTATTTTCCTAACTAGGCTGACACCAGTGGTTACAGGGGGACTCATTATCCTGAACTCCGACACCCTTCCCCCCCCCCCATCTCACTTTGTGCTTTTCCTTTTTGTTGCTGTTATTTATTTATAGGACGCCTCTCGCTCATGTGCGGAGTTGCAGCCCCGTGCACTTTATGTCTAATTTACGGTAAGGCAGTCCCACTAGTCGGGCCTGTCATCAACTTTCGTTTTCTTCCATTCTCCCCTTTTGTTTCGTTTTCCTCATTTCTCTCCTTTCTTCTTTGCAGAGTTTGCCGCGTGGGGGGCCAATGGGGACGGGGACGGGGGGGTTCCCCTCGTGATTTGCCGTCTACACGCCTTATCACAGCTCTGGAGAGGCCTCTAACTCCAGCCCTGACCTTAATCTCAGCGGGCTTCCTGCCGACGAAGAGCGAGAGAATTTCCATGTTTTCCATTTTATTTCATACATATATGTTTTCACCTCCCCGCGACCCCGACCAGGATAAGCGGTTAGAAGATGGATGGAGATTTTTACCTCCATCGCGACCAGGGGCCCGAAAGCTCCTATCTCTATGCTTCGATTCTGTTTTCACCAGTGGCCCCTCAAACAGATGCTCGCAAGAGCATGAGCGAAAGAAAGAGATGAAATATATTTTGACTGTTTCGTAGAAAAACAATCTGACGCATAGTAATATTCATCTTCAATGAATCCAATATTCTTTTGGAATGATATTAGATGGTATCTATTATACCTTCCATTGTGTGCCCATCTGCCCTTTTCAAGATCTAAATTATGTGCATTAGTACATAAATGGGCTAATGTCTGTCTGTATTTAGTGGGCTACATGCCGTGAATATATTCTCTGCTTCAAGAAGTAATTGGTAATTACAGTGGTCATTTAGGCAATCACTGTCTCTGCAAGATTCATGTCATTCTTAAAAATAACTAGCTCTTAACCTTTGACAGAATTCTACAGAAACTGTTCATCATCTCCCACGCTCTGATTAATTTCATACACACACAGGCGCGCACACACGCACACACGCACATGCAAACCGGTATCAATAAAGCTGATGCCTTTACATTTGTTAACCTGGGCAATTTGACTTGCTCATCAGAGCTGCAGCCTAATATCAGGTAACGGTGAGCTCCAGATCTCATTAGTTTCGTTTTATAAACAATTAAACAACAACATCGGCAGGCCATCTTTCTTATTCCTCTCTCACTTCCCTCCCTCTGGCCCGGGGGGGGATTCAGAGCCGCCAAGAGCAGTAAGCCACTCTGCGGTGGTGTTCTACCGGACCGGACAGGTGCTAACTGGATGTACACTCAGTAGGACGCATTAAGAAGGGCCATTTATATTTTATTTTACATTTATTTATTTAGCTGATACTTCTATCTAAGGTGATTTTTTTTTTTTAGAAAGCAGGGTCAGCCAGTCCCTGGAGCAATGGGGAGTAAGGGGCCTTGCTCAGGGGCCCAACAGTGAAATCACATTTCGGAGCCCTTCTTGAACCTCCAATGTTCTGATCAAAGGCACAGTGCCATCCCCTGGAGGGGAAGGAAAAAGGCTTACCTTTTCTCCAAGCTAGGATCCGAGGCGCATAATCTCACTTGCTCAGAGGTGAAGTGGGTCATGGGTGATGTTAGGATTTGAACTGACAGCTTTCTCGTCTCTGGCCTTGCGCTGTGCAATCACACATCCATGGTATCGCCATGGCCGCTCAGCGCAGACGCCATCTCTGGGTGTCAACAGTACGTCCCCTAGCAACCAGATGGGAACGTTTCAATCTCGGGCCAGTCTTTATCCATTTTTTTTTCCTAGAAAAAAAATATAACTAACACAGAGAAACAGTGTAAAAAGCTTTAAATAACAAATAAATAAAAGATATGTGTACGATTTGCACAGGGCAATAAATAAAAGGGGTTTATGACAGCTCATTTTTCCGTCACAGAGTACGAAAATGACAGTGTAAGTGTAAACTGCGTTCCGCCATCTGGTCGTAAGGATCCCTGTCTCGACTTGGAAGACTTAATGTAACACACGTCTAAAAATAAGATCATTCTCATTCAGATGTTCGCTACCAGGGCCGTGGAAACGCACAGCGCTGCATGTTGTGCTCAGAAAACCGCGAGCACGTTTTCCATCACATTTTCGTGAAAATTTCCGAGTTAAATTTGATTATTCCTAAGAGTGTTTTGAGGAGAATCAGAGCAGCAGAAGGATCCACTGAGGAGATGTGCAGGTGAGATGTTTAGAACAGGACGACACGAGACAACCCAGGTAAACCAAGAAAACATATTGTCGCTACCCATAATGCACCTTGACGGCTGTCGCATAGCTCAATAATGGGCATGGAGAAGACGTCCATGTGGCAGCCAATCATGAAAGCAGCAGGCCACCAGCCAGGAACGGCGTGACGTCAGGGTCCCCGTGAGACGATGAGCCATCGGCCTGAGTAACGTGACGACGCCTGTCCATTGCAAGGCCTGCGGAAATCGAGTTTGGGCCGCCGCCGCGCCGCTTGCGTGACTGATGCGGCAGCAGACGGGGGCAAATGCTCCCGCGCATCAATATTCATCCCGTCCTACAGCGCGCGACGCTGTCAGCGCGCTGAGCGGCGCATAGACGGGAGGGGGGGCGCCACGCAATGGGCGGCCCCCTCCAGTCCTGCTTCTGACAGCAAACGAGCGTTTTAAGTGGCAGCGAAAAACAGGTAAGACTCCGGAAACTTCCCTCTCTTTCATGTTCAAATTATATTCCCTGCTGTTATTTTTTGAAATATTATCACAACTTCATTTACATAATTTTTAATTCCTCTTTAAAATAATTCCACCACTGATTGTACTCTGTCTTCAGCCTTTGCCAGTTTTGTTGTTCCAATGATTAATATAATTCAGTTTTTTGCAACATAATAATGCGATTTATATTTCGCAATATATAACGCAGTATATTTCGCCATGGCAAAGGCTGCCTTTTGTTCATGCAAAACAGTGCACCTTTTAAGCATGATACTTAAGACATTGTGTGTCTCCCCTCCTTAGAAATAAGATATCGAGACGCTCACTCTGGGTTTAATGCGATGAAAGGATAATCCTCAAAACAGGGAATTTAATAAAGAGAAATGCCCACACCCCCCAAACAAAGAGATCCCCTCTCTGTTAACCGTCTGCCTGGTACCAAAGTCCCGCTTCTGGTGACGAACTCCAAACAGCATCAGCAAAACTGATCCGGAGATTTTTATATGCAGATCTTTTAAATGTGCCATTGTTAAACTACACAGCAGATGGCACCTATAGCTATCACTATTCACTAACTTACTTTGAAACTTCAAAGTCGGCCTAAGAACAACGTGCACAAGTAACTCAAATCATAAACTTTACTATAATACCCTGAGATTTAAACCTCTCCCTTATGAGGTCAGTCTTGGTAATAAGGGCTTTAATATGGTAAATTCAAGGCTCCTATTCACCACTGCTGTTTCTCATTCAACTTACTGTTTTTGTATATTAGTCATTTGTAGGCAAAAAATGCAATGTTATGGTTAAAACTAATACCTGAGCTGTGGAATTTTTAGTTGCAGGGCACTGAATGAATGGCATTACTTTTCTAACATCAGAATCAGAAAGATCTTTATTGGCCAAGTATATCAAGCATTTGTCTTGGAGGTATAACATATAACATACAAGTGGGTACAAATGAAATTTTACACATAATTCTTACACTAGCCTGTCTATCTATAGTCAGGAGAGTGAAATAAGTAAGTAAACCGTAAATGTAAGCAAAGAGTTATAAGGTTTACAGAGAGTCAGATTTGAGTCAGAGTAACCTAACATTGATGTGACTCTTCTAAGATTCGGTGTAAGGGCCTCTTACAAGCTGAGCATGTCCTACAAGCCCAGGAAGATGCACATCCTCTCATATGACCCGAATGTACGCAGAAATCATCCAGAGCCCAGCGAGCTCATGCGTGTCTGCAGCTTCCATACATCACGCAAAATTAATTAGAGGATTCGCTGACAATAATGACAACCGATTCAGGCTCATTATACAGGGGAAGAGACGTGCCACAGCATCACCGGCAGCCGCGCATTATCATATCCGTGTGCTTTTGGATTTTATCGAGATTCCCCACCGAGTGGGAAACATTGGAGGGTTAGATACGTGCCAATTCAGACTTGCATCAAAAGCATGTCAGCGGCGCAGCTGAGGCAGCGTGGCAGCACACGCGCCGTCCTTTGAATCGCTAAAATCAGCTTGGGAGCAGAGGGAACCGGTGCCACGAGATTCAGCTGCGGCCTGGCGGCAGCCAAGGAGCTTCTCTGTCTGTGGGGGGGCAGCAAGCCCAGGTCTTAGTGGGTTTTTATTTATTTTTTTTTTGAGAATGTGGGGTGGGGGGAAAGGGGCGGGCATGGAGATGCATGGATCCATCTGGCTCACAGGGACCCGGCTTTGCCCGCTTTCCGGTCCAAGACACGCTTCTGCAGAAGGGGTCCGTGCCGAAGCACCTGCGAGATACCTTACCGTCACGCCAGGCTGTGCCCGCGGCCTCGCTTCCATCCCTGGTGGACGCCCGCGCACGCAAACATGCGTACCAGCCCCTCCCCATCTCCGTACACCCATCTTGGGCATTTAGCCGCCTGGCCGGCTATTCCCCGCTTTCCCACCATGCCGGCATGGACAGAGGTCGGAGTGACATCGGCGGCATGATCAGTGCCGCCCCGCCCTGCCCTGCAGCCTAGAAAGGACGGTCTGATTATCACACCTCACATCCAATTTGCCGCTGATGTCAATTGGGGTCTCGACCGATTCCTGTGACAAAGTCAAAAAATAGCACACAACTCAGTGCCAACCCGGATCATGTGGCCTGAATCGCTTCCACCTCTATAAATATTATACACAGAAAAAGGGGGCCCTCCGAGCTTAATTATTATGCAATAAAACCGCACTTTGATAAGGTGTATTAAACGAAATAATCATCTTTTTTTTTTTTAAATGTTATAATCGCCTTCTGTAATTAGAAGATCAAAAGTAATTGAAGACTCTAAGGGAAGGTGAAGGTGAACCATATTCCCATATAATGTTCTGCAGAACAACGGCCCAACAGTAAAAAATCACCAATAATCACCCTTTATCTATAAAATAAGGTTAATGAAATTCTCCCCACTAAAAAAGAAAAAAAAATATTATCAAGGGTGAACTTCTCTTGCTACTGTCTGGTAATTTAAAAAAAGAGATTTTTTCTTGTTGCTTTTTTTTTTTTTTTTTACCTTGAGTGAGTCTCTATTCAAAACATACTGTGAAGTCGTGGATATCTTACTCGGATCGTAACGTCAGGAAAAAATCTTCCCCTAGCCGTAACTGAGACAGATTTATTTGCGCGGCGAGGCAATTCGACACTGCACACACAAGCTGATCTTCTGCAGACCTTGAAGAAACTTTTATCATCGTCTCCACCCCACTTCTCTGCGGACAGAGGAGAGACTAATTGTTCACTGCTTTGCCATAAATCTGCAGCCTATGGAGAGAATAAAAGCTCAAAACATCAATATCAGGTGTTCCCTCTGCGGAGGTCAAGTTTATTGTCCGATAAAAATGAAAACCTCTGCTGACAATGTCTTCCATACAGTGTATCGTTTTTAAGTACAATAGAGTGTTTCCCAGTGCTATTCACAGTGGAATGTTCCGGAATTTGGAGAGGTTGCTCGCGCCGCCTCACTGCTGGGTCAGCCACACGAGGGCTAGGAGGGGACGGTGAGATTTTAAAATCTTTGCTTTTGAGGGATTCAACTCCTGACCAGAAAATCCTGGAAAAGCACCGTTACGATTTTACTTTTGATCTCAAACTCAGCGACATTCGTGGGAGGTCACTGGAATTAGGGTTTTTGGTGGGAAGACGACGTGTACTTGGAGAAACCTTCAAGCACGGAACAATCGCGGAGGCGAGACAGAAGGCGTCTATCATTAGACGTCGCCGTTGGAGACGCACGACCGACGCATTTGGAGCTTGGCAAGCCGGCATGCATCTATCAGTAATAAGCAGCTCACAAGAGAACCTATGCATCTGTAAGAGCCAACAGCTCCGTTCTGCCACCTACAGGAGGCCACTGGGATCAAAGATGCTCTACTCCCTCACCCTGTCCTCAGCCACACGGCACCAGCCCATGGTGTACGACGAAATTGTTGAGGAACATTCCATGAAACTGTGCTACATGTACGTCAAAATGGAAAGACACTGACTGTTGTCTCAAGGAAATCAAGGACTCTTATGGGGAATTTGAGGGATGATCCCATATCCCATTGTCCACAATGTTGGGAAACTCAATTCCAAACTTTGGGATAAAGTTTGAGGGAATGAAAGCATTCCTTTTGGACCGTGATGCTTTGGTGGTGCCTTTTCTCCCATCCCACCAGATGTGTTCATGTCTTCTGAGACCTTTCTAGAATGGAGTGAAGGAGGTGCGTGACCCAGCCATGGATTGGGTTACAGGTATCAGTAGGGTGTTGGGGAGCGACACGTTTCTCACTGTTGGGGTGATCTCCTTAAGTCCCACTAACAATAGAGTATCCTGCTCCCCTGACTCCATGAAAGGGAATTAGCTTTAACCCCCCTTTCTTTCCTTTAGCTGGGAAAGACAAAACTAGCTTCAGCATGAAATTCAGCCCTCGGAAACGGGCGTGCGATCATCCATTGACATCGCCCATTGAGCCTGTTTGCCTTGAAGGGTGGCGCGTTTCACCAGAAAGATCCCGGTTTTTCCAGAGGAGAATCTGCCAGAGCTTATACATGGAAGCCAACGCATGAACTTTCAATCAGGGATTAGCCGGATTTTCCGACGCGGATCTTCTTTTGTAAATTTGGCCGCCGTCGCCTCTGTCGCTGGCACTGGGACTGTAAATAGAATATGATCCACGGGCCAAGGGATTGGCGAACTTATTTCAAAGAAGCACTTCAAAAGCGCAGTCATTTAGGTCTCGCTGCGAGCAGGATGTCGCAAGGGCTTGATGTCCTGGTCACACTACATGCTACCAGAGACACATTTCCAGGAAGCATGTTGTGATCATGCAACTTTCTGTGGAGCCAAACAGGAATGCAAAAAAAAAATAAATCAAGACAGTTAAGCAGGAGTTAAATACCATAATTAAACTGTTTATGGACCCATCTCTCCATTCCACCATCTGTATCTCCTCTCCTGTCCTGTCTCTAGCCATTGTCCCACACAGAAGTCCAGTTCCAAGATACAGATGCTAATCCAAGCTTACCAGGCTGGCCTGTCAGATAAGGGGTTTCTACTGTCCGACGACATGGACAAACGGATCCCCGGCATGGACGCTGATAGTGACAAAAAGTCAGACCCAAGATTGTCCGAATGGGACTTTAAAGACAATCGCACAAGTGCACAACACAGAAGCAAAGATCCACTTTCCACAACGGCGAAAGTTTTATCTAGGAAGGCCACACAGCACGGCATCCAGAGAAGTTTCTAAAAGTCTAAGTTTAAATGTCAGTCTAAATCCTCGCCATCGAGGACCAGGGCTAGTAGGCAAATGGGCGGCTCACGGATGCCTCTTGGCATGTTGAGGGAATGTCAGTGCCCTGCAATAGCAGGAAGAACCTTACTGGTGAGGTGGGGTGGGAGCGACACTGCACTGGGATGGAGGAAGAGGGCAATCTCTATTTATAAGAATTATACTTCATAATTTCTGGCAAATCGCTACCTGTGCCTTGCTAAATTTATTAGCTATTTTTTTTATTTGTTATTGCGAACTTTATGCGTGATAATTACTGTTGTTGTTTTTGCAGCGTCGAAGTTAGCTTTTCACAGCGTAGCACTGAGGAGTTGCAGATTATCTGAGCAGGATTCTGTCTTGCGTAGCCGCTGGTGTGGGTTGGCCCCCCCAGGGGAACCATCCCCATGAAACGGTTTGTGATCTGGCCCACCGATCTCTGGAACCCCCCCTTCCCACTCGGATAACCGGCTCACCATGGAATAGGGGGAGCGCGAGGTGGGGAGGATCGGGTGTTACGCTTCTAAACCAGCGTAAACAGGGGCCTCGCTGCTCTCTTTTCATACCTCACTTTAGAAGTTAAAGTGGTTCCGTTTTCACCCATGAACCCCCCTCCCTCCCCCTTAGCCGTTGCAAATCAGATCTCCGGAGTGAAGTGTGACACCCCCGAACTCTGCCAGCGACGTAAACAGAGCAGAAAGTACCTCCCCCGTTGTGGTCACAGTGCCTACTTCCTGTTAGGCGGCTCAGAATGTCTCTTAATTTGACTTAAAAAGCATTTCTCTGTTAAAGGTAAAATAGGGAAATGTTTATTTTATTGGTGTTTTCATTCCCTTTTTATTCTACCTTCTGCAGAGTTGACACTGTGGTGGGAATCGCTGCTGAGGGGGGGTCGTATCTTTAAACGTCACCATGATTTACTCCTCATCCCAGTCGTTATGACGCCTACATATCCCTCCTGTTTCAGCGCAACGTGGGAAAGAATTTAGGTCGAAGGTCAGTAGCCGCATGACCTTGGGGTTATGCATGGCTCAGTGGGTTAGGGAATGTGCGCCCTCAGACAGATGGTTATGGGTTCAAATCCTGCAACCAGCAGAATGGTCAAATCTGCGCTAGGTGGCTGAGAACCTCCACGGATGCTCTCTGACTCCAGGCTTTGCTCAGGTGTACGTTTTTGAACAAAGGCTGCAGATAAACGTAAGTGATCTGCAGCTGGTCCCTCTCGCTATAGGAGCCGGTTGTGTAGTGGTTGACGTATTTCTGCAGCCTGACGTATTTCTGCATCCCCCAGCCTCACTTCTTTCAGCCATCTCAGGCCACAGTCTCGATTTGCATCCGGCTATGGAATTCGGGTCAAGATCCAGCAGGATTCTCGACATCTCTGTCCGGCAGTTATGCTAATGCCAGACGGAGACACTGGCATGTTTTGTCATAGATCAGGCACAAAGAAACACAGACAGCAGCTTGCAGGCGTCGTATCTGAACCTTGATTGTTTCAGGCTTTTTTTAAGCAATTGTATAAATTACACCACTGCCTACGCCATGCCGTTTAAAAACCATAATTCATAATTGTTGTTTTGCATAGGTGAGCCACACTGTGAATTGACTGTCATTGTCCTGATAAACAATTGTCTTTTGTTTCTGATATAGACTGAAGCTCATCAGTGACCTGTTAAATGATTTTTTTCTTTCTCTCTCTCTCTCTCTCTCTCTCTCTCTCTGAATTGAACGTTGAAATAGGAAATCTCTCCGAATCTCTCCACCACTGTCTGGTCACACGTTTTCTTTATAAGGCAAAACTGGAATAATGGTAACTTGCTGAGAATCCACACATGTGTGATTGATCATTCACGCTGCCATAAACACACCCTGAACCACAGTGGTGAGGCCTTACGTTTAAAGAATTAATCTAACCTGAACAGACAAGAGGCTCAGGGTGAAAGTACTTCACGTCAGTCGAAGGGGCTCAGTATCAATACTAAATATATGAACAAAGATCTTTCCACGTACATTTTTTAGATAGCAACATATTATGAAAATAAATTGACAGCGACTTTAATGTATTCTGGTATATTACCCTAAATGGTTTCATCAGTATCTGAGACCTGGAAAATGTGCTGTTTTATTATCTCTCAATACGGGATGATGAATCATTGCCAAAGGCCCCTTAAATCTATATGTGCGACAGTGGGGGGGAGGAAGGCATATTCATTGTCGAAGGCAGCCATGTTTTGTACCCCCCCCCCACACCCCGTTTTGCCTTTCCTTCTGTGTCCCCCCCAAAGGCCGCTTGCGAGAGCATCCCGCCACCTTAAACTTTCCATTAACGGATCCACCCCACCACCTTAAACTTTCCATTAATGGATCCACCCGGCTTCATTATTTTAGTAAGTGCAGCAGAGATTGCAGAATAAAGAGAGATTTGTTTATGAGAAATATCAATGCAGCGGCATTCATTGGACCTTAAAATGTTCTGATGGCTTTTCACGGGCCCATCATATTTACATAGGGAAGTGTCATTAGCGTCAACGGCGGACCAGAAACTATTAAACTAATACAATGCTAAACTGAACAACCTTGAGAATTTGATTAAAGCCATTGTGAGTTTTAAAAATGCTCCATTCTTAGCTTAAAACAAAAGACTGTTGCATTCCTCTATGGTTATAATTCAGCTGTCAAGTCCCATTGATGTATTTGACTACAGCTAACATTTGCATACCCTATATATAGCAGTGGGGCATACGCTGCGAATTATAATTGAGGTTCGAAACAAACACGCAACTGTTTGTGTTTCATTTCAAATTAGTTGCTGTAATTTAAAAAAGGCAGACTGCAGGCATTGTTTGCCGGGAAAAGCCATGTGTTTTAGAGCAGTTTTAATTCTTCGGTTATTGTCCTGATAGGAGAGGCATTCTCTTTCCGGAAAGTTCCCTTCAGATGGCTCCCTGTAATCTCCATTCCAACTTTTCTCTTCTCCAGTATCTGCGGTGTGTCTGCAGTTTTATTCATTTAATTTTGGCCGGGGTATAATTCCTAGATGTGTTTCCTGCGTCACCGTCCCTTTAAAGGTCACCGACTCCAGGTGTGATTTGGGATTTCTGGCACTACTGGGGCTGTAAATCCCAAACCATGATTCAGTACCGTCATCCTAAAAGGTGCACAAAGACCCTCAGCCCGATACTAGCTAGGTACCTTTACCCTGTAAAACCAGAGTGCAATTAACATTTCCCACCACAGATTTATTACAGTTGTGAGAAAAATTTAATATATTGTTTTGCAACAAGGGCCAGAGGGCATAGAAAAAAATTAATATGCACTTATCATAATATCACCATTGGATGGTGATTATTGTGCTCTTTTGAATAGGTTTAAGGGGCCTGTGCTGGGATCTAAGTCCTCAGGTAAGTAGACCTCAGAGACAGAGATGTATTTAACCTGAATTACTTCCATTAGGCATCCAGACTTACGGATTGGGGGGGGGGGTGTTCGGATGTAAATACTGTAAGGCAGCGTAATGAACGGCACGTTCTGCATTATTAATGAACCTTGTTAAGTCTTTAAAAGAAAGATATGCAGGGTTTGCAGAATGGAGCAGCGGCACAGGAAATAAACAGGAAAAGAGAGGAGGATCTTTTAAAAATTTAGGGAAACAAAAATGTACCTTACTGGGAGCGGCTTGCTATTCGTCTTATCAAACGAACTCGTGCTCCGCCATTACTGACGTGAACTCGGATACCTTATGAGAGGACTGTTGAATGTGTTTTCCAGATATTCTCCTGCAGAATGTTCCAACAGCTCTAAGAAACGTCTCGAACACCATTATCCATTGACAAATTCACACAGTTTGTAATACATTATCTGTTTTAAATGTATTTTTACATCCATTGCGACATATTAAACATTGTACTATCATACCCCAGAGATATTTTACACACTGATCTAATTAAAGTCACCATTTTGCCTAGTACCCTATTTAAAAATCTATACTTTCTATATAATTATGAAATTATGAATTATTTAATACATAAACCCCAAAGCTCCAGGAGTGTGGCTATAATTTTAATCAAAAAGAAAATGAATAGATCTCCTTTTCTTAGTTCTGTTAATAAGTTTAATTGAAGAACATGTTAACCTTGCATTCCATAGCCAAATAATAAATATATACACAAGGAAACAATTAAGATACTACAGGAGTTTTTCTCGTTTATCTATGATCATGGGATTTAACATTATTTTTACAACACCAGATATCAAGTGTTTGAGTGTGTGGGTGACTTGTGACACACTCTAGTGGGGAGGGGGCTTGGCGTATGACTCAGTGGGGTTGGATGGTGTGTGCGTGACCGGGAGGGTGTTGGTTTAAATCTCAAGGTCGGGACCATTGGGCTCCTGAGCAAGACCTTTGACCCCCAGCTGCTCCAGAAACTGTCTGACCCTCATATCTAAAAAAAAGTCACTTTGATTAAAAGTGCTCGCAAAATAAATAAATGTATGTTCAAGGAAAAGTCTGAGGAACCATTTTGTTGGATAAAGTCCCTGCTGGTTGAGTGGGGGGGGTCACATAATTATTGCCTGTATTAAAGAAGTCATCAAAGAAAACAAGGGTCCATATATTAAAACACCCCCCAGCTGGTGACTGATCAACAGTTTATGAATAAGCATGCATTTTGATGGACAAAGGTGAGAAGTAGTTTGATACAATTTCAAAGTCCCACCTCACGAGGTTTAAAAACTATTTTAAATACCTGTCAATTACACTGCCATATATAAGGCCTCGATACAACGCTGGGAAATAATTATGAAAATGTAATAACATCTGTGCGCAGGGTAACCTTCAATCTGCATGCTGATAGGACTGCGTGGACGATTGGGGAGAGTGGCCATAATTATTCGCCCAAGCACAGGAGAGACACGGCTGGTATTGTTTTGAAATAAAACTCAGGAGTTTGTCCTAATGAAGTCTGCAGCAGCACGTCTCAAATCTGACTATGATTGGCGTTGGGTCAGAGTACCCAATTACACTGAGGTTCTTGGTTTGGTCTGAGTCTGATAAGCAGTTGAGTTGGTAACGGGCCTTGGGGGGGTTTAGAATGGCGACGCATATGGGAGGGGCTTTAAAAAGGAGGGAAATTTGTTAAGGTGCTTCTGGTACGCATTTCCCAAGACTGGTCCTGCTGGTAATGCCGTGGGTTGTCCGTGGTCATTTTTGCTAATCCTCAAACCATGCATTTTTGTGGGGCTCCTGAGGTCTTGGGGTCCCCTGTTGGCCATAAACAGTCACTACACTAGATACATAATAGACTTGTTCCTTATTGAGGAGATGCTGAGGCAGCATGTTCTACTAACCGGCTACGGTCATCTGACGCTACCCGCTAGGTAATGCTACGTAGCGATTGTATCCCAGAAGTGCCATGAACGAAGGAAGTCAAAGATAGGACACCTGAAGTGATTTTGTGGGTGGCGGCCCAGAAACAACTCTCTCGGCTGGTGGGGGGGGCGGCTGTGAGGCTGCTGGCTAATACGCTCTCGTCACCCCCCTCACCTCCACATGGGAATGAAGCAGCTGTTTGTAAAGACACTTTACACGCTACTGGACAGAAGAGCGTTATGTTAGGTTTGGGTGTGCAGCTTTTATAATTCAATCACACATGCATGTCACGTGTGGCACGATCCACGTGTGACCGGAGTCTTCTCATCCCCAAAATTATTAACGAGCCTGACAATGTTTTCCTCTGAAAATCTCTCCCGCCGAAAAAAAACAAAACAAGACGACCCAAACGGCAGCTCGACGAATTGCGCGCCATCCCCCTGTCCGCTGGCGGGGTAGGTAGGCGAGCCGGGCAGGCCGCCCTGTCTTGGGGGGGTTAGGTCGTCGTGGGGATGGAGAGTGGTAAGCAGGAAGTGAGTCGCACGTTTTCGCGGCTTCCACCCGCATCAATCATTCCGTGCAATTAGACCAATTTCCAGGCAGAATCGGCGCTTTCGGCAGCACTCCGCGGCGCTTCCGACAGAGACAGCTGCCGCCAGCCGTGCCGCGGAGCGCCGGGTACGGAAAACTCCACCTGGCTCCAGCACGCAGGCCATAGGAAGAGCCTATTTAAATGTCACTGGGGGATGGGGGCCTGCCAAGCCCGCTTCTTCTCTTTCTTCCTCTTATTTTTTTTTGTTTTTTCACTCGGGCACATGTATTTTATTTGCCAGTAGCCTGTCTCGAGCCTCGAGTGGCATCCGCTTTCCATGGCAACCAGATTAAATTAGGTAAGTGATTATAGCTTATTAGCACCAAATGCTGTTAGTATATTTTTATAATTTTGCATGTCAACACTTTCTCGTGTAGCACTCTTTATTGGAAATTGCTTCGTAGGAGCCGAAGGCCTTGTGCTTTGTTATAATAAAAATATAATTATATATCAGACAATGGCCACTCACACTCACTCCGCAATGGATAAGAGGCTGTATGTTCCCAGGTATGGGCATCCATCCGAGTAATGAATAATAAAAATGTATCTTTCTCTTTTTTTCACATTTGAACTAATAAACCCACTAGAATTAACATACACAATTGCTGTAATGAGGTATACAATGGAGGCTCTGACTTTAGCTCTCCATATTGACTGTTGTAGCCTTTAGCATCACTTTGCATTTAATACAACACTCCAGGCCAGAGAGATTGCTAAATTATTACCCTTGTTGTTGAGCTAAACATAATTAATATTAAAATTAAGGATTTAATTGCCGCTGAGTCGCATATCGCAGGCCGCGCATCGCGAGGTTCCTCCGTCCCGCGGCCCCCGTCGAGTGTTCCAACATGGACTCCCCCGTCCGCCGGGACAACGCCACCTCGAATCGATTTCCACGCACGTGTGACGTGCCCGCTACTTCCGTGGCACTTTGCTGCACGTCTGCGGTCACCGCCCTGCGAGATGATGCTACGGGAGCCTGGAGGGGATGGCGCTCGCCTCCAAGTAGCCCGGAAAGGGAGGCGATATCTTGCCCTCCTCCAGAAGAGAAGGCGCGGGGCCGTAAACAGCACTGGCGCCTGGAAATTTACCACTAATCTGACGCCGGCAGTGCACAGGTTGCTGGTTATTTGCATACCAGTATCGATGCCATATTTCTTACCTGGGATTTGTTTATGTTTTCATCCTGACACTCGCTCAGCGCACTTATAGAAATTTCTAGAGCATCTGTGGAAAGGACCGGCGCACACTGAAGCAGGGAGGAATGTTCCAGAAGGTGCCGGTTCAAAAAAAAGGGAGAGAGAGTTGTATCTTCGTGCCTGTTAAGAGAGTAAAGGGTGTTACGGAGGTGTTAAAAATGGACTTTTGAGAGAGCAAGCAGGTCCCGTATGGAAACAGCCTGTGACAGCAATGAGCTGACAGACTTATTTTCCCTACGCAGGGAAGAGATTGCAACCAAATGCCTTAAATGATAAAAGGAAGACATTTTTTTTCCCTCCGAACAGCATTAGTAATGCCTTTTTTCGTTCACATTTTACAGATAAAGAATGAATAATTTTCCCCCTCAAATTAGACTTGGTAATTTGGCATCCTTGTTTATTCACCGCAATTAACTAATGAAAAATATGTGGTGAAGTTATTGATTCATGACCGTAATTGTTTAATTATTAATCAGTATAGCATTATATTAGCATTCCTAATACTGCAGATGTTCACCAAGAGGGCTTAAGGAGTCATCTCCTCATTCGTCGCGTGTCACCGGAGAACGAGCGAATCATGGCGGCTCGGAAGAGGGTCACGGCACGCGGACAAGCGCACAGGCGGAAAGACGCCAGCCCGCGTGTGTGTGTGTGTGTGTGTGTGTGTGTGTGTGTGTGTGTGCATATATGTGGCTCTGATCTGGTAAGAGGCGGGGCTGAGGGGCTGACCACTGGTCATGTGACCTCAAATAGCCATACAGTGATCCCGCCGGCACACACCACGCCGCACTGTGGCTAGATGCTCTGGTTCCCCCTCCGCGGTCCAGCGTCAGCCTAGACCGGGGGGGGGCCCTCTGAGCTCGCCTCAGCACATTCAGAAAGGAAAACAAGTCGCCCTGCATACTGAAGCCACCGCCTTTCCATCCTCTGCGCAGGATTGATTGGTATGCAGAAGAATAATTTGCATAGTTTTGCACGCAGATCACACTGAACAAACAGCAATGATATTTTTTAATTCTTTTTTTTTTTCTTTGGGTGCGTGTATGCCAGGCAGGGGGTGTTGGTATGTTTTAAGAATCCCCCCCTCCCCTGCCGCCACCCCCCCCAGAATTAATGTTCCACACCTGTGCACAGAGCAGCAGTCTTTATCAAGCATCACAGGTGCGCCACATTAATTATGGGAGAAACCATTTTCACACGAGGGGGTGTACCCCTTTGGCAGACGGTCTGCTCTCAAACACCTAATCCCCGTTTCTGTGAAGCCATGCATTTGCCTCGTCTTCCCTAACCAGATGTCAGTGTTTTTGTTACATTTTTTTCCCCTCTAACAATAATATTTTACCACAGTACTATGAAGTGAATTCCATTTCCAGGGATTGCCTTTGTTTTAGTAGTGACACATCGGCACCTCCCCTGTGCGTTGGGTGCGCCGGGCCGGTGCTGGTGTGAGACTAATGTTAGCGACGCGCGGAAAGAGCGCCTCCCCACAGGCCTTTTCACACATGCGGGCTAAGGCCAGGAGGCGAAGCCGCTAAATATTTACCCTGGGGTCGGCGCTTTTGTTTGTCACTTATTATGCTTTTTATTAACTGTGTGTTTATATAGGGAGGTGCCCTTATAGTGAAGTACACCAACTGCAGCTGCCTTTACATCTACAGACAACTGAAGCAGCCAGCTTTAAGAGCCTAAGGGTATAACAGCAGATCCCTGCCTAGGATTAAACTCAGCAACCATTTTATTGTCGTTTGAGTTCCGGCACCCCCATCCAAAAAAAGGCATAGACCACCTGACTGGTACCTGTCGCCATTCCTTCCAAACAAGGGCAGCAGGTATTTTTTTATCTGGGCCACTCGTGGGAGTCTTATGTACACAAAAATGTTCTGAGGGCAGAATAAACATCTGACTGGTTGATCCTGTCTCCTCTAGTTGCTTGGGCCCACCTCCTCTGCAATCTGATTGGTTATCTCTCTAAACCGTCTTTCATTCTGCCCTCAGAACATTTTTGCGTAAGTAAAACTCCCATAAGCATCCGAGCTTCAGTGGGCACGACAGTGACGCATCCGGGAGATCTCGCTGGCCCCAGCATCCGTGGTGGGAATGCTCGCCCGAAGTGTGCTGTGGGAATAGCCCACTACTGAGCGCCTGCGTTTAAGCAACACGGGTCTGTACCTTGACAGCATCCATCCTCCAACGTCGTTGTGCAGCGATGGGCAAAACACAGTGGCTCCTTTACCGTCGGCAGCCATTTTGAACTCCATAATTGACCTTTGGTGGCATCATTTACAATGACTCATATCGAAGCCCCAAAGTGCGCCGCCACAGCGTATCCCTGAACACACTTGTCTGATAATAGCTTTAACTAGAGTAAATTGTCTCCTTCATTTGTATGGATATTGCGACCCGCAGCCGTCCTGTCTAACCCGTTGACAAAAGGGGTCATTCCCACACAGCAGAGAGGAGGCCCACTGGATACCGCCTGATTGGATTCGCCGTCAACATCTGGGATTGTCGGGCGAATTCATTTCAAAACCAGCATCCCATCTCTCACTTAATTATTTTTATATTATTCTGTCACTTTTTAAAAAGCAGCTTGGTATTAAAACCTCGCATAATCCTTAACAAACATCCTATCCTAAAGACCCCCCACCCCCACCCTGGAAAAACATTCAATGAAATACACCAAGTTGTTTTTTTATCCCCCTCTCGTTCTCCCACTTCTATTTTTTCTCTGTTTCTCATTTTCTCTCTCTCCCTCTCTCACTCCATTGAAAGCCAAGCGGTCTTTGGTTCCACACCAAATGTGCTCGTTCCAACGTTTCAATAAATTGAGAGTGAAAGAATTAAAGTTAATCAGACCAACCACATTGTGGTTAAGATACGTTGGCTGGATTATGGATTACTATTAGCTGGATGGATACCGATTCTTTCATTTAAATTCCAGGCTCCTCGTCTAGCTAAAATTAAAAAGAGATGTAATACTTCTTGGAGAGATCTTTAATATGCACACTTACTACCTCTTTAAACTAAATAAGTGCTTGTGTTGTGCCGTCTGGGTGATGTGAAATCTAGAAAAGAAGTCCGAGATAGGTGCACATGATTTCATCTGCTTAGGGATGACTTCTGACCTTGAGAATGGAGCCAATCAGAAGGCTATTTAAAGCCCAAGGATACAGGCAACCACAGTGAACATGGTTGAAGCTTCTGTACTTTTTCTGTGGAGGGATAATGTATAATAAACTTTAAATAGCTGCAATGGTTTCGTTATAATGAACTGTTTTATAGGGAAATTTCAGTCTGGCTGCTTGCAAAGGGTAATGTGAGGACTTGGGTATCCTGTGTTACAAAGCACAGCTTCTGTACACTTTACTGTGCCAAGTCTTGCTGCACTATGCTGTACTGTGCTATCTCCACATAGCAGCACAGACATGTGTTTTTTTGGCTGCATCCGAGAGTGGGCATAGTTACAACAGCATGTGTTTGAGTATTTGTGTGTTTCAGGGGGGTTGTGTGCCATATATACACATTACAGGGTCACCTGTTCTCTTGGAGAGATGGAGAGACCAGCCAGTACACTGAATAGAGAGAGACAGAGAGACCAGCCAGTACACTGAACAGAGAGAAGGATAGAGAGACCAGCCAGTACACTGAACAGGACGAGAGATGGAGAAACCAGCCAGTACACTGAACAGAGTGAGAGATGGAAAGACCAGCTAGGTAACTGAACAGTGAGAGAGACAGAGAGACCAGCCAGTACACTGAACATCAAGAGAGATGGAGAGACCAGCTAGTACACTGAACAGGATGAGAGATAACAAGACCAGCGTATACACTGAACATTGACAGTGGTGGAGAGACCATTCTGTAGACTGAACAGAGAGCCAGATCTGGGGCACTATGCTCTGTACCCTTGCTCTACATGAGTGTAATATGTGTTTGCCTGTGTGTAATAGTCAGGAACAACGTGAATGGCCCACATCATAAATCAGACAGATCTTATCGCCCCATCCCATCTAGTTAATGAAACAAAGGGCTCTATGTCGCTGGCGTGTAAAGTTTCTTTCTGCCATATTTCTTTTTGTGCTTGAAAACCTGTTCGATATAGTTTAATGACCTTGGCCTTTTCACCATGTTGGACAATGATGGGGTAATTGATCACAGGTGAAAAAATAATAAAGAAATTAATTATCATCTTGAACCCACTGAATGACAATTTTAACCCATACCCAGCCCTAACCTTAACCATAAGTAACGACACAAAATAAAGAGTTTTGACATTTTTAGTTTTTTGATTGCAGTCACAGATTTTTATAAAATTGAGTTTATCGTTGTGGGAACTTGAAAAAATGTTTATATCACATTGTGGACATACCTAAAGGCTTATTATTAGGAACACCTGTTCAATTTCTCATTAATGCAATTATCTAATCAACCAATCACATGGCAGTTGCTTCAATGC
>JABFEA020000010.1:19427799-19439165 GCA_019775915.2 Cyphomyrus plagiostoma | reverse complement strand
TATATAGTCCAGAATTGCAATTCATACCCCATTTCTGTGTATTTGTGCGTATTTGTCTTAGTTTTCCATGTTGTTTTTACTTTTAAATAATTCAAATTTCCATGTTTGACTGCAGCAGGAGCTACGCATATTTTTGCATTTCCTTATTGCAGTAATGATTCTATTCCATTATGTCACTGTGTTTTTTCTATTTAGTTTTGAATGATTATTCAGCCATAATAATCTATCAGATATTGGTGAAATTAGATTAATTGTAAATATGAGTACACACACACCTATCGCAGATTTGATTTTGCAGGCTTGTGTAGAATGTACATAATATTGCTGGAGCAGCTGCCAACATCCAGACTAATTTACAGCCATATTTGACTAAACCGTGCCTAAGAATGCTAAATGCTAAATTACATCCAGGCAGAACTGTAAGTGTGATGTGATACAGCACAAACATTTCATACAGAAGTATGTTAATCTGCTGTTCCGAAGGAGCTCTCCTATAATACTTGTAAAGGTAAGTCTAGCGTTTCTATTATTTCACCGAAATTGGGGTCTTTCTCGTTAATTATGTTTATTTCCAGGAGTTTGTTCTCGTTTAATCCCACATTACCAAGCCGCCTCAGTGAAGACTGCTTCATCAGGCATGTATGAAATATGTATGTAACATTTATGATTCCCATTCATACATGGGTCGTGACTGAGTAAAAACTCTAAATAATACGGTAAACACTAGTGGAACGTCCTCTCTCTTCAAGAACAGGCAAATTTTGTTATAGGAAGATCTGTAAGTGGCTTCAGCTCTTATCTTGAAGGTTTTGACCATGTTTGGTTGCCTCCAGTTACGATTATACATTTTGTCATTATTTCTGACAGGGCCTTCTTCTCTGCCCGTGGTGTACCCCACTCCATCCCTTTCCGGAAGAAATTCTCCAGAACCCAGATTGGATGAGTGGCTACTGGAGATTAACGCACCTGCGTTCCCCTTTGTTTTAGTTTGTGGCATTGACAATAAATAAGTAAAGGCAATTCTAGAATTCGACGTGAAAATTCGTAATAGGGATTGATTTTTGTTTCCTCAGCGAGTGCTGGAGTTTCAGAGCACATCCCGTTTTTTAATAACGAAAATAAACGTGCTGTATATAGCAGTCAAATAATCCTATTTACCAGAAAATCACAGAGCCTCGTTGCTCCGAATTGCCTCCCCAGCTTGACGTCACGGCGTCCTGAAATATGACTCGCTACTCTTTATTGCATGTTTGTTATTGTTCTGCTGTTTTTCCTATTTCCAGCTGTCAAAGGCAATGACTCCTCACCTCCTCTCTCTTGCGTACTGACTTGGGTTGGCCGCCTGATTGAGGGCGGGGGGTTGGAGTTTGGGCTTTTATCCATCTGGTTGGTCCAGTTTCATTTTGCAATCCCGGCTGAGTGATGGTCCCAGAACCATCCGACTGGGACCCCAGAACACCCTAGTTTTGCCAAAGAATTTGCCCTCTTCAAGCCATCAAAAGACAAATCAAGTCTGAAGACAGAAGTTTCAACATGAAAGAAGATGGATGACTACTTCAGAGAAGCTGTTGGGTCCAGGCAGTGGGCACCTGATCTGACACTGAGGAGAGGATTGAGCGTCAATAGCATGCAAGCGCTTAAGATGCTCTCCTCAAGACCTGCGCTCTTCACCAAAGCGCCACCCCACCCGCCATTAGCTGCTCCCACACCAAGGTCCCTGCCGGAACCCACGGTCGCCTCGGTGATCACACCTGTGACTGAATGTGACTTCGTCTTACTTCATATATTCTTTATTTTTTATTTTTGCCGCCAGTCCCCAGGGACGCGTCAGTGATCATCAGCCGTGACGTCCATGACAGCCCTCCAGATGTCTTCGTCAGCGTGCCGGAGGAATGCTGAAGTTTCGCAACGGGCGGGGGCCCTGAGAGTGAGCAGCTCGAGTACCTGCACTGTCAAGTGGTAGTCGAGTGTGGGGGGGGGGGGGTGCAGCAAGAGGGTGTGTGGGTATGGGGGCCTGGCAAGGTTGGCGAGGTGACACATCACTGTCACTCAGTGAGGAGCGATGCTTACGACAGAGTGAATCAGATGAGCGGCGGTGGGGGGTGGGGGGCTCAATCTGCTCCTGTCTGCTTTGGAAGGCGTGCCGTATCTCCATGAAGCATACCTCTGAGTTGGGCTGGAGAGCTGAGCCTACAAAGCCTGAACCCTGGTTCCCCTAAGCCGGATAAGCGGACCGTGACTCTGGTTTACATCGATGCTGTCTTTCCTGGGCTTGGGAAGCAACAGCTAGCTGGAGGAAGGTATATTACCGTTTGTTGTATGTGTGCTATGACTGACTTGGCTTTAGCCGGTGGGAGGCATCTGCTGTTTTTTAACCACGAAATCATTTTACAGAAAGCCGCACGAACAACCATATTATCACTGTTATGTCTAGAGAAATTAAGCGGTCAGCGTGCACGGCGAGGGATTCTAACACGGATTCATTGCTCACTGTTTATTGGTTGCTTTTTAGTTTAGCTGAAGTGACACAACAAAGCAACATCAATAAAGAGAACAACATAAAATCGAAATGAATACAGAAACAAAGTTCTGTAAAGCATCTGCGTTCCCCGCATTAGGATAAGACCCAAAAAAAAAAATGTTTTCAAAAATAATCATCAGTGCAACACATGAGCTGGTGTTTACTCTGGGCTACGCCATAGCGACCCGCATCTCAGACAACAAGGGAATGGAAAAACAGGAAATATCTTTTGCATATTATTTTAAGTAACTGTTCAAATTTAATTTCGGAATGGTAATCCACAAAACAAATACACAGCACCACGTTTTAAAAGGCAGGACCGTGTTTCAATCTTCTGTTGTGGTAGGCTGTGTGTTGACTCTATGTGTCTGCCCCGAATTGATTTGCACAGCTTTGCAGGCAGAGACCGAACTCTCAGACCAGGAATCCATAATTCTATATGATCTGATAGTTCTGCAACACCGGATTGATTTTTCACAACGCCGATGTTAACGAACAGGTTGCGTTCGCCAGCAGGGTCGGGTGTTTTATAATAGGCCCGTGAATTTACATGTGAGGATCCAATCGCACTGATGAAGCATTAAACCCTCTTCTGATTCATTTTTTTATGGTTTTGTAAGCTGCAGGGTCCGTCATGGCCGCAGGGAGACCGATGTCACTGTAAATAGAGCATGGCAGCGGGTGCTTTTGGGGGCTGACGTGAAGCCACGTTGCCCAATATGTCAAACTTAATAGAATATCTCTGTGTATTTCATTAATTAAGGCGAGACGTAACGGAATCGTAGTGACTGGTGACACTGACATCATCTGGAGCTGGTGCTTTGACATTTCTGATGCATTCTTCTTTGTCACGTAATCCCAGACTTTACGGCAAGCCAACAGCAGTTGAGTAGCAAGAGCACGCGGAGGCTGGGATTTTACGATATATATCGGAGGGGGTGAGGTATGCGACATCTCGGCGGTGCCCGCATTCCAGTTGACACCCCTGCGCCAGCGCTGCTGGGCAGAAGACGCCTGACATGCCTCACTAAGTACGACGAAGTGCCACTATTCCAGCGTGCGTGGGGACGTCACGGCCGGGGCACGCCAGGCCCCGCGAGGAGGCGAGGGCGCCCGTCCAACAAGTCGCCCATCATCACCTCCCCGCGAGTCCGCTGGGAGAAAGTACAAAACTGCTTTCCGACTGTGACCCCTGTCACCCCTTTCCCCAGAGGAAAAGGAACCACGAATACCTGTCACTGATTCAACAACACGTTGAACCACGGTTAGGGCAGGAAAGCAGGATGGCAGGCAGGCGAGGGAGGATCTTAAACACATAAGAGCCTCTCCACACTCCTGCTTAGCGACCATGAGAGAAAACCCCACACTAAGCCTCACTATGGTGCACCTCTACTTCTATTTTAAGTGAATTTCTAGCACGGTTTGTCAGGCAAGCTTAAAATCCCTCTTAATACTAGTTACCCCTGAACATAGATCTTACTGTTTGGCTTTTAGCTTAGACAAGTTATTTTCTGCTCCCTTTGAATTAAAAAAAAATACTAAATCTACTGACATTGACTTTACATTTTGAGCTCATTAAAGCAGAGGATCTGTCTCAGTGCTACCTGGATTTTTATACAACAGATAAACTGAATGAATAGAAACTCACAGGGGCCAGTTAAACGCGTCTCGTTATCCGAAGCCCTGAGCTCACTGAACTTATCAAGTAGCTACTGATAGCCTTTAAACTACCAAGGTGCATCGGCTTAATTAAAACTAGTACTGTTCACAAAGGAGGGAAAAAAATGAGTAAAAGACCCGTTTATCAGTTTAACGCAGCTTTGTTAAAATGCGCCTCTCAGAAACACTTAACTCCTCAAAGAAGCTGCTGGTTTGAGCGAGTCTTTAATGCACAAGAACCATTACTTTATAGGGTTAAGTACTGCACATTTCATATACAGTATATTTGTGTTTTTCCCTGTTGTGACCACTCTTTCTGTTTCGATTCAACACTTGTTTGCTTTCTGTAAGAAGCATCCTCTCCATGCCCCTAAACTGACATCCAAAAGTAAGTCTTCAGAAAAGTAAAAACTGAATGTTTTATGTGTGGAGGAAATTCATCAGGATGGAAATCTATCTAAACAATATCCCTTTGATATTAAATAATGTGTCTTATGTCCCCATGGATAATTTAATGGACATTTGCATATTGCCTACACAAACCTACAAGCAGGGGGAGAAATATATTAGTGCATGTTCTAAAAATCTGTTGAAAGTGTTTTTATATCCCTGCCAAGGTTTTTTTGGAAGCTAGTGATAACACAATTCTTTTTTTCCCCTTATTTCCTTACAATACATCATTCAGTTCTGCCTTTTGCCTTCATGAAATTCATTTTCTAATGGAAATATTTGTTTTGTAAATCAAATATGTATTATGCACAGAATGCAAAGCACAAATTAAATTATGTTAATGAAATGAAAGAGATATGAAATGCATATTTCATGGACAAAACATAACCCCAGCGAACAGCCATTCCTTGATAAAAATCTTTAAACACAATCTTATTCGGAGAAAGACATATTGCCAAAGCGGATAGTACCTCATTAAAATGGTCTCCTTTAATATCAGTGCTTAGTATATATAGCATTGTAAATAACCACTGGGGAAGAGGAAGCAATAATGAAATACTGTCTTTAATAGCGTGCCATTGATGTCAGCATAAAAAAAGTGTACTGGTGGAGTATTGGAAATTGGGTGCGCGCTCACACATATACTCAAAAGCTGTAAATGATTGCATATTTAAATAGAGCTGACTAAGGCAAAGATGATATAGATATTAGTAATAGGCAGAAAATTATGCTGACCTTACATAATTTGACAAAAAAACACTGTTTTAAATTTTATATTGGTTACACTTAATGAATAATAGATCGTGTTGCCGCCGCCGTGCGGATCGTGACATTAACAGACGGGGGGGGGGGATCGGAGTGGCAGGGCGTCTCAGTGGAAAGGCCCAGAATAAACAGGCCTCGGAAACGCCCAGGAAACACAAACCACACCCGTTTGACAGGGACAACGTGAGCCGGCCACCTCCATGTGCCGCTAAGAGCCTTAACGTCCTCATAATAACCAATCACTTTGTGTATGAAATTATTAATGGGAGTTTAAATGCAAATAAAGCCGCTGATCGGGGAAGGAGCATCTGATACAGAATCATTTTGCTTCAGCCATACCTGACTTGACCCCAGTGCTTCATACAAATTTTGCCCAATCTCCGTCCCACTCAAACCGATTTACATCTGAGCAGATTTCTTCATCCAAAGCAGGATACACACTCAGTCTGTCCAGGAAACAACTGGGGGTTAAGGACTTTGCTCAAGGGCTCAATGGTGAAATCATTCAGCTGAGCCTAAGATTTGAACAAGCAACCTTCCAGTCACAGGAAAAGAGTCGAATCCCACTGAACCACTCTCACAGCACACAGCTGCTTTATCTATTGCCATGGAAAAACACATACAGCCTCGTACCGCAACATTATCCGATAAACCGGTGTAATGCTTCTCAGTAATTGTCATCCTTTGTGTCTTCTGGGGGGGGGGGGCATGACTGAGGGCAGGGTGGCCATGGGGGGAACAAGTCATCATACATTTATTTATATAGCAGACACTTTCATCCCTGGAGTAATGGGGGGGGTTAAGCGTCTTGCTCAGGGGTCCAACGGTGACATCACTCTGCTGGCCCTGGGATTGGAACTAGCAACCATCTGATTAGCAGCACAAGGTCTTACTCTACTGAGCCGTGCACCGGCCCCAAAAGGGCCCAGCGGGAAGATGGGGTGTCAAATGAAACCATCAATCCCATTATCTTATGTGACACACCCACCAGCACCAAGGATCACCCCCCAGTGACACTCATGCTGCCCCCCCAGCACTGCTCATATGCTGTCAAGTACTGGGTTTGCATCCCACTTGGTTTTGAAAGTGTGACATCCACACATTAATGTGTGTGCTTACCACCTGGGTCACATGGGTGGCAGCACACAGTCGCTCACGTCCTTAGAAGTGCTCTGAAGATTTTTTTTGTCTTTAAATCATTTGAATATCGCCCCTTTATCACCCATGAAAAGCGGGATCAGACACTGGCACAATGACAGAAAAAAAAAAATCCATTTCCTCCGAGCGCATTTGGGCCGCGGTTGTCCAAGTCTTTCTCTGTGGAAAAGTAGGAGATTTTGAACAATATGCCTTTTGTGATGACTTTACACTCTGAGCTCCAGTTAAAAAAAAAAGGAAAAGACGAGATAAACCTCCGACTCGAGTTGGGAATAGCGCAGACGTACGGTACACCTCCCACTGTAGGCTAAATTTGGAAACCTGATGAATAAGATGCAAAGTTAAAACAAGATCTGGGATAGGCAATTAACATTGTTTCTCAACTCTCAGAAATGTCTAAAAGGAACGAGATGCTGGTGTTACGTGTGGCAGCAGAACAACGTGACCTTCTTAGGTAATTAAAATCCTTTTTTTCACCCTAATTGCAAAGTTGAATCATTAGAATATACCCCTAAATGTATCAGGTGGTCGGAATGAGGAGATGCATTGACTTTCAGGAAAATCCATTTTAATCATCTGAAAGCTCTAAAATGTACTTGCGCTCGAATAAATTGCTACACTCCTGATTTTCATAAGAGAGAACGATGGTCAAACAAAAATACAAAATCCACTAGGTACGTATCAGGGGTTACCGGCATTAAGCTTTAGAAACAACAATGCAAAAATAATTGATGTTTTATGCACAAAATTATATATTCAGTGTAATAAGGTCAGTTCCAGGTATGATCATTATCTTATCTTTTTTTGTATTTTTAATTGATTGTGATTGAGATACCCGTGACCCAATAGGATAAGCGGGTTGGAAAATGGATGGATGGATGGATGGATGGATGTTTGAGATATTTGTGTCAACTCTAATACGAGTCTCAGAAGTAGTCTGTCACTAACCATGCATTTGCTAACCATGCGGTTGCTTTGGCCTCATTTTCACAAGACCTGGGGGAGCGATGTGGACTTTTTTCTGGCTGTTTTGGAATCATAGCCGGATCCACGTAAACTGGCAGATCGGACATCTCGGAGGATGTATAAACGCACCTGGAATTTATGAGGATTACATCACCATGCCTATGGATTCTGAGTGGGGACATACTGAGCACGTTAGTCACAAGGCCTGCTGGAAGTAAAACAGCGCGAAAGAAACCCACTAAAGCCTCTGTGTTGCTGTTTATCACCAAGAGAACAAATGAAGCTTTATTTGGAATGTGCACAAAAACACAGGAGTTCTTTAATTATCATATATCCGGTCATGCTCTTCTTCAATAAGAGACACACACATATTGAGGTGAGAGTGAATGTTATAGTCTCGTCCGTTTATCTGGCACCCCAGGAGTAGTTTTCAGGGGTTTGAAGGCCTTACTCAAAGGCCCCCCAGGATTCAACATAAGGGGCGGCATGTGATGAGACGTCTGCAATGCTCCAGCGATGAGCCAAGGAGAAGGACAGCGATGCGAGGGATACCCAGCAGGTTAGACCTGTAATTCTCAAGCAAGATGACCTGAAAACTTCAGCATGGGTGCTGGATGGACAGCTGATCCTGCATTCAGACCAAAAGCTTTACTGTCATGTTTCCATGTGTGTGCAAGCCGTAAAAGAGGAGGGCATGCTGGGATACATGGAAAAACACAATCTAATGTACCTATTCTCCACCTGTAGTATTCAGAAGGTCTGTTGTAATTCGTACTAACACTGTACTGAGTACAATGAGATGATTACTTGTGTTTTTCCCGCAGACTGGGTAATTTAGCACAGAGTAACAAGACGCAGGACAAAGGTACCAATGACAAAGCTTCCTCTCATTTCAGGGCAAAGGAACCATCTCCCTCCACCCCACAATTCGAGCCACAGAGCTTCAGTTCGCCACAATTACATTGACTAATTGCATTCTGACAATTACATGCGTGCGAGAACAAGGAGCAAGAGCAGGCCGTGAGCGGGGGGCTGGAGCTGGGAATGGGCTGGGGTGTATGCGGGCACGCCACACGCCCCTGTGATGCCATAGGCGTATGCGGGCACGCCACGCGCCCCTGTGATGCCATAGGCGTATGCGGGCACGCCACGCGCCCCTGTGATGCCACAGGCGTATGCGGGCACGCCACGCGCCCCTGTGATGCCACAGGCGTATACCGGCACGCCACGCGCCCCTGTGATGCCATAGGCGTATGCGGGCACGCCACACGCCCCTCGGAAGCGATAAGCATATGCCGGCACGCCACGCGCCCCTGTGAAGCAATAGGCATATACCGGCATGCCACGTGCCCCTCTGATGCCATAGGCGTATACCGGCAGGCCACGCGCCCCTGTGATGCCATAGGCATATACCGGCACGCCACGCGTCCCTGTGATGCCATAGGCGTATACCGGCACGCCACGCACCCATGAGGCGTATACCGGCACGCCACGCGCCCCTGTGATACCATAGGCGTATGCGGGCACGCCATGCGCTCCTGTGATGCCATAGGCGTATGCGGGCACGCCACGCGCCCCTGTGATGCAATAGGCGTATACCGGCACGCCACGTGCCCCTGTGATGCCATAGGCATATACCGGCACGCCACGTGCCCCTGTGATGCCATAGGCGTATACCGGCACGCCACGCGCCCCTGTGAAGCCATAGGCGTCTGCAGGCACGCCACGCGCCCCTCTGATGCCATAGGCGTATACGGGCACGCCACGCGGCCCTGTGATGCCATAGGCGTATACCGGCACGCCACGCACCCCTGTGAGGCGTATACCGGCACGCCACGCGCCCCTGTGATGCCATACAGCACAAGACATGTCCTCACATTTTACCTTTTTATTTCATACCATCTGGCCCCCTCATCTCATGGAAAAAAAGTAAAACTAATTCATGTTCTCAGTCACCCGCGTGATGAATAGTGCAGGGCCAGGTGCTGCGCTTGTTTTAAAAAAAATGAGAGAGAGAGAGAGAGAGAGAGAGAGAGAGAGAGAGAGAGGATTGTGGGAAAGGAGGGGAAATTATATATGTGTATCGTTTTCTATTGCAAACAAGGCCCACTTAAAATCTCCCTGATAATTCTACACTTCCGAGCTTTCAATACCTTCTCCTTTACAATGTTAATAATTAGATATTAAATTAAATATTCTAAATAGCTTCTGATGACAGAGAGGGGACTATAAATAGGGGAGTAGGAGGGGAACTGGAACGGGGGTGGTGGTGAGAGGGAGGGGGTTAAAAATGGAGGGAGCTCTTTACTGCTGCTGTTTTGTATTATATGAAGGTCACAATGAGATGTGATTGTTTGGCTCCACAGCTGTGAATTATACCACCCAGACAAGCTTTTAACCCGTGCAGCCTTCAGTGGCGCAAACGCATGGCCTGGAAGGCGGGAGGCGCTCTCTCTTTAAACCGCTTCCCATTGAAAAGGATTCAATCACCATAATGAATCTGGGGCCAGCCGGCAATCTTCTCCACAGAAAGAATTTCTAAAAGGTTATAGAATTTGTAAAATGAACAGCTTGGGGAGGTAAATGGCCGCCAGTATGTTGGGGTGGGGGGGGGAATCAATTATCCCCGGACACGCAGCAGTCATAATATTTAGTCCACATCCGTCACTGTCTTCAGGTGGACGAGGCTCACGGGAGGTGTTTTTTTTGGGGGGCTGGGGGGTTTGAGGCATGGGGCAGGCTGGGGCTCCACCGTTCAGTGGAGGTGCCAGTTGCCCCGCTAGGGGGATACCCTTTATGGGGGAGTAATCATGAGGTGGGAAAGGCTGCAGGGAGAGCTGGGGATTTGTCTGCATGCTGTTTGCCAAGAAAATGCCCCCCCCAGCCCCCTGATCATGCAGTCACATGCTGAACCACCGTGCTCACTCTCTCTCTCTCTCTCTCTCTCTCTGACACTGGCACACAGCTGTGCAGTAATATTCAGAACCGCACACACCCCACCGACCACACATGGAACTGACACACGGAGGCCTTGGAGAAGACCCCCCTTCTAGAGAGATGCTGAACATTGGTGTGTGATACAGGGGTAGGAGGAATGTGGTGGGGACTTTATTTGGGTAGCAGAGCAGAAGGAAACAGACAGCAGGCCAAGTCTATGGCTGGGGGCAGGGTTGGCACTGGGGGGCAGGAAGGAAGCAAAGCCCAATCTTATGTAACGAGCGCTGATGATGTGCGGGTCAAAGGTATGGGCAAAGCCACGGTGTTCACGTACATTCAGGCGCGGGGTGTCCCCCGGGAATCCTGCGGGGGTGGTCTGCGACTCAGAAGCTTGCTGGTTCAAATCCTGAAGTTGGTTAGACTGCTCTTACCGCTGGGTTCTTGAGTGAGGCCTGTAACCTCCAGGTGATCCAGGAACTAGCTGACTTTTTATTATAGTTTATTGCATAAATAAATGTAGATGTACGCTGTGGGACATCCCCGATGTCTGTTCATTTGGACGGCTCTCTTTGATCAGGTCGCTCCACACCTTCCTTCCCACCGTCGCTGCCGTCACGCAGCCACGTCCCCAACCGGCATGCCCCATGCCACTCCACCAAACCGTGGTCCCATTTTCCATAATCCCCAGCTGCAATCACCTCTGCCTCATGTCCGCACCCCATCCCTGACTTACCACGATGCTAACAGCTGGCTTGTGAACTGATGGGGTTTGTTTTACTAACTAGCTCCACGCTTGTAGTGATGTGAGGACGTCAGGGTTGGGATTGGGGGAACGATGGTGAGGGGTGAGTTGGGGGGGGGGGCAGGGGGGCACGCCGAACTGCCTCAACACTGAAAGTCATGAAAGGCT
>JABFEA020000010.1:19367654-19382825 GCA_019775915.2 Cyphomyrus plagiostoma | reverse complement strand
GCAGCCATTGCGGACCACACAACCGCTGTTGCGTTACGGCCGCCTGCCTGCTCCCCCCGGCCCCCCACCCCCCCCTTAGCCCTATGGCCTGTTGGCCGGGGAAAGCCTGACCCCCCCCCCCTTCAACAGTAGCCGAAGAGGCCTTTAAAGGGATGCAGACAGCCTGCACTTCTGCCTAAACTGCCTTGGATTTAGCAGGAATATCTGTGTATTGTACATTAGGACTGACGGATTCTCTCAAGCCTTTTATATTTCATTCCATATATATTCCATGTTACATTATTAAACACACGTTCTAGAAAGTGCGATACAGCTATACTACACAGGTTCCCACGCTAATGAACCTTGTGTCAAAGCTGTTTGTGATTTAATACATTTCTAATATGCATCGATCTGTTGATCTCACTGACGGAAAGCGTCTTCTGAATAAACAAACGCAAAAGTACTATAATATACCACGGTTTCCCTCACCACTTCACCTGTGACTGTATGTCTGAAATGTTGTGGGAAAACTTTGTGATTTAGTAGTTTATGAGCAATTCTTGAATTTACAGAAAACATGTGTAGCACATTTTTATATCCTGCAAATTTATTCTGTGTTAAAAAATATTATAAAATTATCTTGGAGATAAATTCTGGGAGTGGCCTAAGTCACTAGCTCATCCTTAGAGAAAAAAAAAGGTACCATATACCATTCCTCTAAGCCTTTGCAATTAAGGTGAAGCGTGTGCAATTTAAGAGTAATTGAATGAAACAAAAGCCAGTCGGAGCCGGTGGCGAGCGGCCGGCAGCAACCCGACAGAGAACGAGATGGGGTCTCTTGCCAAGAAGCCAGTTGCTCGTCGCTAGCTGGAGTCGTATATAATGAATTGCCCTTGTCTTAGAAGCATCTGTTAAGGAAATCATGGTGGCTGGTGATAGGAAGCCGGCCCAGACACGCAAGACACGGCAGCACTGACATCTAGTGGCTCTGCCGGCTCAGTCACCCCACCTCCAATGCTCCTGACAAGCAGAGGGCACTGTTTTCCAGGCATGAGCGACAGCCATTATAGAGGGAGACTAAACACACCATTTTGTGTCATATCTGTGATGGCATCAGTGGAGAAAACGCCAGTCAGCAATGGTGCGAAGGAGGAGCCAGTAAAAATGCACTTCACAATAAAACACGTTAATAGAAGTGCAGCGTTTAGGTCAGTTCAGGGTTAAAACACAGAGGAGATTTTCATGTTGTTTTCCTAAGCGAGTTACACCTGAGATTGGATTCACCGCTGTGTGTAAAATTTTAGGCATTCTGCTCTCGTTGCCGCTTCTATGCAACGGTCTATCAGCATGCCCAACCAATCGCCACAAAGTGAAAGAAGCTCAGGCTAACATAAAACTTTACAAACTGTCCGAGACAGTAATTTTATTTTAAAATGATACAGGAAAATAGCAGCACTTCATGTGGGGGGGGGGTAAAAAAAAAAAAAAAAAAAAAAAAAAAACACACACTATAGGTTTTGGTAATAACAACCCAGAGACTCAAGTGGTTCAACATTTCGTTTTCCGCTGGCCATGTTGAAGGCGGACGGAAGTTGAGTACACGTATCCTCACACACGCCCCATCCACGGCGCATCCGTGCAAGTTATATCTATAGCAGCATTCAGAGGGCCCAGTCACCTCTGTCTATTTGGCAGGGGGTCCGATTTGGATGTGGTTCCCATTAAAAACGAAACAAAAACCCTCATAAAAATATTTAAAAACCCACTTAAAAAAAAATAAAAAGAAAAACAAAATGGCCATTCAAGTCAGCACGAACACCAACAAAAACCAGTCTTGTGCACATTGGTAGCATATGAAGTCAGTTTCTCAATAATGCCTTGCCATGGACATCCTGGAGATCGCCGTGCCCGCAGGACAGGCGCTCAGCTTTCGGATGGCTCCGGTTTTTCGCTGCTGGGGGGGGGGGTCAGGACACCAGAGGGAAGAGGGGACCTCTGACCCTGCTCCACATCCTCCAGCTGGTAGGACTGGGCCCTTTCCTGGGAGATGGAAAGAGGACCAGTAAGGGACTGTTCAGCAATGCATCCCAAAAGTAAACCTCTACACACTCTCTAAATGGAGTGTGGTCATAGGGTTTCACAAACCAGGACACAGACACATGGTTAACCAATGTCTTTTGCAGATAAGATCAGGCAATCAGATGTCTCCTACCTCCTCTAGCTGCTTGGGCCCACCTCCTTTACAATCTTATTGGTTCTCTCTCTGAACTAAATTGGGTCTGCCTACATAATTTTTGTGCAAGTAAAACTCCAGAGCCTGTTTTTTTTCTCCCCAGGTTTATACAACAACTAAACAATTTAACAATGAAAATCAACTTTACTGCTGCACTTCAGCAGTAGTATAGAACGGTGCTACAATACTGATCTTCTCATTGCTCCAGCTCTATTGTTGCATCTCTGATGAGCGTGTCGGTCACCCCCCATCAAAACAAGTAGGATCACTAATGCCGTGACATCAGAAGCTCACCAGCAAGTCCAGGTATGGTGCGTGGACCTGGATGCTGTGCATCTCGTCCACAGAGATGCCCTTAAAGGTCTTGAGCAAAGAGCTGCCTGCCTCCCGGATCGACATGGCAAAGGGCACCATCCATTTCACACACTGCTCCATCTCAGGCCACTGAAAAACTGCAGAGAGCACAAGGTGGTTAACTTCCATCACTGAATCCAGCTCAGCTCACCTTCAGCTCAACTTTTAGCCAGTGTGATGTACATTGAGAAAATAGGATGTGACAGTCCCTGAAGCAAGGAGGGTTAAGGACTGTTCCCAGGGACCTAATGGTGACATCACTCTACTGACCTCGGGACTTGAACTGATGAACTAGTGCCGGGCAGAGTCCTAACCCACAAAGTTAAAACACCACCCTCTGCTACTCTGGATGCAGTTTTTTTTTTAAAAAAACTGTACAATCATGTTGCTTTCTTGCCCGAATGGTACACTGAGCCAGTTAAAATGACTGGCATGCTGCCGCGTTTTATAGCAGAGACTACGACTGAAATAACTCACTCCCACTCAGAGGGATGGAGGCTGCAGGATACAGCGTACCTGAGACTCTCTGCACCAGCTCCAGGGAGGAAAAGTGAAAGAGTGCAGAGGCGGCCAGCATCCCATACGAGAAGTCGAGACACCGAACATCCAGCACACACACATCCAGGAGCTGAGAGCCACACAGGGAACATGAGAGAGAGAGAGAGAGAGAGAGTTTAAAATCAAAATCACTTCATCGCATCAACTTGACAAGTGCAGGTGAGTGGAGTAGAGCAGCGCGAGAGGAAAAAAAAAAAAAAGCGCAAATGGAAGCTCAAATATGGTATTAAACACTCATTACAATGCTATGCAAGTCAGAACAAATGCAATGAACAGGCATATGAATACGTGTGCATACACATGAAGTGTGGATATGGAGACAGAAGGGCTGTACCCTCTAAGCCAAACAACCTTCATACCTTGTACTTTATGGCATTTGTGGTATAATAGTTTCCACAAGAGATGTAATAAACCCCAGTAGTGCTGGGTTGGTTCTTCACACCCCTCATATTGAGTAGAGGACCCAGAACCCCCATGCAAACCGTACCTCCGCTATCTGCACGAATGTCGCCTGTGGGAACTGGGGCAACAGCACCTCTCCGGTGTTCTTCAGATAGGCCACTTGCATGTAAACATTGAGCCAGGATATGGGGGTCAAGGGGCTCAAATTCCATTTTAGCTCCTGCAGCAGGAAGTGAGCAAAACGAGAGTCAGAGGCCCGACCCAAAGCAGGCTCAGATCCAAATGAAGATATCTGCTTTTAAGACACATCACTGCACCACCGCCTTTACCATCTAGCATACCTTCATGATGATCAACTCCATGGTGAGGATCTCCTCCTCTGTGCAGGCCCCATCCGTGACATAGGCAAACTGGTGTAACTTCGGCGGGTAGATTTCCTTAAAACGCAAAACAGCTGTGTTACACGGGCATCCTCCGACACGACTACATTTCTTTGCATCTGTAGTCCATCTTGGTGGACCGGTATAGAGACAGAACAGAAGGTCAAAGCACACTAGGTGGCCCATCTCCTACCTCCAGCTTGGCGGCTACGAACAACGCAGAGATTCCGATGAGCTGCAACGTCGTCTTGAGGATGTTCCTCTGAGTGGCCATGAACCGGTCGAAAAAGTCCTGGGCTAGATAAAACGTCTCCCTGTGCAGTTTGTACACCTCGCAAACCTGATGGGTCAGAACACAGAACGAGGCAGACGTGCCGCAAAAATTCATTCAAAGACAACGGAAGTAAACATGAGAAGAACAACATGACAGTGGATTTCTGACAGATCGTAAACTTGGAAATGAGCAACATGCTACGGTCACAGAGATGACAATACCTACCTCCATTAGCCAGTCCAGCAGAATCGCCCTCATTTTGGGCTGCAAGTGTGGATGCCTTTCCATGAATCCACCATCTCGGTGGTAGGAATGGTCTTTCTTGAGCAGATTACTCCAAACATCATCTTTGTTGGCCCAGCTACTCAATGGAAAGGAAAGTGTCAAGTTGTGCCAAGATAGACGCGGCCACCAAATGCAATATATCGACACTGATACCATACAGCCACCACATATATCCGAGAGCGAGGATTACCAGAGGGCAGGAAGGGGGGACGAGCGGGTGGGCGTGACACAGTGGTGCCTGAAGCTGTACTGCTGGTAGTTCAGAAGCGGAGCATCACAGCTGGGGAGTTCAGGGCCTTCGCACTCAGGCGTGGGTATCCGCCCACAAGGACTCGCCGCTGGGTCCGGATAGTCCTACATGGGATGCCAAGGAGACGAGACAAGGGGGGGGGGGGTCACATCACTGGCGGACAAACAGAGTTAAAGCCAAACACTATACTAACCCCCCCATTTTGGATAGATGTTCAACAGAATTCACAAAATACTTATGAAATGTACAACACGGAGAGTCAAGATACTTGTGTGTGTCCATCAGAGTAACTACACAGCACAAAATATTGTAACGGGCCACTGTAAGTTGTGGAGGAGCATGAGGACAGTCCAAATAGACTGAACTGAAACCTAGACTGGGTGATCCACTCAGGGAAACATACCTCACATTCATAATGTTTCTTCCTTGTCATTTCAGTAACTTCTTCATCTGGATCTTGCAAATACTGTAAATGGAATTGTAAAAACAATGCATGGGAGCCTGGTCTTGAAATGATTCTGGCGCATCAGGGGTCATAATATTGTATGGTATTAAGGCAGGCACTGGCGCAGCTTACAACAGCAACATCTGCCTTTCTTTTCCTTGACCGCGTCGTGGTTGTCGTCGTCTCTTTGGCTACATCCTGGATCGTGGCTGACTTCAGTTCTGTCTTGTTACTAATAATAGAAAAGTTCATCACATTAATGCTCGTCTGTGCAAATCCATACTGCGTTATCGGTAGCGACATCGCTGAAGGGTTCAGAAACTTTAACAAACTCATTTGTGCCGACATAATTAAAAGGTTCGGTAACTTACACTTTCCTTGGCATTATATCTTCACAGCGATCTTTAAGATACTGAGTATTCCTGAGAAGACAGAAACAATTTGAGGATTTGCTTTTTTTTTTTAAAGTATACATTAAAAATAACTCAGATACACCCAACCCCCCAGCCAACGCACCCCTCACAAAGCGCATAAGCCTCCCATCAAGCTTTCGGCGCGGGGAAGTGCGGCCGGGGCGCAAATTTAAAGGCAGCCGAGCAATGACAAAAAACTATATAATGGCTGAGAAATTTCACTAATATAAAGCCCAGAGTCAATATTTTCGGTACGCCAACTTCGGATGGTTTGAAACAAAAGTTACACGGGTGGTATAACGTGTACATTTCCCTAGCCCCTGCTTTGGCTCAGTGAGAAAATGGCCGAGCGAACTGAATGACTCCACCATCGCGAAGAATAACAGTTTCCAGCGACAAAAATACGACATATTTTGGCCGATCACCGTGACATACAGTGTCACTTCATCGCGATCGCTTCCACTGAACCACATGTTAAGCACATAAAACAGTTGTGAAACTACAAGCCAACTTGCTGAAGTTAGCCAAGCCGCTAACGACACATGATTCATCTCTTACCTTTTTAAGAAATGCACGCCAGAAATGATAAATTTGTAAAAAGGTATAAATATGCGTGTTAATGAAAGCGACTCCGATCCCTATTCACTCATCATAAACGCTGTAATTCTGTTTCTGGGCCTTTGGATCGTGCCACTAGGTCCAGCCGGAGTCCCACAGTGCTGCCTGCCTATCCCGAGCTGGCGCGGTGGAGTTTTGCGCCTCGGCTTATAAACTCTGCCTGTGTAGTCACAGGGGCGTCAAAGCGGGTCATTTAAAAACCTGGCGCCTACATTCAAACCCGCCAGCTTTGCGGCTCAATATATACCCAAAGCGGCCGACTTTACCCGGGGCCACCACCGCGAACGCAGCGAGGGGATCAGTGCCTACCTGATCGATACGGCAGACGCGGTTATTTCCTAATTCTGGCAAGTATAAAATAAATACATAAGATTTGCCGGCAAATTGGGAGGCGTGGCTTAGGAGGCGGGCCGGCTGCACTGTGGGCGTGGTCACGTCCAGGAAGCGCTCGAAAAACCCGCATGGCTCCAAGACGCTGGAAGTAAACAAGCTTGCAGCGATCCTCAAATAACCGGCAGCACTCGGCGCACGGTGCCTTAAATGCTGAAAATAAATAATAATGGCTTGGTCGTTTTGTCCGCTGCGGTTGTCATCACAGACAGAGCTCAAACTCGGTTAATGTTTTCGGAAAGTATTTCTGCCGCGCAAGAAACACCGAGGGAAAATGACGTGGGCTTAGGAGGCGCCGCGCTTCGCTCCGCTCGATCCAATCAGCGCCGCATATGGCCGACTCTCCAAGACAAAGATCGTACTTATCGATCAAAAATATATTGTTTATTAAAGCCTCCCTGTTTGATACTGTCAGGGCTGCCTGTCTTCGCGTTATGTGATCCGTTATTATTATTTTTAAAGTCATGTACGTACCAACGAAAAATTTGACGTGTGACGTGACGTGACTGGCCTCTTAATATATCCGTTTTTTAATTCTTGCGAAACTAAAAGTTTACATATTTTGCCTGGCTTCGATTCATAGTAGTTTCAATGGTTCGCGTCAGTGTTTTTATTTGCCACTTTAACGTTGTAAGTCTTTAGTGTTTTAAATTCAGCTGTTATGGTACTAGGGGCGCTTTTCCACTTTTTGTATTGTACTTTAGGTACTTTTTATTTTCTAACGACTTCCGGTCGAGTATGAGGACCAGAAGTTTCAGGTTGTTATCCCATTTTCTGTTCTATTGAACCAGTACGTTAATTTTAATTATGTCTTTCTGTTGTGATTGTTCGAGCTTGTCAGAACAGTTGCATTTTGCATCAATTAAACTAACGTGTGGCTGCCAGACCGACCTTGAGTGTATCAGAAGATGAAGAACCATGCCCATTCCCTGGATACAGTGACAAATCATGTATTGTGGTTCTTGACGATTGTATAGGTTTCACCGTAAAGGGATTAAACGTAAAATAGTTGATGAGGTTGTTTTTAGGTAGGTTAAGGCGCCTCTCCAGCAATATACTGTTAAATTCTTGGGTGGGGTCTCATACACGTTGCTTATCGAGTTGGCACTAATTGTTCTACAGTTTGTGGTAAGCCTTTGTTTGCAATTCATTGGAGGCAGTAAGTATACTTTGGCGTTAGATTAGGAAAAGTCTGACGGCCCCTGAGATGAATGCAAATAGAAGCCACGCAAATGCATTTTGTATTCTTCTGAAAGGAGCCGCAGCAGCAGTTGTCAGTATCGAATCACAGTTCTGAGAGGTAGGGGAGCGTTTCCGGCGAATCGGCACGAAGGACGCACGGCGCTTCACTTTGGCAAATTGGCAGAACTCGTTTCGGTTCAAAGCTCCCGAACCCGAGCTCCCGCGTTTGCTTAAACTAATATAACTGTGAAACCGACAGCTGGCCGGACATCACAGATGAACGTTTGTGGATGGGAAGGCGTCCGGGTTTAGGTTGTCCTACACCCCATTACCAAAAACTATCAAAAGGCTGTTTCTCTAAGTTTGATGGGGGAGGGGATACTTTTTTACTCTTTACACATGTGATAGATAGATAGATAGATAGATATTGTTAGGATGCTGTGTCTGTGATTAGAAGATCACCAGGTCAAATCCCAGAGTAGGCAAAGTGATTTCACCGTTGGGCCCTTGAGCCCCACAGATTGGGCCCCACAGACTGTCTGACTGTGCATCTCTTTGGATGAGAGCATCAATATTAAATAAATATTGAAGGATACTATATATAACATTGAGTTAGCTACTTAATTTAGCTGAGTTTTTACCAATGGAACTCAGTACCCATGTTTGTCCAAGGCTACGTCCTCCCTGCACATGAACTGGCAGCTGAATCCAGATCCAGTTACTCTCAACACCTCCCAAGGTCAACCGGTGTTCTGACTTACCGCGGTGCATCCATAGCCCTTGGGGGTGCATTGACCGCCCCCACCAGCCTCGGCCCCACTGATGGATGGTGGAGGGTTTGCCGCAGAGGGGTTCCCTGGCAGCCAGCGTCCTCAGGGAGGTGGGGGGGGGGATTGGCTGGCCTCAAGCCGGCGTCCTGCCCTTGTCCGACATAAGCTCGCTCGCCGAGTACAGGCCCCACCTTCCAGGCTCTGTCCAAAGGCCGATCCAGATGGCCGGCCGCCCTGAAAGCCAGTCAACATGACAGGACTGGCCCAGGCACCGGCGATACCCTGTCACCCGTCCAGCCTGGAGGCCTGCCTACCCCCTGCCCGGCTCGGCCGGGCAGCTCAGGCCGTCATATGGGCCCTGGAGCCGCCAAATTGTGGATTTTATGTTTTACTTTGCAGAACATGAGCCATTTCCCCCCTTTTAGTTATTCCTTCTTAAAACATTCAAGGAAATGCGTCTGTGTTATGTGCGTTTGTTATCTGGCAGGGTCCTCCACGCCTGAAATGAAAGTCGGAGGCAGCCGCGCTCAGGGACACGACATGACGTAACGGCACAGGGAAACGCAGACATAGCCAGGTGGTGCTGCTTCAGGGGATTACTGGTAAGCACAGCTGATATTTTAACGCTGCCGCGACGATGACTGGTTCCTGGTTCAGAGCCTGGCTGGGCCTTCTTGTGTCCGAAGGGGAGGAGCCAGCTGTACTGCAGCCTGACTGGCTCTTAAGGTGACAGACATAAGGAATGGCTTGCTCATTTACACTGTGACGCCTGATATTTAAATTACTTTGCCTGTTTTTGTAGGATATGACATTAACAAGATTTAATGCTTGTACTTGTATTATTTGCCCATCAGCAATTAAATAAATAAGACAAAACTGAACATATTCTGTTTGTTTTATTTTTACTTTTTTTCAGCTGTATCAAATATATTTATCATTAATACAAAATACAGTTTTAATATTTACAAGTCCCTTACCCACTATTTCACACACACAATCTACAGCGTGATGAATTTCAGTCTTGATTCTAAAGTACAAAATTAGTCTGTGTCTGTACAGGTAAAAAATACAGCAATAACATGTTCAACAGACCTGCCAGGAAATAATCTGTTCTGTCAGAGCACACAACAAAAACTGAGCAAACACAATTTTATATAGCAGGTAGGCTTTGGACATCCACAGGTACAAAGTAGCATAAATTTCATAAAGGTTTTAGCATACCACTCGAGATATGTTGTCAAATATTCAACAAAAAAAGATTAGGATATAAAATGTTTATGGAAGCTTCTAAATGGCATTTCACAAGAGAGTTTGTTCCAAAATAACAAAGTGTGTTTCAAATGCTCACTCAAATCAACAGATGCATCATTTAAAGTTCATGCTGTGTAGTAGAGGTACATATGTGTGTCATGTCTGTCATCATCGGTACTCTTGCTGCCAGCATGTCCCTGTTCACGCCTGCCCGTGTCAGACGTGTAACGGACATGTATGGCTTTATATTTATTAAATCAACAAACTGACCATTTCACTTCCTGTTTCACTGGAGTAGGACAGCCTGCCAATTCACGCGTCTAAACCCAAGGTTAGCATCTTGGAGGGCTTCGGAAATTCGAAGATTGTAGGAAAGGTCGTAGGCACGGTTGTGGCATGGCCGAAGGAGGCAGAGCTTAATAGTTAAAGACGTGACGTGGGGGCTGTTTGAAGTGACCGTAGCGCTTCTCAGAAGCAGAACAGCGTGTTTTGGCCAGATTCTTCCTGTGGAGAGCGCCACGAGCCACCTTCCTGCGCTCCGTGTATGCTCTAGCCCTCTGGACGTTGAAGAGGTGCACGTCAGGGGTCAGGAGTTTGGCCCAGGGCATCATCCTCCAGGGGACTTGGCGCCTGTCAGGCACCAACCTGCAGGGGGCGACAGTGAGACGTCAGATACTTCAGAGGCGCTTCCAGAAAAACCCCTCAGTGTCAGTGTATTTGGGTTGACCCTCTCATATGTTGTCATATATGGGTTATGACATATTTTTCCATCTATGTCTCGTTGCCTTTAAATTTAAAATCCCGCAGCATTTTGCAGTGAAGCCACATGAGATGTAAGCAAAACCTTTAATGGTGGAAGAGTTAAATATTGGATCCTGTTAGGAGTTACTGCAGAGCTCAAATATTTGTTGTCTGCTGACTTAACAGACGAATTGACCAACCTGTCTTTAAATATTTCAGCAGGATAAGAAGCCTCAAAGTGCATGACACAATAATAAAATGATTGTACAGATCAAATACATGAGCTCCTTATTAGTCTTCAATCCGGAGTGCACAAAATTATGGAAATGCTGTTAATAATCACAGATCAAAAGAGAAGTGACCTCTTTTAAAGATTAGAATTTCAGCACTTCTTACAAATGCTGCTGTACTCATCCTGAATGGTTTGTAGTGGCATTTTGAAGCATTTTTCAAGAACAAAAGCCTCCAGGTCTTTGATGGATGCAGGTGGAAATCTATGTCACACTCTGCCCCTCTGAACTTCCCGTAAAGGTTTAATAAAGTTTAGATCTGGTCATTGTGAGGTCTGAAAGGCACCTGGTTCTGTGTTGGTCATTGTGAGGTCTGAAAGGCACCTGGTTCTGTGTTGGTCATTGTGAGGTCTGAAAGGCACCTGGTTCTGTGTTGGTCATTGTGAGGTCTCTAAGGCACCTGGTTCTGTGTTGGTCATTGTGAGGTCTGAAAGGCACCTGATTCGGTGTTGGTCATTGTGAGGTCTGAAAGGCACCTGGTTTTGTGCTGATGATTTTCGGGAGTCACTTTACACCAGTACATTAGCCTTGGATGTGAGAATAGTCCAAACTGCAGCCCAGCCATAAACTCCAGCCTTGTGATGCCCATGACATACTATTTTTGTGGCGGTGGTCACAGAACTGTGGACGTGGGTTCAGCTCTGTGTGAATTTTCATGGTTGTCCTTGTGCCGTGCTAAGCAGCTACCCTCCTAAGCGTTTGCCCGTCCCACCTTTGAGAGCATTTCTCCTCCTTGGTTTCCGTCTCCTGCTGACCCTTCCAACGCCGCATCTTATACACAGACATGCTGGGATGCTCGATCAGCAAGTCCTCGAGGGAGTCCACTTTGGGCAGGGCCAGGCTGTGGCTCTCTGTGTTCACAGCCAATGACAGCAATTACCTCACAGAGCTGCGCTGCAGCAAAACACATCTGCACGATATTAGATATGCGCAGTTGCCAATGCGATGCATCTGGAGTAGTTTTGGATACACACAAACAATTTTACCAGCTGAAATTTTAAAGTTCTGCAGTTTGCTTATTACTAATGTGTTAATTAATAATAGTATTAAACTGAGATATTATAGAAAGAACATCTGCTTTGTGGGATGGGGATATAACTCATTTTTCTATACAGCAGCATTTCAGCTCACCATGAACATTGATGATAACCCACTCTCCATCTTCCAGTTCATACACATCTTCACATACTTTGTCCTCCTCCACAGCAGTATTGGCTTCAATTACATCTGCATTGTCACCCTTACCAAACATCTGGGTTAGTAGTTTTCCAAACATAGTTGTCTCATCCACTGTGAAGTTCACTGTAAGGCAAAAACAGAATAATAAAGTATGCCGCCCCCTTGTGGTTAGTTAACGAAAATGATTTGCCATCAATTATTGCCATTCTGAGACAGACTTATTCTTAAATATCTGCCACGTAACATTGTTTGCACAAGTTCGGCATACTTTAAACATTAATAACGTTTAAGATAACAGTACGTGTTACTTAAGCGTAAGCTGCAAGGCAGACTAAAAGCAAGATAGTTTTCCAACTTCAGACCCGTAACAGTCTGTCCTTTACTTCTTGTCCGCGGTCATACCAAAATTAGCATTAACATAACTTTTGGCAGCCCACACCTCATACTGAGGTGGAGTGTCATTTTTCTCCTACCCTTTATTTTTAGCCCTTGCTTTAGATTCTTAGGCTAATGTAGTACATGCTTCACCGAATTTCATCTACAGTAATTATTATTCATCGTTTGTATTAATAAAACACAGAGAAAGTTGTGAGATTGCGCGAGCGGTGTATTATTCTGTTTTTGAATGTGTTTTTAAATCCGTCATATATTTCATGTTATATAGATAGATCAGTTTCATATATCTATATATACCTTACACATATCTTTTATAGTGGGGTGTAGATATTCTTCGAAAAAACATCGTAAAATAGCCGCAAATCTATGGAGTGCAGAAATAGTCAAAGGCAGGCAAAATGCGATGCATCCCAAACTAAACTACCGCAATATCAATTTTAAGATACCTTTTCTTGTCTTAAAAGCGGTCTAAACTGTTTCATGTTATCCAGGTTAAGTGAGGAAAATCGGCAGCATTAGGGATTTTTGTACTGTACATCTGGGCGTATAGATTCGAGATAGAAAAGCATATGTACATTTGGTTAAAACTTGATACATGGTGGTTTGTATATGAGTTTATGACAGGAGCAGATTAAAGGTCGAAAGGTGCAGATACAGTGACCCGACAACTGTTACTTCATCATGCGCTTTTCCCAGACGTCTGCACCGCAACAACAGTCTAATGCTTCCCATTCCAGCTGCAACAAAATAGTAAACTGCTTTTTTCTACACCCATTTCCGTTAACTGGGTGTAGAATGTGTGACATGACGCCTAAAGCACACGCAAAATATTAATAATCCTGCACAATACGATGTTACACCAAGTACAGTTTCCGGATCATATGCAGACAACGGCTATTTTGCTATTTCTGAAACTTCACTTTACCAGAAGTAAACGGAACCGATGTCGTTCACTCGGTGTAGTTAACAATTAACTATTCTAATGCGTACTGTATTTAAGTACGAGAAAATATTTTTAAGAAAAATCATATAAGACCAACTAATTAATTCCATATATGAATTTTAGTCATTGCCCATTCCCACGTCCGCACGAGTTTTCAATGTATATCATACGCACAACATCCATAGATCGCCGATGATGCTAAACAATACAAATAAAGGACACGTTTCACATTTCACCCGGTTTGCATAGATCCAATATCAATTTACACTCCAGAGTTATAAAACAATTGGTTACCTGCAAAGAATGAGGCTGACGAGAGCTGTATTTGTATACACGGCAATACGCGGCTACTCTCACAGACTGTTTTTCACTAGATCTTGTTTATGATCACGGTGTTTTCTTCCCCCTGCTGTCGCAAGCAAGATTTGAAAACGTCACCGATCCCCACCTTAAAAGGCGGGGCTCTGGCTAGTGTTTTTAACAGCGATTTTCTGTTTCAGATCGTTAACTTGAGATCCGCTTTAGTCTATAGATGCATTATAGGCCCGCTGCAATTACAACGTTATAAATAATACCGTCTTCCCCGCAAATATTTACTGTTCGTATAGCTAATACTAATATACGAACGTTGATGGCATTAAAAATAGCTTAAATATAATGCGTGTTTAAATGCGTATTAATGTTTTGGACAAACACAAGTAGGCTATATCTAGAAATGATAGTTTTTTTTTATTTGGGAATGGGCGAAAAGATAGTTTAAGGAATAAGTGAGTGAAACATGCCCATATATTGAAATATAAACCCCACACAGGCAACCAGCCAAGTATTAAAAAAAACCAAATGGTCACGAGAAGAAATACATATCAGCACGTGAGATACTGGAGTTTATTGTACATTTTTCCCAGACAATCAACGTCTGTGTCTTAATTGTATAAATGGAAAAAAAAGTCAGATGATATGATGGTTGACGTTTGGAGATCTTTAATCCCATTCACAGCTCGGCACAGGAAGTGAGCTAATGACAGTTTCCCCGGAAGCTTTGTGGTTCTCTGGTTCCGATGTGAAAGTAAGACCTAAAATACCGGCAGTAAATTTGTTTATTTACACATGAAACAGACTTTTGGTAGGCATAGTTTTCGGAACGGCTATTGTTTTATTAAATTGTGGGTTATTTGCCTGCTTAATACAAAGTCTAGCCATGGTGTAAAATCAAAAAGCAACTAGTTTGCTTTTTAGAATGGATACCGAAAGTAAATAGTCTACAGTAGGTATAGGGTCTAATTATTGTGGCGCCGCGGATTTCTTAAAGTTAACCCGTAGATGACGTTTGCTGTTACTCTTGTTGTTACTGATGTGATCTCCACAGTTACAAACCCAAGTAGCCTACATGTGCCAACTTCCTTTAATTCACAACGCCGTGTAAAAATAGTACCATTTTCAGCAAATGTTTTTTTTAATTGACATAGGAGTGTATGTAAGGAATGATTGACGACGGGCCGTTGACGCGAAGCGGAGTGGCCGTTACACCTCGGGTGTGCATTATTTTCAAATAATTCAACGGTCCGGAGTCAATTATTCCGTTTATACTACGGTTGCCACACCTCAAGACATCTATCAGATGATATATTTCAAGGGATTCGTCCGGTTTTTCTACTTAAATCGCTACTGTGAGGAGGATTATTTCTTCCGCATTTCATCCAACGACTCTTTTGCTAGTTCCAAAACGTCATTTTAAAGCTGGCAATGGAGGCTTGAGCTGTTGATAGCAGACTAATGCAGTTAATAATGAAGTTATTAGAAAGAGAGCGAGAGAGACAGAGACACAGAGAAAGAGA
>JABFEA020000010.1:19324778-19336394 GCA_019775915.2 Cyphomyrus plagiostoma | reverse complement strand
ATGTCTCTCGGCTGGCCTGGGAACGCCTCGGAATTCCCCCAGAGGAGCTGGAGGAAGTGGCCGGGGAGAGGGAAGTCCGGGTTTCCCTGCTGAGACTGCTGCCCCTGCAACCCGACCTCGGATAAGTGGAAGCTGATGGATGGATGGATGGATGGATGGGGGACATATCATTATAAGTACAATTTCACTGTATTATTTGTGTCCCCTTCAAAAATTGCTCATGAGAAGTTTTATATTTATTGTCCCCCCTACTGTTAAATGACATGTACGTCCATGGTTTAACCAGATAAACCAGAAAGTGCCACCACAAGGCAGACTGAACCTGCAAAATGAAATGAACCTGTCATTTACAAAGCCGTCTTCTGCTTGGGCCAACAGGCAATCACTGATTAAACTGCTGTGAAACTCCTGACTTTTCACAGGAGACCCGTGCAGCTATATTTCCTCATTTGCTTTAATATATAGATTACAGGAGTGTTTTCTTGTGGTGGTACAGTGGTTAGTGCTGTCGCCTCATACCCCTGGGACCGAGGTTTGTGTCTCTGTCATGGCTCCACGTATAGAAAATTTGCACATTCTCCTCAGGTTATTGTAGTCTAAAAATATGGTAAGGTGAGTTGGAGTTACCAAATTGCCTTTGTGAGTGTGCCCTTTGATGGGTTGGCACCCTATTGTGGCTTACTCCCTGCTTTACACCCATAGGTTACAGACACCCTGCAGCCCTGACCAGGACAAGCGGTTGCAAAAGATGGATGGAATGTTATCTTTTCGTGGGACCATGAAAAATGCAACTCAGACCTCCCACTGATCAGGCTTTACGTATTCATTGTCAATATTGTACTTATATTTATTGTCTTAGTGTAAGCACCTTAATTTGCATTTTGAGTTTACTGGGAGCTGTAAAAACTGTAAGATTGTTAATGCACGGTGACTGTTTAATGTTCATATGACAATAAACTCCTGAATCTTCAATCAGAACATCAGAGTCTGTTACATCACAGGTGCCCTGCCTATCGCAATATTACATCATAGGTGCTCTGTCTATCATAATGTTAACATCATAGGTGCTCTGCTTATTACAATGCTACATCAAGGGCGACTTGCATATTTAAACTGATGAACTGGATCCTTCAGTGGGGAGGCATGACTGTCTTTGGAGAATTTGCCTGTTCTCCCCATGTCTCTGAGAGTTAACTGTGGGTACTGTGCTTTCCTTTCCCACTTCCTGGGCTCATCACTGCCCTGGACTGGATAAGTGATGTTACAGGTGAACATCTAAGTGGCTAAGATTAGCTACCAGCGTGTAGTACCACTGTTAGCTACAAAGAAATAGCTTTCTTGGCTAGCTAAGACTTGGAATGGCTTTTCAGCAGACTGGTTTCTTAAACTAATCATGTTCTGGTCCAGATGTGAAGTTGTACTAACTACAATGAGCTAATTCATGCATAACCTATGCCGATGAGGATTTGCCTCTGTGACAATGTGATTTTCAGACGTCAGTCAATTAAACAAATGACATTCACCGCTGATCATGGACCGGATGAATCTGAAAGCCTTTCGGATCACACCACCTTCGTTTGTATCAGAAGTGATGAAAAGTTTCTGATTAAAACCCATTTGATCATTATGACTGAGTCTGTGACATTGTACCGTCACGACATGCCTGAATTGTCGTTTTTGGTGTAGCCTAAATGAAGGTGACATTTGTGAAGTTGGTAAGAGCTGCCTGACAGCGACTGCATGGAGATGAACGTGACTCCTGAGCTTCAGGGGGAAGACGGCGAACGAGCCATCTGGTTTGAAAGAGTACGATGTAGTTACGGATAACTCAATGGATTAACGTGTTTCAGACAAATGAATGGCTTTGTAGAGGCTTAAACTTTAAACCCTTTTGACAAAGTGTCCCTGAAGCAAAGACTTTGATATAAAGTGCGCACATGCACGCACACGCAGACTGGCTACACCCCTTGATTTAAACAAATGGTTTATCTCATGGAAACCCAGCTAACTCAGGCTCTCTGCTGAGTGCCAAGCGGGCACACTCCTCACGCAGCTTTGTGACAGTGCCACTTTGCGCCATAGATATCCTGCTGCTGTATACTTCCTGATTTCCTTGCTCCCAAGGCGAGGTGCATGTTTCCAAGCACCCGTTCTCTTATATAAAACCGAGAAGTTTTATTAAATCAACCTATTAGTCCCGGCTAAATTCACTTTGCAAATCCATCGTGGGGGGAAGATGAAACCGGCGCCTATCTACGGCCACACCAGATAAATTTGAGGTCTGTCATCTGACCCAGTCTGGAGCCTCTTTTGCTTTGAAATGCAATTACGTTCTACAAGCTTATCCCGCTCAGAACCTGGCCCTCCGCTTTGCTCTGTCCTCCTAATAAACTCAGTGTGACCACGATGGCCCTGCTTTTCAGACAGCGCGGGTATTAGTATAAAAGCTTGCAAAGAAAATAGCGCATTCCTTCCACTGACACAATTAGATGGGGGTGATGTTTCTTAATGGTGCTGTGATGCTGTGAAAATGGATGGATGCTGTAGGAGATGTGATATCAAAGCTGTAGCTTTTCAGTTCAGGTTTATTGCCCTTTTTCCCCAAAATGGAAACACAAGTAACCCGGGCGAATCTCAGTCAGACGGCCCTCCTAAATTCGGGTCAAGGGGAATGGGGGACTCACAATGCCCACCTGTGTTCTGGATAAATAGCCATCTATGGAACAAAGAAGTTGTCTTTCATTGATCTGAAACTGAATGTGGCGGAGGGTCTATGTTCGCATCAGCATCAGAAAGAGCTCCACATGAGATAGCATTAGGCCTAAGGTGGGGTCTCACAAGGCGTACGTTGAAACAACAGCCTACAAAGATCTGTTAAAATCTTATCTTGATGCCCAGAATTCAATCTGAAGACTGGAGTGTCGTGTCATTTCAAGGAATTCCAAGGATCCAATAAGGTTTGGTTCCTGAGAACAAACACCAATGAAATAAAGCGGGTGTGGCCAGGAAAGTGACTAATGTTCTGAGCTGATTCAGTCCATACTCAGTCCTTACTTTGCTGGCACTCTGTACGTTTCTCTCGCCACTCCCAGCAAATCTGCTCAGATTCCCGTTCGCCCATTTCACCAGCATGGATATTTTCCCCAACATCTTCTTTTGACAGGCTCCTTTTAAATTTTTGTGCTTCTCCTCTGCAGTGTGCCCCCCCTGCCCCCCCCCCCCATGTGATCGCTGTTTTTTTCCGGAGCCCTGCTCCAAAGACCCATCCTGCTCGTTGAAGTGCGAATCTGCGTCCGCTGGATGGATGCCCACTAGCAGCTGCCAGCACCTAATCCTGCTGAAATGGATCTTTCCTGCTGAACCTACGTACGAGACCATTTGGAATGAAACGATGGCACTTACAGACTCATTATGACTGTGTTTCAGTCCAGCGTTTCCCTCATCATTTCTCCCTGGATCCGCAGATGCCAATAGGTCACTGAAAGGGCAGGGAGCTGAAACTTAGTGTTTATGAGCCAGGAATGATACGCAATGATAAAGAAGCCCTGATGCTGGGAACTAAAGTTTAAGTGGAAAATGGGCATGGACTTGTGGTGTGGCCAGACAAGACAAACAGAACATGCCTCACTTAAATTATTATAATTTGAATTATCTCCTCCCCCTCCTGTAGCATTCTGAGTAAATAGAATTACAAATCAAATTAGCCCCACCCCCTCCTGCACCCATGTGCCCAATCACAGTCGATCAGCTAGCTTCTGTCCTTAGACCGCCATCACTCCATTGCTTAATTGCATGCTCTCTATGTTCAGCGGATACTGCTATTCAAAGTGACTGTTTTTGCATCTTTCCATTTATAGGATGTATGCTAAAGATATTTAGGTCCTTGCCAAATTATACAACCTAGGATTTGAAGCCTTTTTGGTCTTTAATCCAAGTCCTTCACCGTCGCACCGTCTGCCATCACCGTCTCCCATGGGCTTTTCGAAAGTCACAAAGTGATATTCTTTCACGAAAGTCACCATTTTAGAATCTCCTCGGCATAAGACATATGTAGTGCCATCATAAACCTATTTGCATGTGTGAAAAAGAAATTTCATCTATTGTGACAAGCTGTTTCATTTTGTTGTCAGGACCAATGATTAAATCCTCCTTAAACCTGAGCTGGTACAACATTTGAGGGTGTATATAGTTTTGATTATGTTTTTAGTCGCGCTAATAAACAATAACGGGTGAGAAAATCCAGGAATATTGCAATTGGAGATTGGAAGCCATGCATAGAATCTTACCTGAGGTAAGGCAATACTGCACTGTCACTGTATTTGAAGTCTATCATTGTGTCCGTTTCATGTGTTCTTGTAGCATGATGTCTGAAATCATCTGCCTGGAAACTAGTGCTAAGCAGATACTGATGGCTGTTATTTGACTCAAACAAAATTTCAATAGCCTGGAAACCAGTGGTGTAGAGGTTTCCATTCAGAACCAAGAAACACTTCATTGTGGAGATGTCAATACAGCAACGTAGATCTGGAAAAATAGCACTACCTGAAAGAGTACTGAGCGCGCAGATATAGTTATGAGAATAAACATCCAAAGTGTGCAGTAAGGATGTCCCACATTGCTGAACGGTCATCGCATTACACATGAAGCATCATCATACGTGAAACGTTTCATTATCATCATGGTGGATTTAATCCACACCCTCAGCAACTTGTACAGTGAGACACACACAGCCCCCACTGAGCACAGTAAATTACACACAACCCTCACTGAGCACAGTAAGACAATCATAGTCCTCACTGCGCACAGTAAGACACACACAGCCCTCACTGAGCACCTTAAACCCGGATAATGATCCAGCCTGTCTGGCAGATCACAGCAGTGCTGGTTCAGGTCTTCTGATACAGAAGTGGGATTTGGTGAAAGCCTCGTGGCCTGGCTTGCGATTTAGTAAGGGAGTTAAAATGGAAACAAACTATTATCTCATTAACCACTGAGGAAGGTGGTGCTGATTCAGCACCTGAGCTGAACACAGAGAAAACAGTAAGGAAAGGCACATGAAACACAATGACTCAATCCTGCTGCTTCACACTCCAAGGGTTGTGGGTTCAGATCCCACCTCCATTCTGTTTGCGTGCATTTCACATGTCATTCCTGTGTCATGTGGATTTCCTGGTTGCATTAGTGTCTAATCTCTGTAAAGTCTAGACACTGTAGCATGTGAAAATCACAGGCAACTAATTCTGAGATGCTGGAACCACCACATGTGACACCGACGGTCACGCCACATTAAAAATTGCATGGATCATACATCTTAGCCCTTGTGACACTTAACCAAACAGTGACTGAACCTCTGGGGCCTGTCTGTGAGCTGCACGTATTCAGATGCAGCCATGTGATTGGCTGTCTGCATTAAGGGGCAGGTGTACCTAATAAACTGGCCACTAAGAGTATATAGACATGCATACATACCTTCCACTGACAATGATGTGTCACATGTACAACAATCGGGAGCAGAAGATCATAGAGACATATCCAGAAGTTAAAAATTAGAGTCCACAGAGATGCTGGTCTTCTCACTGGGTGAGAGTGGCGATCAAGATAAAGAGTGGGACAGTAATGATGCTTCGTTGGAATCTCGCCCCCATCCATGAGGAGGTAGAGCAGTCGAACTTGTGTTGACACTCTGGACATTAACTGGCACGAAGTGGGTTCAGCATTTGGTTAATTGTATGCTGTCTTTAAAATGCGGCTTAGTGGGTAGCCTGTGATTTTCCACCTACTGCCCGAATGAGCTGAATGATGAGAGAACCCACCTACCTTCTCTGATTCAGCTAAAGTGGGTCAGGACCAGTGCTCCGCCCCGGCACTGCTTTCAAATATGAAGCAGGAGATCTGGACTCCCTAGCCAGAGTCCCAGTGAGTTTGAGTTTGAGTTCTGCCACGTCGATTTGGTTTGTAGGTAATTTGCTGTAATTTTTATCCTGTCAGTGTTAAAGAGGACCCCTCTTGAGGAAAGATTGTTTTCCCCCAACAGTGGCATCTTAGTCACGGCTGGAGTGTTGTGTGTTTGCATGTGATTTGTCTGTTTGGACATTGCGAAGACTGAGTTGGAAACATAATAACAAAAAATTAACACAAAGTAAAGCTTTTTGCCTCACTGAGGCCACTGCCCATTTGGTAATGAGATAAATCAGGGTCCTGATATCAGCCGCTACTGCTTCCCACCTGATTCTGCCATCACCATCTCCCTTGGGCTTTTCGAAAGTTACAGCTGTTGTCTCGTTACAGTTCAGTTTAGAGCCTGAATTAGATGCTTGGTTTTGAATCTTCCTGGTTCCATGGGGATTTTCTTGCGGTACCCAACAGAAGATGATGCACTTGCCTGGTCATGCAACATAAAACTTCCCTACACATGTGAATGTGTGGCTGTGTTCCATGAATCCGCTCCCCCCATGAATGGCTTTCCTTTCTCCAAATACTGTCCAAGACTGGATCCAGATTCAATGTGACCTCACCTGGATAGGCTTTAACCAAAGAAGGACAGCCAGGTAAATGCCCATATCTTCCTCAAACAGCTGAACAGCAGAACCAACCCTCTTAGCGATTAAATCTAACAAATTTAACAGTGATGCCCCCTCACTATACCTAATGACTGACACCCCTGAACTGCATTGCCATCCCACATCAACACTGACGCTGGGGTCCTAAATGGGCCCTGCTTATTTTTAGCACAGTAAGTCACTGTAACAAAACAAAGTAACAGGAAAGAAATCGCAGTACGCCGAGTCCCTATTAAGCAGCTGCGCGTTTTGGAGTAGATCCATTATCCCGTCCCTGCCACACCAGATGGGAAACCGGAGTGTGACTTGAATCCAAAGAGGGTGATCATAGCTAGAGCAACAAGTGTGAGGAGAAGCAGGAACAGAGGGGATAATGTACCCAAAGCTCACTCGAAATGAACTGCATCCTGTATTTTGGCTTCAGCTCAAACCGATTCTGCAACATTGATTTAACAAGATCTACCTCCGTCTGCGGAGCCAGAACGAAACGTCATTCTCATTAAACAAATCTTAGCTTTCGACTACCATCTGCAGATGGGGGAGAACGTCGGCAGAGTCCTCTGTCGTGCACAGGGGAGGCCTGGTCCAGGCACATGTGTTTTTCTACACCCCCGTCTGCCCCAAGAGTCAGTGTTCCAATCAGAGTAGTGATTTGCTGCTAGTCTTGTCACGTTAGCATCTGACCCTGGTGAGGTGAGCCGGGACCTTTTGTCGAGCGACTTGTGAGGGGAACCCCCTGCTGCCAGAGGAGGCAGGAAGGCTTCAGTGCGATGCAGCCATGTCGGCTTGATGCAGGCCCGCCCCCCTGATCTCGCCGCGCTTCCGAAAACGTGGTGCTGGTGCAGCCTTTGCTCGAACCTCTGACTGACGTGCCAAAAATACAATGGGGGCGATGGGCACTTACAGTTCGCTTCTCTGGATTTGTGACGCCTGTGGACTTCATCCGAAGGCCTCACTGTGAGCAAACCAGAGACGTCCTGCGAAGTATCTGCGACTCTAGTGGGAGCGAGCATCCTGACGGCAGTGTCAGAACGTCCAGGTACAAGCAGATACGTCAGTGATTCCTTAAGGCCGGCAGATGTCAGCGATCCAGCTTAGGCTCCATGACGGAAAAGGCCTGTAAGAGAATCAGCTTCTGAATTATAGTTACTGGCAGCTAACCATGGAAACCAACCCTCCCCCACATACACCTCACAGGTTATGGGAGCAGGATAAATTCTTTCATAATCTATCGCTGAAAGGCCTGGAAAATTCTGGCAGCTTGGGCTGTCTGCATGGTGTTGCGTGTGCCGAGTGGGGGAGGTACGTGGGGGAGGCCAGGCATCACCACAGGCCCAGTGGGTGGAGGAAGTGCAACGTGCTCATTCCTCCCACCGCGCCAGCAGCTCAGTCAGCTGTCACCTGGGGGACGATGTAGCGGAGGACTTGCTGCTCATTACTCAGCTTGAAGATGATTTTAAAGTACAACGTTGTGATTGTAATTAAGACCCCCCCCCCGTCCACCTCCTAACTTGTTGATAAGATACTGCCCTGGGCAATTGCCGATGTTGCCCACGCCAAGACTTGCCCCTGTTCTAACCGCTAATCTTGGACCAGGGATGCTACAGATTCTCCCAGATGACAAATCCTTGCCACGGGACTCAAACCCATGAACTTCCAGGCACAGGAACAGATCCCTAACCTAGTGAGGCACACCATGTCCTGTTTACCACTTTGCTTCCATTGTTCCTCAGCCCTGCATGGGGACGTGTTGGCAGGGTAAAGGAAATCAGCTGAACCAGCCAGCACCTGGTGCCACTTCTGCTATGGTGACCCACTGACCTTCACTCCTCTGGCAAACCCCCTTCTTTCCCTTCCAGGGGCTGTCCCAGGGCTCTAACCCTGCAGCTGTACGTACACCGGCGAGAATCTGATGCCTCTTCAGTGCTGGTTCCTGCAGGGGGTGCTGCTGTTGAATGGAAGAGTGAGCGATTTGTTTTTAACTCCTTCTGCTGCTGTAGCTGTTCATCTGGCTGTCACTGGGAGCCAGAATGGGCCCTGGACTGGTAGGACAAGGCAGGTGGGTACAGTCAGGGGACAAAGTCACTCTTGTTTGCCGGCCACCTGAGAAGTGATGCTGAGGAAGAGGAACACAGGCCACTATTCCGGCTCTCTCTAAGTGGACAATGTCCTTCAGTTGCTTATAAATCACAGTAAAGGTCAGATTGAGTACACGTCACGACATTGATGCCATTGCTCCTATAAAACATACATCAAACAAAGTAATCCTCCAGGCCTTCTGAATACTTTGATCAGTAGCTGAAACTTCTAAAACTGGATATTAATGCCTGCGGTATGTGTCCAGTGGTTTAACACAAAAATTTCATATTAGGTTCTCGCTTATTTACAAGAATCATTCGTCATATACTCTGAGATGGTGTTCGATTTAATGCCAGTACTCAGTTAATAATGGCTTATACGTTTATTTACATTTATAAGACATAGGGTCGTGTTTTTTCTGGAATTGTCAAGTTCCTGTTAGCCAACAGAGGGAGTCCCTCTGTAGGCGCTGCTAATCTCATCCACATTAGTATGAGTAGAATTTTTAAATTACAAATTATATTTACATTACATTTTATCCAAAGTGACATATAATTGTGGGAAAGCAGGGTCAGACAGTCTCTGAAGTTATTGGAGTTCAGGGTCTTAGTCAGAGGCCCAACAGTGAAGGCACTCTGCCTACCACAGGATTTGAACCAGAAACCCTTAGATATCAAGTACAGAATCTGAGCCCACTGAGGCACACGGTGTCCCCAACAATGAATTGATTCCATTACTGGATGACGATCCCCGTCCATCAGCTCTGTCATTCCACCCACCCAGTCTGATATTATGAAAGCTCCTATTATACAGCTCCCAGACAGTCAGATTAATAGGGAAAGTAGCAGTCCATCTTTATCTCCAGTCAGTTTAGTTACTGAAAAAGATGACATCCTTTGGTCGCGTCTATATTATAAACAGCTTAATGCAAAGGCGCGTAAGGGTGCATATCTACTTCTGTGGGTTGAAGAGTCCTTAGACGCATTATCTCAAGAGAGTCTATTTTCTACCATTGATCTGGAAAGTGGGTATAACAGAGTGCCAGTAGTAGAAAAGGATCATGCAAAAGCAGCATTTTGTAAACCCGTTGGGCTCTTTCAGTTTAACTGTATGTCCTTTGGATTATGTAACGCCCCTGCTACCTTCCAAGGGTTTAGAAATGCATCACTCTGTTTATGCAGTCACTCTTTAACTGTGCATGTGTTTAACTGTGCATGTGTTTAACTGAGCATGTGTTTAACTGTGCATGTTCCATTTGTATTTTCTCGGCTCCTAAAGCACTCTTGTATATTTACTCAACTTTTCCAAGACATGGTTTTCAGTGGCCTCTTGGCACCGTCTGACAAGGCAAGTGAAATTTAATGGGAATCTGATTGTTTGCACCAGAGTAACAAAGGCTGTCACTGAAGGTAAAGAGTGTTAGGAAAGACCGGCGGTGAGCTGCCACCCCGGCAGGTTAGTCATCCCGCGGCATGACAATCTGCAAAGTGGCCAAGGGGCCGAGGTAGGAGGTTCCAGCCTTTTGATGACCGCGGCATATGTTGTGCAAAAATGATTGTTTCTGGAACCCCCAGTGTTCTGCGGCCACAGTTGGAAACCCTTGATCTTAGGGTCACCCTACTGTCTGAACACACGCACGTCAAGCCAGTTCCTCCAGAAGACCGCAACTGGCCCTTTGTTTACAACCAGCTTCCTTGCACCCCCCCATGGCATCTCCTCTCGCCGCCGTCAATCACAAGCAGCTTTCCAGGCCGACGGAAAGGACAGGACGCCGGGCTGACTTTGAGGAGAGAGCCGGAGATACATAAATACCTCATTAGTGCTGTGCAAGTGTATGTCTGCTGTGTTCAGTGCACAACATTTACTGGCGTACCACCAAAAGCTCCTTTGCTTGCACGCACAAAGTCTGTGGTGAAGGGTGCAGGAATTTGGCACTCTGGGACACTTCTTTGAACATCAGGAACATGCAATGGCAACTGAAAGACTCGTCTGGCACTTAATACCCAAGAAAACATTAAAACCCTTTAAACATTCAACATAACATTGAAGTACTTCATGTTCTCAGTTTTACAATAGGCTCAATGGGCCGGAAAAATTTACTCTGCAAAAGCTGAAATACTTAATTACCCTCCCCTGAGGCAATTTTCCATTATTAAAAAAATCCTTTCTGTAGTTTTAATTGATTTTTTTTTGTTTTTTTTTGCTGTTTAATTACCGCAGTCAGACCGAGAAATTCACTGTACACCCATCACACTTACAGCGTCGGTTTATTAAAAAAAAACAACCTTTATTTCAACTGGCGTCGCCAACATACCAATACTCTTTATAAATGGATGTCATACCTCAATCACCATATCTTTAAAAAAAATAATAAACAGGTGACTAACGACGACTATGGTGTGCCTCTCTCTCTTCATCAAAATATATACGGCCATATCTGTTTACATAACGAAGAGTGCCTCAAAAAACCGGCCCAGGGGACGGTGTGGGAACCCAAAATGGACTACGGTGAGCTGACCGGATGTGGAACAAGACCATGATCCTCGATCGGGAACCAAAACGATAAGGAAAACGATGGCAAACGACTCAACGGTACATGCAAAAACAAAACCGATTTTAAAAAATCACAGGGACGGGTGGTATTCACGAATAAAAGACCAAATAAAACAGCTTAGAAAATATAAAATCAAATGTACTTACAGGAAAATAAATAATGGTTGCCATGCACACAGCAGGGCGTACACTAGTATTTGGAAACTTGATGCATCAATTCATGAGTGTCAGTTGTGTGTAACACAGGTGTGAAGCTCATATTCACAAAGAATCCTTTATTTTTTTGTCATGCTTCTTATATAGTCTGGTTACATCTTTCTTCTCCAGCTCCTCCTTCTCGAGTCCCGGTTAGTAGGCTGCAGTTTCTTCTCCTATTGAGGTCATTTTTTTCCCCCTCGTTTTGTCCAATGCTGTGCCATGTGAG
>JABFEA020000010.1:19272240-19315966 GCA_019775915.2 Cyphomyrus plagiostoma | reverse complement strand
AGGTATTTAATAATCACGAAGCATCAAACAATCTCATTACCTCAATCACTATGTATGTAGTTTATTTAACCCTCTGTCGTAAAAGTAACATTTTATTCATAATTTTAGGTTTTATGCACTTAAAAGTATTGAACGCAAAAATCGAAAATCGCATCGCAATATTTGTCAGAAAAACCGCAATTAGGTTTTTTCTCAAAATCGTGCAGCCCTAGTGACTAGCCTTCTCAAACAGAAATAAACCATGAGAAACAAGAGAATTGCATTTTTTAAGGGACAGGGTCTCCTTGTTCAGTGTTTACAGAGAATAGGCTGGCATGGGCGGGGGGGGGGGGGTTTCTGTCTCTGGGGCCCCACTTAAGAAGTCACTTTGGGGTCTTCCACCCCCCAGCGTACTGACTGTTTGTGGCCAGCAGGGCGGCGTCACGCAAAAATGTACTTTGAGTGGTGGTAACCACCCCTGCTGGGTATAGGGTCAGCACAGGCCAGAGGGTGGAACAGAAGAACTAGAAACTGCTGTTTTGGTGCCTTTAATTAGGACATGTGCATCTGGAAAGGATGCAGAGTGAAATGGAAGGAAACCAAGAGCAGCTTTAATGAGGCCAAGAACAAACAGAACTGACATCTTTGCACCTTCAGACGTGAACGGGGACAGGGATGCAATGAAGTAGCTGTGGTCACCTGACTCTCCACCCCAAGGTAGAAAAAGACCTTACAAAACAAACACACCAAAAACATATACCCAGCCGATGGACCATCAGCCCAGCCGGCGCTGGATTACATCGTAACGTGTTAAACATGCAACCATGTGTAAACCATGCAGTTATTAGTTATATCATTTAGCCTGTTTGTGTATAGGTAGTTGCTTATGAGTTTAAATCTACAACCCTCTGTTTGCAAGGTCAAGTTCCTAAATCAGCGCACCACATGTATGAGGATAACTCCAGATTAAATAAGGAGACAGAGGAGCATCCAGCCTAATGTCAACAGGAAAATCCATTTTGAATGTTTTTACACTTCAGTTACCTGGTTACAGAGACTCAGTAACTCCATCCTCTCTGATAACCCCACGTTTAACCAGGAGATAAAAGCACTTTGGTACTATAACGGGAACACAGAGATGATCCTCATTTTTAAATGCCATAGTGGAATAAAAAAATGTTAAAGAGTCAACTGCGACGCTATGAAAACTCTCCGACAGGCGATTTACCGTCGATTCGCCCGGAGTTCAGTCTTTCTCCGTGAGCCATTCTCAGCTATTGGAAATGATGTTCTGTCAGAAATGCACTTGAAGTGTCGCCATGGCGTTGGGGCCGTGGGGTGCGCAGTCGTATTCATGCAGCGTTTATTTCAGCACGACCCCACAGAACTCGGACGTCGCATGACAAATGCGAGCAGCAGATTGAATTGCGTCGACTGGGGCCCACTTACGCGATTCACGCCGGCGGCATGTCACCCCTTTCTCACCCCTTTTAATCGCTGCTGCCAATCAATTAAACGATACCGCAGAGACACACGTGTCTGATTACCGTGGCCACCAGGGTCGCCGGGCAACCGCTGTCGAAAAGGGCCCCCTCCTACATGGGACATGTGACCTCCTTCACATTTGCAATGCAAGAGACTCTCCAAGGGCTTTGTCGAAAGCCAAGGAAAAAGATGCCTATTTTTTTGTTGATATCACAGTGGCTGGCGGTCCCCTCACACAATCTGATTGGCTGTGGAATGCTGAAGGGGCGGGGCCATTCCCCTGGAAAAAAACCCAATCGTTTCTTTGTCACATCAAAGGGCGTCAGGTTAAAGGCATTATTAAGAAATCGAGGATTCCCTCAGCAGGTGTGAAGGAACAACAAGGCATCAACCACTAGCAAAGTCTAACTGGAGGATACCAGGTGCCCTAAAGGTTAAAAGCATCCTACCATGTCATCAACAGTGGTACGTACTCAAGGAGACAAGCATGGCTCACTTCCGCTAGAATTAGCGCTGCTGGATGAGCATTCATGCTCATTTACCGGGTGACTCATATGTTATCATCCGCCGCTAGTTTTACGCTTATAAATGCCATGTCGTGGGTTTAATTATGGGGGATTTTATGCTACGCCTCTGCTCCGCAGACCCCGCCCACCAGACCGACCCTATCTTGACACAGCGGGGGTGGGTTGGCATGGCTTGGGGGGTGGGGGGCCTTTAACATAACCGGCGTTTATGCCATGGGTCTTCAATAAAAACCTCTGACGACATCGTTGGGAAGCATCCAATCTGTGTGAGCTGCTCGCTCTTCAGCTCTTCTTTAGTGCCATCATAAAAGCTTATGTGTTGGACTTTTTTTTAAACCCCAAATTACACTCAGAAATGAATCAGAAAATCGAGAGCCATTTCAGACAATGTTTCACCACAAGTGCAATCCGGGGAAGCGCCGTGTTCAAGGGCGAGCGGAGAGCCCCCAGTGGGGAGACACCAGCGGAGAGCCCCCGGCGGGGAGACACCAGCGTGTCACGCCTCTCAGAGGCCAGGACACATCATGCTTCAGGCAGGCACAGATATCCAAGATCTCACGATGGGAACAATATTTCAGCACTATTAACCCTAGAGGCTGAAGAGAATCACCACACAATGCACAAAGAGCTTAACACGTATAGGAAAACTATTGCTGGACACTGTCTTGGGAGACAACCTCCCAAGTTCCAGAGTGTCACCTCCAGAGCCAAGTCGTGAGCACTGCACCCTGCATGTAGATGCGTACCACACCCACAGCTACGAGACTGTAGGGCCCCACCCAACACTGCCTGATTTACGCCCTTAAGCAAGGGAGTAAGACTCAGGCCAATCAGCAACTTCCTCCACATCGTCCCCTAGAGAGCTTACTGGAAGACTGCGCTGCATCCCTCCTAGATGGTTCACAGTGTACTCATCACTGCTGCCAGAGTCGAGGTACCGTCCAGTGATCCAAAGCGGTGGATCAAGGCACTGAAGGTCTTCACAGTGCCGTGCAAAATGTAATTACACCAAGATGTGCTCCAGTGACCTCTACCAGGCCAGTATGTTTACTGGCCCCTCCTTCTGTGTGTAAGCAATAAAGAGTCTCCGGACCACAATGTTGCTACTCTGAATCCAGTATAAAGAACACAGATCCAGCTATAGCCTCTGCTGGTGAACAGAGTTCCACCCACTTCGTTTCCTGCATGTAAAAACAAGAGTACAACCGCCATTGAGCTAGGAAGCTGAAATGCCCCCCCGCAGAGAGACATCGGCGCCCCTAGGAGGTCCATGTGACTCTGCAGCATGGGGGCCAGTCAGCCAGACTTTACCCTGCACAGTACATCTGCATTAGCACCAAGACCACAATGAATACACCTAACTGTCAGGGCAACCTGGCGTTACAACCATTACTGGGACGAAAGATAGTATTGACATACGGCTCAAAAGCAGGAAATGTAGCACATATAATCAGAAAAGGCGTTTCTTCTCCTGAGATGCCAGATCAAACCTTTGACCAAAACGGTACAATAATAACCGAAAGCTCGCACGCGCACAAACCGAAGAACCGCGCACAACCGTTCTCACTAATAGCCGCTAGATGTCACTGTTGCTCTTCGACTCACCAGCTCCATGTTGCTGCCGGAGGATGGCTGCGTTGCCAGGTCTGGGCGAAGCCGAAGACTTTGCTGCAGAGGCTGCCGTGGTGGTGGAGGCAGGGGCGGGGCCCGGTCCTGCTGGGGGAGGCAGTACGCGGGGCTTTCCCTGACCCGGTTCAGAGGTGGCCCGGCCCCCGGCCGCGTTGACGTTGCTCCGTAGGGGCCACCTGTTCTGTATGTGGGACACAGCCTCCTCGGCCACCATACCGTCCCGGGGGGTCACCCGTAGCGTGGCCTGGGCCTTATGTTCCTGAGTTTCGTCGGCGTTGTTGCCGGACACCCGGCACTCGTATACACCCTCGTCCATCTTGCGTACGTTGGAGAGGCGCAGCTTGTGAGAGATGGCACTCCCCTGCACCCTGACAGTCTGGGGGTGGGGGTGGGAGGAGAGCACCATTAACGCTCACCAAAGCTCATTTATATCAGCACATCCTTTACTTCCTCCATACAGTATGTGCCTCGACATCAGGTGCGCACTTGACATTTCATCGAAAAGACACCGGAATTCATATTAATGAAAACTGCCATTGTAAAGAAGAGGCTTATTAAACTACTGCATTAGCTGCCTTAAAATATCTAATGACAAAAAACGGTGATTAAGGCTCACTTGCATGATCAAAACAAGTCGTCATCTGAGCGGTTAGGTAACAGAAACGCGCAAACAGACTTTCTGACGATAGTTAACAGCAATGCGTAAGTCGAAGCAAAACGCGACACTCTTAAAAACGGAGTGATTGTAGGAGTCGTGCCCTGTTCAGTTTTATTTAATGATTTTTCTTTAATAAATAAATGAAAGGGGTTGCCCACTGTCACTTGGAATTACAGCATCCACGAAAGTCGAGCATGATTTCTTATGCTGGATTTCATTAATCTAACGGAAACAACGTAAACCAATTTGACGCCATGCACCACTTTGAATGACAGAGTTATTGTTTCAGACACCATAAATGCTTCGCTATTATACAATAATAACTGGCACAGTTATTTAATATGTAGGGGAAATACCGCGTGTTCAGGGTTAGGCTGTAAGTGTACAAATGAGCCAGTGTCTTTAGATACACAATCATAACTAGGAACTAAATATTAATTAAAATTAAAACACTTACACTTATTTTTGTCGGATCCCGAGCAGCTGCCTGCAACATACAGCGTCGTAAATATAAGGTCATATCATAGCGTACACACATAAGCTACATTTGGTTGCAAGAGTAAGTGAGTAAGTAAGTAAGTAATAATAATAATAATAATAATAACCAAAGAAAGTTCCATATTTAAAACGGCAAACCAGAACCCACGTAATATGCATGTTCATGTGACTGAAACTCAACCTGAAAAATGTGGGCTTTTGTTTGATGTAGCCAACATGTTAAAATAGATATGTGTATTACGTATTAGTGTACTTAAAATAATAGTTACGCATTACTTACATACATTTATTTTTCTGCTACAGTGAGATATTTAAACAGCACATAAGGCAACTCCATAAAGCACAACAAGTGCTCCCAATGTTGGTAGCCATGCGTTATAGAGATGCGACTGGAGCCGCCAAAGAAGCAGAGCAGCCCCGTGCTGCAGCTCCGGCACGGTGGAAGAGGCGAGCCAGCTTTACCTTGGGTCTGTTAGCAGGGGCACTGAGCTGGAGATCGTGCGCCAGGTCTCTGGGTGCTGCCTCTTTCAGGTACCACCACTGGATCTCTAAGGAGAACGGCGTGGAGCCGACAGCCCGAAAAGCGCAAGGCATCTCGATGTCCTCACCCTCCCCGACACTCACATCTTTGGGCACTTCAGTAAACGTGGCTGAAGGAGGAAAACATTAACATTCATCATTTATTCACGGGTCACGAACACGCACACAGACATGCATGTTGATTCATGATTCATATACGCAATATATTACATAATATGATTGTATTTGCATCTGCGGTTATATTGTATGATGCAATGAATACAGTGTAGATCGTCGAATAAAGCAGTTTTTTGTCTTTATCTTAAAAGTGAGGGATTTCCCCCCTTTTTTCCATTTCCCCCCATTTTCCGTTTTGGGGAAATCGCCATCAGTCGGTTTTGAAGCAGACATTAGGAGTGAAATGTCTCTGTAAGAAGTGCAAAACTAGGCTATATTTCAGATTATGAATAATTTCATACGCATCGGCTTCGAGTGCGTTTGGACAATTTACCGAATTGAAATACTTCATTTTAATTTAGAAGAGTGTGAATTTGTTTTTTGCTCGTGCAGTTTGGTAGCCAGTTAATATGCTTGTAAATTGCGCGATGCGGTACAGTGTTTCGGAGCTGGATCGTGTCATGCCAGGAGTTGTCGGATAAATGCTATTGAAAGGTGAATTAAACAATGCACAATTTCTTAACTGTGTTTCGTAGGGTCTTGGGAATTGGGCGACGGATGCATTTTAATACCAGCTATTCCCGTAAACATGATTTATTTTAAATAGAAATCGTACACATGCACATTAAAAAAGCACCAACTGTTGCAAAAGCGGCACTAATGTTGGCAAACAATTAAACATTCATCAGCAGTGGGGGAAAAAAATCCCAGCACCGAAAAACTATGCTTGGCTGTCCGAGCACTTGCAGTAATTTATACATACGCGTCTAATGTATAACGTATATATATTGTTAATATTGCATATGTTTCATAAGGTGTACAGCTAATAAACTTGACTTACCGTTTACATAAAATAACAGGGGTGCATTCAGCATCAGATAATAGATGACGCCGTAGATTCCCTGTTTTTCCATCTCATAAATAGGATACTTAAATTAAAGAACGACTGGAAGTGGTCATTTGACCTCTAATACTTATAAAATAGACATCTCCATAGCGAGCAAATCACCGAAGAGTCTCGTTAAGGGTCTGATTTTCCCAAACGTTGCGGATAGTCTCCAAAAAAAATATCCCCCGGATCGTAACTCCAAATACCGCAGATTAAGCAGCACAAAAATAAGCGTACAATCCCAACGTGTGATGGACACAATACCCACTCTCGCCCACAGACTGGTCTCTCAATACATTTAAAAATCCTCACTCCTTATTTTCCGATTTGCTTTAAGTCAGAAGGAAACTTCACTAAAGCAAAAGACGAATGTATTAAGCTCTCCACGGAAAGGAAAGCTTTCCACGGTTCTTCTCCAGCACCCATGACCAAAGCATCCTCATGTCTTGCTCCCCAAAAGTAGACCTGCCAAGAGGACGATAAGTCCCTCTTTTCTTCTCCCCCGGACCTAGAGATCAGTCGATAGTTCCCGCTTGTGGGAGCCGAGCTCTCTGCTTTGTATGTGAGCGCATAGCAGTTAGGAGGCGCTTGGAGATCTCCAGACCTGCGCTCTGCTGCACCACCACCCGCCGCACGGACTCAGGCTCCGCTCCTCGGGATCCAACACGCAGCCTCAACCTATGAGGAGAAATCTCACAAACTGACGTCCGAGCCAAATGCCAGCCCTGGAAAATATATAGATACAGATGATTCATGTTGTTTTCAATGCAAGATAAACAAGTAGCCCTTAAAGAAGACGTGTTCGCGCGTGGGATGCGCTTTTATTTAACGTGAATTACCGAAACGTCAAATATTCCAGAGCCTTTTCCCTCTGTTATCTGCCACCTAATCTCGGCCATTACAAGTAGTGCAATCCACCAACTGATGTAACCAAGAGAGAAAATGCTTTAATAAAGATTAAAATGCAGCAAATGTGCAATGAACTGGTTTTGCAGTTTATGGTTTATAATAACGTAAACTATATCAGTGGTAAATAACGGTTAATTGTTCCTTTAAATTTGAACATGACTAAGCTATACTGAAATGAACTATATTTGTTTTTATAACACGTTTAGAAGATCATAATCATGATCATGGCCGTAATGTTAGTAAAAACGACGAATGTCTTTAATTCGCCTGCCTTTAATCTGTTTTAGCTCGAGTGCATTGGCTTTTATATCTGTCGCTTCCACTTAAAGCAGAAAACTATCTAATAGTGATCTCACTGCTCTGTGCCTTTGGAAGAGTATTACCATATAAAGGTAACTAAGGGGCACCGATCCTCAGAGGTGGGATTCATGATGGTGGTCTCTGAGCCAGTGCTCATTTCGATGCAGGTTTTGCCTCAGCTTTGTCTGTTGTTGTTGAATTAGGCTGTCGTGTAAGTAGCGTTGGCAAATCGGCCCCCGTGGTATGCTGAACCCTAGGAGCTTCAAATTAGTTGAGGGGCACAATGAAGACCGTGTCACAAACACCTGCCCGGATACAGGCATTGTTAGCCGGGGAACCAGGAGGCCATTGTTAGTTCCGTTGTTAGGGATGTTAATACGTTATAAGAGGTGGGCCTTTCCGAATGTGCCACTTCCTGTCTGAGTGCTCACTGCAGAATTCAATGACATTTCAGCCAGGGTTTGGCCTGCAGCGTCCCCTGAGAGACCTGACCGCATGTGCCCCCTTACACCCCCCATACCGAAAAGGTGAAAAGCTTCCAGAGTTTTTCTGTTGGCCACCCCCGCCCAGGCATGCAGCCATCTCCCAGAACAAAAGATAGAATGCATAAAAGAATTAAAGAAAATCGCTAAAACACTCTTTATTTAGCTAACAACGAGGTTCTTTTCAGGCTAGCATTTTCAATCAGGTACCATACTGTCAAAGATGTGCCCAGAAGCCACTGTTTCATGTTGGTCCAGGGTGTCTCTGCCCGTCTACATCTCACTGCTTTTGAAGTTTTGGCCATTGGCAATGAAATGGAGGTTCAGTCCTCAACCACCGAATGCTGCCTCTATTCCTACCCAACGGCTGAGGGATCCCTGTACTTATAGCAAAAAATATCTGGTCATATATGTTATTATATACTGAATTTCAATGGTGATATATGAAAAGCAGCTGCTACAAGTAGGAATGAAATGAAATTGTGCCCCCCACAAGCTGGTGTGGATTCCCCAAGTGTCTGGAATTCCCCTGGGAGAATGTACTGCCTTTGTCCATAAGAAATTTCATCACTCACTGTTTCGCTGATGTCGATGGAAGCACAAACGAATAGTGCATGCTCCACAGTCGCCGTCACGGAGATCCGATGGCCGACGTGGCCACAGCATTGCGTTTGCAGAATCACGTGATGCTACCCGGTGCATCTCAGTCTGGGATGATCACTCACACTGGTCTTGTATTCATGGGCATCTACCTTGTTCTTTTTTGGACGTGAACTTATCTGTTTCTCTGACAGCAGCCTGTAACATGACTGATATGGGCATATGACCTCTTCCCAGTGTTCAGTCGGTCATCAGGTGCATCAGTTTGCTTGCAAAAGTGCATTTTATATCTAATAAGCGGTTCATGCAGCAGAACCCATCTATAGGATCCCTCTTATTCATTTCTCATAGGACGTATTAGATGGAAGCGCGTGTTTGTTCCCTAAGCAGACTGTGTTCCCACTTGAATCTCTAGCTAAGTGTGAACTTCACAGAAATGTATATGGAGTCTGAGTTTTTGTCCACACTCATCTGCAGTCTATGGTGGCTCCTCCCCATGCCTCCATACAAGTACCACCACGGCCGGTGTTTACGCCTCTCTCTGAATGATTAAGATGTCTTCCTCTAGCCAAGGAAGTGGAAACAATGAGCAGGGAGACCTGCCTGACATTTATATACATCACCCTAGGCGTGATGGTGTGCTAATTGCTTAATTAACTCAGGGGCCGATATACTTTCAATGTACTTTGTGTCTCGCACTTGCTGAAGTGTTTCCTTTACTTCCATAGTGATCGGTTTGCTTATAGGGTGAAGGTGCAAGACCTAAACTGTGAAATTATAAAAGTAAAACCAATGCAATATCATATCTGCTCATGTCACAAACCTGTAAAGAATCCTTACACAGCTCCATATTTCATGGAAAAGCCCAACACTTGAATAATCACTTCCCAAGCTTTCAATATGTATGGTACTAAATGCCGTTTTTAATATAACCGGGTGCAAATACACAGATGCTCTATTTTGGCTCATGCGTTTTGCTGTGATTTGTTCTCGTTTCATCTAGAATGTAGACTTGAAAATAATTGAAAAGAATATTTTCTAATATTCTGTATTCTATGTTTTTTTTTTTGGTCAGGACAACGTAGAAGGAAATCTTTCAATGGAAATGAAGTGCTCAGAGCATCTGGAGAGAGTAAAATCAGCCCCCCCCCCCCAACAAACAAATAAATGAGCAATGTTTGTGTGTGCGTGTGTATGTGTGTGAATGTATATATATATATATATATATATATATATATATACGCACCTGAAACAAACATGTGGGTTCATGCATGCACATTAACGATTAACACGGCTGGTAGTAAATGATGTTAGCACTACAAATAACAGCTCGATGAAGCAGGACAAAGCTTTTAACCAGAAGCTGGCAGCTGCTACACCCACTCTCATATACATTAACATGTGATATAAACAGTATTTCGCTTAAAAAACAAACAGGTTTCTGACAATGTGGCTTGGAACTGCTGGTGCAAACATTCGGTGACTATATGGATGAATCATTTGGAAATCTCACAATGTAAATATCACGAAACCATCCTTTAATCAGCTAGTGTTGCCTTGTACACATTCTATGGAGGCCAATGTCCTTTGGAAGACACACTCCTGTTGGAAGAAGAGCTTTAGGTTGGTGACAGGACAACGGCACCTTTGCTGACCCTCAACCCGCCATGCCCCCCCCTGACCCCCCCCATGCCCCACCACAGTCTCCTCCCCTTGTCTCCTGACCTGCACTCCTTGTGTATGAAAAGCATGCTTTGTCAGAGTTATGGCATTTGTTAACACAATGTGGATGTCCCAACCGGGAATGGTCCTTGGCTTTGCCTGAGAACCCAAAAAACAAGCTTCTGGGTTAAAACAGAACACAGAAAAAGGGGGGGAGGGTGCATTCTCTGCTGGGAAACGTTTATGCTTCTTCATGCCTTTGAGAAGATCACGTTTGGAAAGGCCCTCTGTGTTTGCGTGGGCCCTGAGGGGGGGGATGTTGGATTGAAAGGTCACTCCCAGTCTCTGGGAGAAAGCCAGGTATCTCTAGAAAACCAGCCCCTGAATCCGCCGTTGCACATCTAGCTGAAAATGACTTATTCATAGTCTTGCAGGCTCAGTGACTGCTGGTGCTATAAGAGGTAAATGATGATGAAGGCTGCCATTACACCCGTGCGTTTCTCACACACCGCTTTAAGATACGCGATATTAATGCGGTACAGCCAGCGCCGCTGCTTATGTAAGCCGTCCTTCCGTTCGCCGTCAAACACGCTCGCTCCCAACTTCCCATTTATTTTTTGTGTCTTTGCTTCCGCATTTGATGCCTGCCGCTGTTCTGCCCGCTACTCCCTGACAGACCTTTTCAAAAAGCGGCTGGTAATTTCGGGGCGATCTCGCTCTCGAGCAGGTTGTCGCCTGGAAATCTCCCTTTTATCCAGACCTTGTCCGACATCATATCAAAAGGGGGAGTGACTCACGCTTTATTCTCCACTGGGGGGGGGGCGACAAAGGAATCGACGGAATGACCTGGCGATGGAGATAATAATTATAATTGTGGTTTTAATAAACGCCTTTGAGAAAAAGGGAGAAAAAATATAATATATGAGTTGTGAAAAAGAAGTCTTCTAAAGAAGTGGCCAGGAGAGGAACACTGTTGTTAACCCCGAGGCAGAAACGACTGCCAGCAGTTTAAGACCCCAGTGGGTAGGTGAGTCCTGCTGCCTCAGGATAGAACAATTGGTCATGTGATCATGTGACCGTAGAGATACATAATTGCTACCATTTAAATCCATTCTGGGTTGTCCCCTGCCTTGCATCGATAGCTTTCGGATTTAGCTCCGGACCCCCGCCGACCCTGAATAGGACAAGCTGGTACAGAAAATGGACGGATGGACCATTTAAATCTCCCTCTACAAAATGTCACATAGTGAAATTGATACAGAAATAAAGTAGGTTTTCTATTAAAATATTGTCCTTCCCAGCAACACAGTTGAACTCTGTTGAATTAGTTTGTACGTCTTATTGGGTGAATTGTGTTATATATTTCATCCATGACTTCTCAGAATTCAATTCATTTATTTCATATTGAGCCATGGAGTTCTGCGGCAGAAGCTAACCCGTATTTTATTGGAGTGTTTTATATTGGACGTAGAAAAAAAAAAATCAATTTACTGTATGTGCCTGTGTGTTTGTGTGGCGCAGTGTCCCCAGGACGAGGGAGATAATCATTTTTGGGTATCAAACATCATCCGGTGCAGCCTTTCGGTGAGGAGCCGCCGTTCTTGATGTCACGCCTGTGCTCATGCCCTAGCCGGCACGAGTTTTCATTAAATTCCCAGCGCAGACATTTTTGTTCACGGCGAGCGAGACACGTCACTCTGCGGGATTTTTAAAAAGAGAGGTTCCATTCATTTGGTTATTTATGTATTTATCACTCAATTTATTTATTTACTTTTTTCCTCCAGAGTCAAACAGGCCCCACCCCTTTGCTTGGATCACTTGTTTCACACTTGACTTGGTCCTATATTTAGCCCTCAAAATGAACTCAAGGGGGTTAGTCAGCTATTTTTCCGGCTTCACTTCCAGTTTCCTGCCATCGACCCCATCGGTTTGGTTTGCTTCAAGTCTGTGGAGCAGCTTGCAAATCCTGTGCATCGTGAACTCGAAGCGGTGCAGGTTTGTTCCGCCTTCACATTTTAGCCTTCTAGGGTTGGCACAGACAGATCACAAGCTATTGCACTGGGATGCTGAAAAAAAAAACGTATAAATAAACAAACAGAACCATGGCTGTGCTAACAGAAGCAAGACAGGTGGATGAGGAGTAGGTCAGTCTAAGGTCTGTGGGGTGATTTAGCCAAATACCGCAGGAATGTCGACAAGTAACACAGCAGCCATCTTGTTCCAAGTGAAAGCTACCCATAATGCAAAGCGGTAAAGGTCTGAGACTTGAGCGGGAAGCTGCCTTGCATGCAAGGTGGGGGTGTGGCTAAAGGTGAATGGGTGTGATCAAAGGCAAGGGGCGTGGTCAAAGTTAGGGGAAGTAACTGAAAAAAAGGAGGCGTGATCAAAGTGAAGGGGTGTGGTCAAACTGAAGGGAGTGGTTGAAGAGAAGGTGTGACCAGTGACGCATGGCTGTTTACCCCTGGGAGCGTCACAAAACAACAGAAAAGAAGAGTCATACAGGAAACAAGCTTGTTATTGTGCGCTTTGTTTTAATGCATTAGAATTCACACACCACTGACTTTCTAATTGGGGTAAGATTTAAGTTACACATCCAAGGAAGTTTAAACCCCTGCAAATAGGCTGGCGTTGTCTTGCTAAGAACTTCTCCTGCATTGTCCCAGTAAATATTCTGCCGTGTAAGCGGACAGGAGCGATAATCGCTGGATTAGCCGACACCGCTATTATGTTACTATCATAATATAGATAAAACTGTAGTGGCCGTGGAGGCTGGCTCATAGAGATGGACGGAATACTCCATTCGGAGAATTATGGCTGTAGGCTGTAATGACTACCCCCCCCCCCGCATTGTGGGCCGTCACAGTCAGCACAGAGACGGCTGGGATCAAAGTCGATAGGGACTCATTATCCTAATATAGCCTGTGCATGAGACACAGGCTAATCTTTAAAAAAAATGTGAGAGGAGAAAAGTGTTAAGCCTCACTGGGTGAAATAAACTTTCCCCTTGTTCTTCCATGTCATAAAAACATGACACTCTCTCCCTGAATAATGAATCCATATTGATACAGCCAAATGTCGGGGTGGGGGGGGATTTTAATACAGGAAACGCTGTGACGCCTTTAATGAGGGGGCACAGGGGAAGTTACGGTAAAGCCAAAGCCCTAACTCACATTCCGGGTGCTGAACACAGACACTAAATTACCGTACTCAGCCCCCCCCCCCACTCTGTAAATCAGCTGTGTCCTTCACAATCGGCCAATGGCTATCCTGTCTGGGGGTGTGTTAGACTGAAGCCTCGCATCCAAGGAGGGAACACATCAGGTGAGCTGTGGGCAGTGATGTTATCAACATTACTATATTATATTTATAACAGGCATAAACTACTGTATAATCAACCATTTTAAATTTACAGATTTGCAATAGAATCATTATGTCGAAATGTGATACAGGTTTATAATAAAAATCAGTAAATGTATCAAAGTTTGAAGACACGCTGAATGCTTGGTACTGCGAGTTAAAATGGAAAAACAGTAAAATCCCTAAATACAACCAAGACAAATGTTACTGACAGTCAGAAATAACTGATGAGGGGTATATTAGGAAGAGACTAATGGTATAGGGAGCCCAAAAAAGCAACAGTTTGTAATAGGATATTTGTTCTCTAGCTATAAATATGTAAAACTTTACATAATCATGCACACAACATAAATTAAAAAAATATCTGTTATTTTTTAGTTTTCTGTTCACTTTCATCAAACCAGAAGCATATTGTACTGCAACAGAACACTGGATAAGTCTCTACATACACCCAAAAATGGTCCTAGAGACACCCAAAGTACGTATAAGAACTGGCCTCTAAATAAGTGGTTGAGGTAGCAGGAAATGACATCATGAAGACTGTTGAAATACAAGCTTATTTTTTGACCGATGAACAATAAAAATGGTGCCTTCTAAAGAACTCAAGAAGTCATATCACCTTTAACTAACTAGCGATATTATCATAAATAGACTTACTCTTTTGAGAAACTTTCAAAATCAGGTTATATTATATTGTGGAATATAACTCAAAATGTGTAAAAAAACAGACGCCTTCTCTCCTAGTACCTTGACGCAGGCTCTAATAAAATACCCTATTACAAAAATCTGCATTGTGTTTAATGGGTTCCTGGCACAGGTAATATATCAGTGCTTTCAATCTTGAGAAATTATAGATTTTGTTTTCCAGATGTTCTTTGCTTTTTGTGGCAAATAAGATTTACTTGTCTGTACTTGTTTATTTTCCTGCTGTAGGCAGAGACGTCTCCGTATTTGTATCTATCCCAAGGACACTGATTACTGCCATTAGTTCCCAGAGACGCACAACAAAAACAGCGGGTTCCTATGGAAGTGGAACCTCTTTGAACCATGTTCCGCGTCTCCCCTGCGGAACCAGATCAGGCAGACGCGTCTGTGGTGCGGCAAGAAGCCGCATATGCCTTGTGGACCATGTCTTTTTGGGTCGTCTCGCAGGGGTGCGCAGTTTTTCCAATTTGTGGTTTCCTGATGAAAATCTGAAGGAAGGATTTTGGCCCACCTGGGTCTTTGGGAAAATGACGAACGCTGGGACCCCCACGTCCCATGTTCCCTCCCCAGGGAGGCTGCGCGCTGTTGACTCTCTTTGGGCTTTCATAAAGGGAACCGTTTATTCTTTCACATTCAAAAAGGGTCTGTTATTTTATTTATTTTTTTTTATTATTATTTTTTGTGCCAACTGAAATAGAAGCCTGGAACGGGGAATAGCATCTAAAATAATTCCCTTGGGGCCCTATGTTGGTGGTGCTGCTGGTTGATGGTGGGTTAGGGATTTGGGCTGGCAGGGTCAGTTTCAGGTGCGTGGAGGGGGGCAGCGTGGAAACTGGAGTCATTAGAGAAGATCGGGACGGCCATGGCAGTGCTGTGCAGGGGGGTCCATAAGGCTGGCTCACAGCTGGTCAGCAAGCGAGGGTGATGAGGGCGGCTATGGACCACAGCGCCCCCTTTAGTGCAGTCGGTATTCCGTAGATGTCATGGCCCCTGCCAGCACATGCTCTGTTGCCTGTTTCCTGTCATCGAGCCCATCGTGGGCATAGACCGCACCCTCCCTCTGTTACATCTCCCCCTAAATCTGAATTTAGTTGTCACAACAGGGTTTAAACCCCCCTCATCTGCAGAAACCGGTGTTAATGGGGGTCTGCTCAGTGCCTCACGTTTAGTTACCGACGATTGTCCGTCTACAAGCCCCTTTATCACAGCATGTTATACATCTTATTATTTACAAGTACAAGTTTATTATTTAATTAGGACAGATTAAGATTAAATTAGATATTCAGCACCTCGTTCAAGGGAGCAGTAACAGTCACAACTGGAGCTCCTTAATCACTATGCCCCCTAGTGGCCTTGCGATATTTTCCATGTCGGTGAGGAATAACCAGAACAGGGACTATTCTTTGCTCCATTGAGTCCCACAAGGCCTTGTTGTGGCCATGTCCTTGAGAGAGGGCAAACGCTTCATGACCAGCCCACAGAAACTGCCGGAATCGTCAGAGGAGGAGGGAATGCCCCCAAGCCATGATAAATCAAAGTGGAGTATTCATTTAGGGACAGCTAATTACACTGTGCGAATGTGAATAACTCAGTTATAATTCAATCGATCCTGTTAACAAATCGGTGCAGTAAAATTTATAAAGTAAAAGTTATTTCCAGATTTACCCCTAAAATAAAGATAACAACGAACACAAATAATTATAGACAAAAACAATGAGAGTTTTGAGAGTATTCAAGGCTCCTTTTGTTTTAATTCCTGCAATTATGATTAAGCAATTAAACTGCCCTCTTAAATGAATCGCATAACTACTGTGCAAATTTGGTCCGAGACGCTTTCAGACTGGCATATAAGTGCAACAACATGGAATTTGTTTTGACATCCAGCAAATGAATACACTCATACATCATTGTAGTACAGCATTCAGCAGCCTGCTTTGTTTGTGCTGTTTGCTGAGTGTTTTCTTGTAAGCGCCAGTCAGGGTATTAAGCAGGGGAATGTTTGGCTCTGAAATACGGCCTGGTGGAGAGGCACCTCTCGCTTTTCTTTTGCTCAGATGTGCCGGGATTGGATGGTGACGTGTCTTCCACCTCTGTCACCACGCCTAATTGCTAGCCCTACGTCTTTAATCCTGAGTACATCAGAACCGGTGGCCAATTGCATCAATGACTTCCCCTACATCGCTTCTCATACGAATTTAAAAAAGATATGAAACCTTCAGAGAGGCCGCCCCCTAAAAAGTCCCCTACGGCAAAGTCCTGCCCAGGAAGTGCACTGCGTCATTAAAGCAGACAGATGTTTTTCATTAATTTTCCTCTGAGGATGGCAGAGCTGACGATATAGTTCATTCACAAGTGTTTCTTAGTATTCAATAAAAATGAAGGGATGAGGGATGAGTGGGTCATAATCACCATTGTTTTTCTTTCACGTTTATTGCTCCCCAGGGGCGATCGATGCCCAAACATTCCCGTGTCAGCTCAAAGGAATGTCCTTTTGTGGATTTGAGAGATGTTTTGCTTTGCTTTACATCATCCGCTGTGCAAAACCTCTAGAAATGTGTTGAATGCCAGTGAATTCAGTCTCTGTGGAGCATTTGAACTTTATTATTAGCTAAACTGCAACCTTGAAATGCTTGTTATCAGTCACATCAGATTTCCACATGTACAATAAGATAAGAAAAACTTTATTGATCCCAGAAGAAATTCTTGTGTGTTCAGCATCAAGGTACATGAACAAAAATATTGTGCAAAACAAGGCAAAAGTATAAGGAGGGCACACATAGTGCTCAGAAATAGAGGTAGGTAAGGAGCGTGTGCTGAATATGGCACATCGCTGCCACACCACACAACAAACCACCTCAGGGGTGAGAACCTGAGTGTAGCCATGTGGTGGGTGACACCTCAGCACCACACCAGTCCGATTGGACCAGTGTGAGCTTTTCCAGTGGCTGGAGTGCCAGTCCTGCCACCAAACCCCAGATTTTCCTTATAAGTTGGAGGACCTCCTTATAGGGACTGGATGTAGAAAAACATCATACCCAGGATGAAGCAGTTTCAGGTTTAGGACCTAGCTCAAGGGCCCAACAGAGTAGAATCACTCCAGGCTCTCACAGGATTCAAACCAACAACCTCCCAGTTTCTGGCACAGATTCCTAGACTCAGAGCCGGATACCTGCTACAAAATCCAGCATTTTATTTCAAATTGCTACTGATCACTCTAATCTTCTGATTGCCCTAATACTCTATATCAGTTTTAGTGTAGACTTTGAATCTACACAGCTGTGTATTGTCATTGACACTTTCAGATGAAGGCGTTTAATTAGCCCGGGCCCATATTGCTATCGCACTCTTCGTATCCTTTTTTAATGCTGGATATTTGAAGTTAATCACATTGAAGTGTAATAAATCAACATACTGGTAACTCAAAAGCAGTCACAAGTCACAGCAATTAAGAGACAGGGCGGGGTCAGTGGGAGCCCCTGGTGGAGTCCGGCACACTGATGCACGCCCGCACGCACGCCCACAGATGGACCTCGCATGCCGAACGAGAAAGGTCCCACGGCGCCCCCCTGGAATGGCGCCCCTCCATTAATCAGCCACGCGATTGGCTCACTGGAGTGCTGCAAAGCAATGTGAGGTGCTGCGTTTATTGCCAAATGTGCTGTATTTCATTTCAGGCCTCATTACGTGATGGAGGCTGTGGTGAGCCAGGAGTGATCTGACAGAGGCTCCAAAAAGGCAGTGTCGCGGGCAGACTGATTGGCACCCAGATGCCCTGTCATATGACATTTGCGTATACATTAGCAAATTTATACTGATTAAGTCAAACAGTGAAAGGACAGCTTTTCATTCCCCTTCACGCATCTCGGGTATGGTAAAGCATCGTGACACTGAACAGTAGGTCTGAGCTCTGTTTAAGCTCCACCCCCATCTTCCCCTACACCGTCTGTTATAAAATTAGATTTCTTGCTGTATTTTCTTGCAATTTGACTACAATCAGTGGCCATTGTATCAGTTATACCAAACCAGTATCAGGTAGGACCAAATTTTGCCTCCAAAACCACTTCATGAACACATGGGTTGTGGATCCAGCAAAGCCTTTTTCCTTCCCACAGTATTTTTTTTTCAACTTGTGGCCTTCCTGTCAGCTTTGATGACCCATTCTCCTATGACTTCTCTCATTAACAATTCGTTTCCAGTCACAGAACTGCCACTGACTGGATGCTTTTTTTATTACTAACTCTCCGTAACCTGTACCAAAATCCTAGAAGGGCGGCTGATTCTGAGATGCTGAGACCGCCATGTCTGGCACTGATAGTCACAATCGCATGGATCATCCATCTTTACCTTTTTAACGCTTAACTAAACAGTTGCTAAACCTCTGGGTTCATCTGAATTCAGATGTAGCCATGTGATTGGCTGCTTGAATTCAGGAGCTGGTGTACCTAATAAACTGCCCACTGAATGTACATCTTCAAAGCTTTGGATGAAAGAAGATTTTCACTCTACTGCCTCCCACTGACTGTGCATTGTTGTATGAACAGGGATTCATCTCTTTGAGGTTGCAGTAGAGTGTAAGTGTGTGTTGCTTTTAATTTCTCCCCTATACACAGTGCCATAGATTTTCAGGGTCACACCTTGTCCACCATACCACCAGCTGCCTACAGACATGCCAGGATAACACCAAAGAAGAGAGGAAGCACGAATCTCTGCTCCAGTGTACTGATGTGAGAAGCCATCCTTCCGGGCTGCGTAGGTGGCGATGGTGGCCGAGCAGAGGAAGCCAGAGCCAAGACCTTTGTTCTGGGGAAGGCGCGGATGCCCCTTATCACCTGTCAATGTGTGAGCGGGTCTGCAATCATCCCTTCAGACCTGGCCGGATGGAACACAACAAACCCACTTCTAAGCAAACAGTGGGCAATTATCTGTCAGAGGATGAACACGCGGGTAATTATCCCCCTGGCCTGCTGATGGACTCCCCCCACTCCACCCCCCCGAACCCGCCTCACGAGCTCCAGGGGCTTTTTACAGGGGCCTGGTGTTGACATCCCACGTCAAGGAGGGGAAGCCGTTGGCCTGGCTCCTGTATCCCTTGGAGCGATGTTCTAATCTGCTCGGATGTGGTCAGACGTACGCCTCAAAAATTCACTCTCCATGTCGTATGCCGGTGATGTCATAGAGCAATTTTATTTAAGGATGGCAAAAATATTTCGGTAAACCTGCTGTACCCGACACGACACGACTCGGATCCAATTTCATTACAGTACAGTGTTACATCGCCCCAGAAGGTACAGCCTCAAACACTTACAAAAAAAATCAATAGGTGTCCAGGATGTTTAGTAGCCTTCAGAAAGCCATGGGTGAATAATGACTGGGCTCTGTGTCACACCACTAGCTCCATCGCCTCTGCGCTGGTCAGTAGGATCTCCCATGTGGATTTGGCCAGAGGTTGGCATGGGGCACAGCAACCAAAACAGCGGGGCCACGGGCAAAGGGCAGTCGGCCTCAGAATGAGACTGAAAGTGATTTTATTTGACAAAGGGTGGAGAAAAGGCCTCCCAGTGCAGTATGAGGGGCTGGTACAGCAAGCACCTCATTAGAGAAACAGGATTCGACTGGAGGAAGAACATATCAAGAAGGACCTTCATCCTAATGCTCTAGTAGGCGTAGCAATGTTCTGGGGGGTTAGAAGGCCACCAATCCCCATATATTGATCCCTTTTGAAATGACAACATTATCTGCCAGCAACGGTAGTCCTCTTATCCAGGCCAACATAGGAAATGTATAGTTTTGAATTTTGACTACTGCTGGCAGTGACCCAATAGCCTAGTGGGTAAGACATCAATCCATTGGGGACTGTAGGGTTGAGTCCTGTCCGGCTTTGGAAAAAATATACTTTATTACTGAGTTCCTCCCCAACCCCAAGGATCAATAAAGTATATCTATCTATCAGTATGTATTGTGGTTCTTCATCTGAAGGTGTGTGTTCGAGGGATGGTGTTCCAGTTGTTTAATCGATATCCCCCTTCTGGTTTCCCAGTCACCTCTTTCTTCTTACGGTAAGAATATCGATGTTACTCTGTGTAGCTGTAAATTGCAATTAGACTGTGGTAGAAGGTACTGGTGGAAATGGGAATATTCTTGTCATTTTGAGGACAGAATAACTATGTTTTATATAAACGTGTAACCTGTACAGATCCTTCTTTGCTGTAGATGTGTTGAAAAATAAAAAAGGTAAACAAAATACGATAAAAATAGTGTTTCTATGCAAATTCCTGTTGTTCTGTCATTATAGTCTATCATCGACAATGCTTGCCAGAGTTTAACTTGCACCCACAGGGCAATGCTGGCACTCATGTGGCATGCCTTTGGCACACATTTGGCATGCTTTTGCTTGCTAAATTGCCCCTGTGTATTGCAGCTTTTGATAAAACAGGATATATAAGCGTAGGCAACAGCTCTGGGCCAGGTGACCAGGCAGCAGCCCCAGGCTGAAACACACAGAATCAACTCTGCATAACCCTTTAGCAATCAGACGCTATGCACACGCTCTTTGACAACGGCTGAACATCAATTTTCTTCTCTAAAAAAAAAATGCAGCGCCCCCTACTGGCGCCAGATTTATTGAGATGGCCTGCTATACTCAACACACTTCATTACACCTGAGCTGTTGTATAATGTGTACTTTTTAAAATGCGTTTACAGGGCAAAGTGGATGTAAGCAGCATCAGTCATAATCACCAGCAGCGAAAGCTATTTGAAGCGTTAAAAGGAAAAACAAAACAATTCAAACATGTGGTAGGCATGTTTCTGAGTCAGCAGGACCTCTGAGGGACACAAGACACGGTACAGCAGAGCGCTGAAGCGTGCTAGCTGTGTGTGCAAGGACTGCCTCAAAGTCCCCAAACAACAAGAGCAACAAACTCCATAACATAAATAACAGCTGCTAATGGATGGAAGAGGATCCCAACCGATGCAGACAGTCATGAACCTGTATGGATGCATCACATGCAGTGCTGCGCAGAGACTAGTTACATGTAATGGTGTCACATAATGAAATCACAAAATAAATGCAGTTGCAGATACTGCCAAAAACAATATGTAACTCAATTACAGTTATTAATTTAAATGTTTCTGATCACAAAGAGGTTACATCTGAATAAATTATTTTTAGCAAAAAAGCTTATATGTGGAGCATAATGTTTGGTTTTGTTAGTTTACATCTTTTTGCCTTGCAGAAATGCCTACTTTTGGCCTATTTCCAGACAACACAGGTCAGTAAAGCAGGTGGAACTTTTCATCTTTACTGCCTGGTTTGAAACATTTGTTGGAAAAGCAATCGAACAGTAATCAAATGTAACAAGTACCATAACTTTGATGAAGTGATCAAAAGAGTCACGTTACTTGTTACAGTTTTTCACGTGGTAACTTGTAACCACTTGTGACCTATTAAATTTCAAAAGCAACCTTCCAAGCACTGGTGACGTGCTGCCACAATTTGTCGCAGTCAGATGGGGGCAGTGTAACTCACACCTGGTCGTGTCATGCATAGCAGAGACTGCACTGGCGCCATGGGATGCCCCTGCCCCGACCCGACCCTGCTGCAAGCAAGTCTTGTTGCTGGGACAGTAGGAACAACTCACGCCAGGAGCACAGAGATGTTCACCGTGGAGTCATCTCGGTCAGCTGAACACTGCGGCATTCCTGATGGCAGCAGCGATGGGAACGGCGAACTCCATCGACTTCTTGTTGACCTGGCTCGTAGCCTCCCAGTCGGGTGATAAAGACTGTTCAAAATGTAGAAAGTTACACTTTTTGATTGCAGCATTTGTTTAAAACAATCAACACTGGAGAGTGTTAATTTCAAGTGGTACCTTAACATAGAGGACTCCGTGATACAGTCCGCGGACTATTTCCTGTTCAGGACTTCCTGGCAGGCAGGAACAGTGAGACATTACCGTGGAACTTGCTATCCTTTACACGATGAACCTGCATTAAGGGCTTTGCAGGTTAGCTCGGTGACTGACTGGTGATTAGTAGAAAGTCAACATCTAGTTCAGCTTGCATGTGGCAGAAAAAATTAATTCCACAGCTAAAGTATTACACTTCCTTTACTCAGATTGTTTTATTATAGTGGTCATTGTTATATTGCAGATCCTAAACAAGGTTCTTGGTCGACATGCTAATCTATTTGCCGTAATTCAGATGTTAAAATGCTCATGGAAAAGGGATGGATCAATGGAGAGGCGGATGGGTAGATAAATATATGTTCAAGCTGTGTATTTAGGCTGAAGGTGTTAAAACAAGTGCATTGCTGATTTTCATTAATGCAATTGATAACACTAGGATAAAATTAGCAATGCCTATGCCAATTCTGATTGTAAATACTTGTCATCAAGGAACTACACTGGCCACTGTCTTCTTGTAAATCTCTTACAACCTATTCACAGTTTATTCTTGGGTAGATTACTATTACAATTTAAAGAACTGGGATTTAGTATTAGCTAGGCACTGTTTTCAAAGAGGGCCATGGCCGATTCAGTGTAATTAGGATTCGTATTCCATGCTGATCCATAGTGCATCACCGGCAGTTTATATAATTATTCATTTCATGACATGTTGTGGCTTTTGCAGTGGGGTGTAATGACTCGTGCCTGTGTTATGACTCGTTAATCTGTGTGACCTTCTCTAAGTAAAGGTTAGGGAGATGTGGTTAGGTTGGATAGGGTTTGCTATTATGTGCTCACGGCTGATGACATTGTAGTAAAGGTTTGACGTTTTAATCATTCATACTTCAGAACTCTGCACCATTCTCAGTGGGGAAGGTGGTAGTTCAAGAATGTGTCAGTTGGGTTCTTCAACTCTTTAATTAGAAGCTGGTGTAGTCCAGCAACCACAAATGTAGATGAAGTCCACCATCTAGTTCGGTACAGTAAGACTCACAAAAATGTAAGGCTTCTCACAAGCTTATTCCTTTGGTACATACTCCCTATGCTCTCTTCACACGTGACAGCACACATGCATTTGCAACACGCTCATGGCTCCGTCATGCCAAAAAGTTCAGGTTCCCGGGGAGCAAGAACCTGGACTTCTTGGGTGTGCAGTTCACGATGTCAAAAATTCCAGCCACAATGGCAGGATTTGTGCTTACATTTCTTTCCTTTTTTCCTTTCTTCTCAATTTTTGTGTGTTCCAGAGGGACGCAGTATTTATCCAAACATTTTAAGGTTTCTTATGGACTCTTTCTGATAGTCGTTTGGGTTTTGCAATGAGAACGGCTCAGAAGCGTCTGCTGTGAACCATAGAGGTGGGCTTAGGGGGGCCGTCTGGATGCACAGTGGTAGAGCTGTGTGGAACGCCCGCTTCAGTGGAGGAGAGCATCCCAGAAGCTTCTCCACTTGTTGGTCTGTTTCAAACAAACAACACCTCCCCTCCACACATCACAAGAGGGAGAGGTGCCACCACTCCCCCCCACCAACAAACACGTCTGTGTGGAGACTATAGCTCACGTCTCCCCTGTCCTTCCTGCTTTTCTCCACAAAATTTTGGCTGGCGATCATCTGTTTATTTGAGAATTTAAAAGTCATTGAAGCTTTTTGGTTCCTAATAAAGCTACTCAGTAAGTGGTGATGAGAATTAAGTGCAGGTCTAATTACATAATTATCTTTGATAAGAGTCAAATTAACAGCACCAGACAACTTGGGGGGGGTGAGTTGGGTTTAATGGTTCCTCAAGGAAAATCTGATATTTAAATAATTCATCCTTCCGAAATGGCTTGACTGAAAAGGGGAATCAGATTCATCTTCAGATGTGACTGTGTCGTCTGAGGCAGCCCGACTCTCCTTAAAGGCTGCCACTTTGTGACGTGTTGCATTTTTAAACACCCCAAATCATTATGGAGTCGTCATTTTGCTCCGTCCCGTTACATGAGAGCCCGGCTCAGAATCTTCCACGTTCTACATCGGGTTACGTGTCTTTCTTTGTGCTGTACTTGCTCCTGACAGCTCTCTCTAAATTTAAAAGTCGCCTTTTAATCCATCCGCACTTTTTCAGTGATGAATAATTAAGACGCAGAATGCGGTCTGTGCTACATGCCCACTGAAAATCAGTACAGAGTGTAATTACAAGGTGACACCTGGCCTTATCCGTCAAACATTGATCAAATAGTTGGTAGTCGTCAGGGTATCAGGGGCCAAATCATTTGCTGGGACCATAAAGTTCTGGGTGGTCTCCCTGCGTTTACCCGAGTTGAATATTCAGCCTTGGGGATTAGCTGATGCCTGCCGAACCTTATGCTCAGAAACCTTTCAATTACAATTCAGATACTCCGCTTTTTATTTAGCTTAGTGTTTTTTGCACTGAATATAGCGATACTTGCATACTTGGTGGGCACCTTCATTCACAGCTGCACGGGTGACGGTTTTTAAATGCCCCTCTTTTGGGGCTGAATTCGATGAGTGCGGAGGCTGATCTCACATGGGTGGTGAAGGGCACCTTCTTTACCGCTAAAGTCGTCTCTCTTGCTTGGCTAATCAGACCAGCGGTGGGGGAATGGCTATCTCACACACTAGAAAGCTGACATCCCTCCGGCCGTGTTGATGAAATGTAACTACGGTTTACCACTTCTGGGTCCATATTATAGGGGTTCTTAATGTTCTGATGCCTGCAGGACAGCAGAGCTTATCGACCCGGGGTGGGGATGGTGCTGGCAGTAAAAAGTGCTCAGGGGGGGGGGTGGAGTCGATCGCTGGGCCAGATTTAATAAGCTGATCTAATGAAGCGGTTTAGGGTTTGAGCCCCACACGTGACTTATATTGCCACTGGTCTGGCTCCTTTAGCCATATCCTTCAATTGGGGGGTGTGCATCCTGGTGGCAGTTCAGTACTACTATGTCCCACATGTCCTGAGCCGTCATCAGGAAGCAGGTGGCCCATGACAGAGGGGAGGGGGCTTATCAACGTCAAGATGGGGGTGACAGCAGGCGGGTCAGGCTCCATTATGTTGGGTGATTGCAGGGGGCCCCGGGTTTGAGCCCTGTGGCTGGCTGCTCCGCCCCCCCCCCCCACTCTTGATATAGGTGGAATGATTGGGGCCTCTTATCTCACGGAAGGAGACACTGCTCCCCTGATTTACGCCTCGCCTATACATCACACGGTGCGTAATGTTGTTACTGACGAGGAGTGCACAGGGGAGATGGGTGGGGGCAGGGGGGACACTAAGAGGAGAGAGCCAACCTCAATAAAGTGGCCTCCATTTCCCATTTCAGCTGCTTTAAGAGGGGACAGGAGGCTGTACCCTTCTGCTATAGCCTTTCGAAAATGCCCTAATTTGTTGGCAGACTTTGCAGAAAATGAGCCGCCGAATCACAATGGTTTTATTGCAGATATTCATATCCCTCTGCCAGGCACCGTCCCAGATTTTTTTAAATGGCAGCCGCTTCCTTGCGAGCTTAAAGGCCGAATACTATGAAAAACATAAATTTACACGCTGAACAGACTGAATCTTTCAGCATCCTCCTTCCGGGGACATTGAATGGGGTTGCAGTCATCTTCTGATTAGGAAAACAGGAAGCGTTTAGGAAACTCCTCGGTCGGAATTAAAATTCTGCCAGAGACTTGTACTTTGGGAAAAAACATGATTGTGGGCATTACAGAAACAAGTGAGTAACACGGAACAGGTTGGACAAGGGTGACCTCTATGTCTACACTTAGCATAATTAAGTACAACAATGCAAATTGCCTTACTTATGCATACTGTGTTGCGATTTACCTTATTATACTAGAAATACTCTCTCCCTCTGTCTTGATCGTTGCTTACCCATATAGTTGTAGGAAGTTCTGCTGCCTTGGGGAATCTGTACTTGTGACCTTCATTACTCACCTATGTAGCTGCATTGTATAGTATTTGCTTGAGGGTTATGCACATGTCATCTTTTAATATGTACACCGACTCGCCAAGTTATACATATATTGTTTACGTCTGACGTACAGCATGGATATGAACTGAACAGGACATCCGGGAATCGGTCCCAGTACCTAAAATCTTTTGGTGGAATTTTTGTTAACATCACGAAAGGGACTGCGATGATTCTTCTAAAGATACGTCTGGTCACCATGGGACGCTGCTAGACTGGAGGAGAAGCAGTCAGATTTATTTGTACTCCGATTTTGATGAGAAAACAAAAGATAAAAGCCAAGGTGTCACTGCACTGAAAAATATTCTGATTTTTTTTTACTTTTTTATATACCAGGCGCCTGTTTGGATCTAGGAAACAGTCTGTAGGGTCTAACTTCACTGTCAAAACATCTCTGGGAAAATATTAGCAGTATCTTTCATTTGCACCCAAATTTTGCCTTTATCTCAGTATAACATCATTTCTCGTCAGCGTGACCTCTTGCCATTGTTGGTGTGACCTCTTTGCCATTTTAGATTTATTTACCGAGCAGTTGCTTTCTTCTGAAGTGAGGTACGTCTGAGAGAGCAGGGTCAAACAGTTCCTGGAGCAGTCGGGAGGGTTAAGGGCCTCGCTCAGGGGCCCAAGGGTGACATCACCCCACCAGTGTTTCTGGATCATTGTTCTCACAAAGAATGAAAGACATACTGGAAATGAAAGTGAAAGATGACAGATTGGTTTGCTGATGCCTGTCGAGACCCTTTTATTTTGCTCTTGCAAAAAGGAGGCTGGGATTTCGGATGTATGAGATCAAAGCCAGGACTGGCTGTTACCTTGTCCCCCATAATCTGCCACAGCCCATGCAGAATTAGTACACTGGGCAGGTGCTGGATGCTGCCCTCCCTCCTTATCGACACTCTGTGCTCAAAATCTCTGTTGATCTAAATGGAGGCCACACCATTGATTTTTTCAAAGGCCATCAGGCCGAAAATAGTCTATTGGCTTCGGCCACCAGACTGAGATTAAAGTAAAAAAAAAAAAAAAACACCCTGAGAGATGTGGCGGGCCCTTTCCGTGTCGGTTTGGGTGAAGCTGTAACAGCTCCCCCCCCGAAAACAGAGCTGCCATGTGTTCGTTGCAGAGACACAACAGAAAAGACGAGGACCTTAAGTGGCAGTGTCAGCCTGCCAGGTAAACACGCTTGACTGTATTAATGCGATCTGATACATAGCTTGTAGGTGAGAAGCACTCTGGGCAGTGGCAGGTTCGATAAAGTGATGGAAAGCCATGCTTAATAATTAATCTCAAAGAGGCTCAAAGGAGAGCATATTCACAAGAGCCATACATGACAATTGCCACACATACTCATAGCTTCAGATGCCACTTGTTGAACATCAGTATATCTGGGAGACTCCTCTGGCATCCTGCTAGGCGAGATACGTTTTTCAGAAGCCACAGTACACAGTAGTGAGTACTGGTGAACAACGCAAAACAGCTCAAAAGCTCATTTGAAACAATGAAGATCTGCTTGGCTGTACTCCTCTGGCGACAGGATATGTTGGCTAGTTGTTCCTGTTTGTTTTTGTGCCCAAAGTTAATAAGACGTGTCAGAGGTTTTCCGGACAGGGTGAAACAGAGCAAACACAGCAATTTTTTGGAGACCGCATGCTGTACGGGGGATTGGAAATGACAAATAGTGCAGCAATTGGTGTGGTACCGAAAGCATTCGATATAAGGTTGGATTTACCAGCTTTTGTTCTTGGGAAGCTCACAGTGCAGCAATGGTTTTGTAAGAGTTAGATGAGCAGCTCTGTTGCTGGCTGAATAGAGGGCATTTATCAAAAAAAAAAAACAAAATTAAGGTAAATCATCATCAGTTGCAAGAAAAAATGGTAACATTTTACTTGGAGTCCTCATATATAATGCAGTATAAGCCATTATAATGTATTATGAAGGTATTCATAGTGCATGATAAATAAGTTTCATTAAGTATACATAATTCATAATAAAAATGGCTCTATGTTATGCCTTTTTATAAATAGTTATAGCCATGTTTATAATACTTTATGAATGCATTATAATGCATTATGAAGAGATCATGATGACTTTTTTAAGTGTTTTTTTAAACCCTTTCAAATTATCAGGATTCCTGCATGAATGATTCCTGAAACACGTTCTGATCTGCATGATAATAATATATTTAAAAACCTAACAAACACACATACAACATTTTACACATCTTTATTGAACAAATAGCGTGTGAAGTCAAGGTCATCGAAGGAAAGTATGTGAACCTGTAACATAATGACCTCTTGAAAAGAGGTTAATGCTGTTCCAGTCAACTTTTGCTCTGCCGTATTTGGTGACATGACCTTCTGAATTATGTTCAATGTGGCCCAATGAACAGAAGAGCCTCCATAAGTCCACAATCAAGCACAGTGTCTAAAATGGAAGAAATACGGCACTGTTGCGACTCTCTCTAGTGCTGGACACCCTCCGAAGATCAGCACAAGGGCACAGTGTAGAGTCCGCAAATAAGTAACAGACAAATTGTGGCTGACAGCTGGATCTGAAGGCATCTCCTGCATCTGTGTGAGAAGGTAGTGACTGCTTATCAAAAGTTCAAAAATAAAAACAATGACATGTTTGACAGCATTACTGGAACAATGGTCTGTGGATGGATGGAGACAGAAGTTCAACTTTTTGGTAAATGGACAAGGCATTAAGTTTTGAGAAAACAAAACACTGCATACGGCACCAGAACTTCATCGCACCCGTGGGGCTCGGGGGAGGGAGCAGAACCGGGTTTCTTGCTTTGGCGCTTTAGGACCTGGATGGCCTGCAATCATCCACCGGCCAATGAATTCCAAGCTGTGTTGGGAAATCCTACAGCAGAATGTCAGCACAAGGTCCCTGTGATCTAAAACCCAAAAGAAGTTGGGTCATGACACAGGAGTAAATCAACAACAGAGCCGTTCAAGCTGAAGAAATTCCATATTTTAGAATGGCCAATTCAGAGTCCTGACCTCAATTCCATTGAAATGCCGTGGCATGATCTTAGGCGCATTGTTCAAACAAGACATCCCCCCAAAAACTACATGAACTGTATAGCGGCTTGGATGGAAATCCAAAAAATTCCAGTGGGTTCACAAACTTTTTCTCATGACTGTAGATCAAATTAAACCTTTGATTCTGTGCCATTTTATTTGAACTAATTTCCAATTTACATTGTTTAGGTTGTCATTTACGAACGAGATAGCTAGCATGCATGTGTGATTATCACAGTTTAATCAAATGAAAGTGTAAAAATGATTTGAAATTTAAATGAGGACTATTCCAGCTGTAACAGGAGCGGGACTGAGAAGTCCAACAGCGTCTGTTAAATAAATAAAAATGTAAATGTCTACCTCTGTTGAAGACTCGGCTAGATGCTTGTGTTTTTGGAGGTCAGATGGGGTAGTGGCATTCCTGCAGTCATGCTGCTGTGCAGTGTGGCCCTCTAGATCAGCCTCCGTTTCACCTCTGACTCATGCCAGCTGCTTGGCCCCACATCGGTGTCAGACCGATATATTGCCATATGCCTGAACGACATCAGCGAGGTGACACCCGGTACTTCCCTGGTGTTCCCATGACAACATCACATTACTTAGTTGCTTATCCAACACTTTTTAATCCAAAACACGTTACATAACTTACAAGTGGACTCATTACCATAAACTGAGTAACAAACAAAGTTACCATAAACTGAGGAATAGAGGGAGCAACAACACCTCCTCCACATATCCTAACTCGTCCTCGAACCTGTAACCTTCACGAATCCAACCTTGTCGACATTACCTGCTTAACCCAGTCTTTCATCCACGTAATATTTTTCGGTAACACTTTGCTTAAAGGACTCATTACAATGCACTATAGATGCTGTACCTTCATAATGAATTATAATTGCTTATACTGACTGGTATAATGCATTATGAAGGTATTTATAGTGAATTATATATGAGCACTTCATCGAGCATTCATAATGCATTATAAACATGATGAAAAAATGTTAAGCCTTTTCATAAATAGTTATAGCCATGTTTATAATGCATTAGGATGACTGGTTTAAGTAAAGTGTTACCAAATTTTTGACCTGCCAGTAAAAAAACTGCAGTAATACTTTACTTGAGGGGACAACAATAAAGTAGTAGTACACTGTCACTTAATGTATGGGTTAACCAGAAAGTAAGTGTTAGTTAATGTACTAATCCAATGTTCAGTCATTATTAATTAATGATGACAGTTCTTATATTTCATTCAGTTACTATATTTATCCACGATTTGTACTTGAGTAGTAACTGAGCAACTAAGTTAATTGTGCCCTCTCAAGCAAAGTGTTACCAAATATACAAATATGAACACATCCTTTTCAGTATAGTATTGCAATTACACTAGGGCAGAGGCACTCATGGCCTATATCCGAAATGTATGGGAGTGGCTTTTGATCCAAGCTAATCTCTGCTCCCTGCAGACCTTTCATCATGTGTATATTTAAACAGGCAGCACTGAGGACAGCATTAAGGGCTACCAGAGGAGACAGCAGGAAGCCTGATGGGGTGTAATTGTTGGTACGTGTTCAGCAAGCTTCCCAGGGAAAAAGTCTGGGAAAATGGCGAACTCGTCTGGAGAGCAGCTTGAGAGAGAGAAGGGAAAATGTCCTCCTTAAAGGACAAGTGGGCAGATCTCATTCTCAAATGTGCCGTCTGAGGGCACAAGGACCTTGAGATAAGGGGCAAAATTCGCCTGTAGCGTTCAGAAAAGCGTGCAGACAAATTAGCACATACATGTATGGTGGTGGCCAAGTGACGACCCCCACCCCATCTGTTTAAATAGCTTCCGGAAGTTTCATGCTTCACATATAGCGGTGTTCTAGCCATACTCCCAAATGATGAATCATACCAGGTCACTGTTTTGAGTGACCATGATGCATCACTCTGTGAGGCAATGATGTAAATCGTATGGTAAACTTCTCCTGCCCACACAGCTGAAACTCACCTTCTGAAATGCAGGCTGACTTCCACTTCCACATTAATAAAGACCTGCCTGGAGACTTCGCTGGTGATCGAGGTTTATTTTTCCATATAAAACCCAACATAAGCCCCTTCATTCCTAGGGTTTGGAAGAAGCTGCTTCCCTCCTGCCATCACTTCATACTGTTTGTATTTGTGTAGCTTTGTTTTCATGTGCTTATAAACTAAACTAGCTTTATCCGTTCCAAAAAAACAGCCTTTTTTCTTAGACAAATCAGATATGCCGCTGTCAGCTGAGCAGGATTAACGACGGGCCTCCTATGCAAGGAAGTCAATGGCTAAACCACTGAAGTAACAAAAATCGAGGAAAATGACAAAACATCAGAGTTGATTTCTTCTCCGAACTCAAGCTTTGTTGCTAAAAGTTTTGCAGCGAAGGAATATCTATCTAAAAAGCTCTAAAAAAGAGGGGTAGAGCAAGCTGTGAGGCTCAGAACTTATGCTCGAGAAGCCCTGTACTTTACACGTGGGGTCAGGTGCTCCTTTGGATCAGTAGAGGTAACCGAAGCGTGATTATGCATATCATAAGCCCTTTATGACTCACCATAAGGGCAGGTTGGTGAATTCTGTGAATTTCCACTATCCCTGGTTCACATCCCAAAAGGCTTCTGCAGATAGCAAGGCGCCCAAACGTGAGCAACCTTACCCAATGCCCAGTTCTATAAATAAACGTGTAGAAGCATTAATTCCAAGCCACGGGAGGTATACTTTTTAATAGTGATAAATGATGGGGTTCCGTGCACACAGCTGTGGGCTGTCTCTGAGGACGACTGCGTGTGTTTGAGTGGGGGAGTCTGCACATGGTACAGAGAATAAGATACTCCACCATTAAAACAGCAGCACAAAGCATTATAGTAATGCATGTGATGTATGGCTTCCCGGAGTACTTTCCTGGGCTCAAATGACATGAAAACAGCCTTCAAAACATTTTCCTCAACAAACATCCTTACATAACAAAGGCCCCCATCTACACAGCCAATCCCACAAACCCTTACATAAATCAAATCTTATGTAAGCAGGATTTGCCCCCTCCCTATATCATTCCAGACACCTTACAGCAAAAAACACATAAAAAACACCAAAAATATACTAATGATACATACTAAATGACCCATACTAAATAATTTAAAACAGAAAATTTTAATACTGTATTTACATTGTGGATTTACTTACTGGACTGTCTTGCCTTTTTTGCATTAGTACTTCTGTAAACTCAGATATTTTTTGTGTTCAGATGAAAGTAAGCCGGTTTTACTTAAACTGCCTATATTTGTAAAGAAATTTGTGGGATCAGTGCACCATGAGGGATTATTCTTTGCAGGACCAATAGAAGCATAACAGCATCATCACCCAGGAGTGAGGTCTTTCGTAGCCCTTCCTGCGGATGGTGCGTAACCTGACCCTCAAAATCCCCCCCCATCCCCTGCTTGACCGCTTGGCGCTGGAAAGTTTTTCACGATATTCAGTAAGTATTCAATGAAACGAAGAGTCCCGCAGTGGGCAGAGGACTCTGCTGCAGTTGAAGATGCTTCCTCATGTGATACAAGCTTAGCCCGGACTCATCAGCCCCTCTACATTCCCATTTATCCAGCATATAAGACAGTGAGTACTGGAAGTCTGATTCCACCTATTATGCTGTCCTGAGTGGGAAGGCTATTGCAGGTGGGGCTCAGAGGGGCTGAGCTGTGTTAGTGCAGAATGGGGCCCGATTCTGTCTTCAGCAAGCCAGCAGGCTCCCTCTGCGCTCATGTGGGCCGCCTCTGAGCTTTCCGCTCCCCTCCCACAGTCTGAAAGCCTCCCGTCGGGCTGCCTCTGAACTGCTCTAGGTCTGTAGCCAAATGTAAGGCATGAGCTCCATCCTGCTTCACTGATATGAGTCAAGCAGGTAAGAAGTGCTAATATACTGCATTTTAAAGTGTAGAATAACCTCAGTCTCGTTTGTTAATACGAGCGATACTTATTGTAGTAACTTAGCAGATAGTTGTATCTGAAATTACTTGTATTCAGTGGCTTTTAAATTATTTACACCTCAGTGTTGCAGAACATGTTAACAAAGGCAAATACAGTTAACAAATGTCACAAATCCATTGGAAATCATATATATTTGAAATGGTCTTCACAGTAATGCTGAATTTCAAAATGACTAAGGTATAAGCTGGGTGCAGGTCTCCAGGTAATACATACTTCAAACTAGTTTATTGTGCCCTGGTCTGTTAAATGCGACTGCAGAGCAGCTGATGCGCAGGATTATTTTGTCTGCCGGCATTTTCAGAACGACGGGGTTGGGGTTAAATGACACAACTTTGCACATCTTGGATCTCCGATGACCACAGCCTCCACGGGGGAAGAATTAGTGACTTGGAAAGATCAGCCTCGGTTACAGTACTTGGCGGAGTGATGTAGACACAGTTAAGGTCGACACAGCGATTTTTGAGACCTATGATCAGGGTAACGGGAGAGCACTCCGGTTCATCGAGAAGTACAAATCAAAGTTCTCAAAGTCATTGACTCCGCAGAATGCGATATACCCTGGTAACCTTGCACGCTCGTTCGCAAGAAAACAAAAGAAGCTGGAACTGGTAATTAAACCCACTCCAGCTCCATGGTCTCTTTTGTGCTCCGGCTGCCCAAGAACAGAAGAAATAACGAAAGCTGCAAAGCGAAAACTCAACACACCTTTTCCTCAGCCATACTCTGAGGTAAAGCTTCACATAACATTGTCATGTTGCTCGGAAAGGTACAAAAGAATATAATCTTATTTGCCTCATTCATGGGTTTTCCCACTGAAATTTTCTTGCGTAATCAAGCTTTGTTTCGAATACAACGAAAGAAAGAACCGAACAAGCATGCAAATAAATGAACAAATCACTAAATGAATGAATGAACAAACAAACAAATCATCTGTGTTCAGTTTAGCTTTAGGGTATTGAAACAAGTCATCGTGTTAAGTTGTGCAGTAGAGATGTACATGTAGTAAGGGGCTCCACTGCTATAGCGTTGATTTAGAGTGACTCATATCATTCCATGTGCATCATCATGAGGCCCATTCCACAGACTGGATCCGTGGTATAATCTGAATGATCTGCGGCTCCATAAAAGGCCTGCTTTCCAGACCACCGTGTCTGCGAGTGACAGCTGCTGGTACCGACTCCAGTGAGCTCCCGATCCCACGTGCTCGGTAGCACGTGAAGAAATTAATTGGTACGGCAGGGAGCGTATCCATCAAGAGTGCCCAGAACCAAACGGAGGATTATATCTGGGGGGAAAAATAAAAAAGAGCAGTTTCAAGTGATTGGCGTACAGGAAATGAAACCTATCTTATGAAATGTTCTAGGAACCCCGTGCAATAATTTATGTTCTTCCATACCCAGACAAAAATACCAGCCAAACAGTCAAATGCTTAAAAAACCTAGATCATACATAAAGACAGCGATCAATAAAAAGATTCAATGCATCCCATAATCCTCTGCTGTTCCTGTCCCATGATCCCCCATCAGATGCACCCCTGAATCACTCCTGATTTGAAGGGTAAATTAATCCCAGATTAATTCTTGTTTTAAATCTTGAGCGAATCATACATTCGATCTATGACCCCCCCTCTCCATCTATATCAGATTACATGAAGCAAAGCTTAGGGGACTTCCCCATGGACCTTGAAGATGTGGAACATGGCCCATGAGAAAGCTGGTCTGGCTAATAGACTTCCAATTTAGGCCCTGCTGGAGGGGTCGCAGTGAATGCATCGCCCCATTCCAGACTCCCTTGCTTTTGAACAGATTATAATTATTTGTAGGAGAGCTACTGTACCTGTGAAAGTGAAAATGAATCCGACATATTTTGCAATTTGTCAGCACTAAGGAGAATGAAGAAAATCTGAAGCACTGAAACTGAGAAGATGGAGAAATTAACCTGGACGATGTAAAAAGAAAGAAACGCAGGAAACAAAATGAAAAATGTTTGGAGCAGAGTGGTCTAGAAGGATTATAACGTGTGAGGATGGTCTGAGTAAGGGGCTGTTGTATACAACCTAGCACTTGGTATATTAGACCCAGGGATTTAAAGCTTGCATGGCCTGCATGCGTGAAGGATACCATCAAAGACATTCGTTTGAGCTGCTTTAGAATTCCACACAAACAACCTCTATAATAGCAGATCCACTTGTGATCAGTCCCTCATACTTGTGTCAACAGGAACTGAGAGAGAAAGTCGCAGAGAGAGGAACAGTAAATGGGTCCTTGTGAACTACCTGACCTGGTCTGGTTGGGCTAGCTCACTCCTTCCACACTTCTAGTTCTTTCCATCTAGAACGCTTAAAGCTCTTGGCCAAGCAAAGCACCCCCTGGGACTTACGGGAGCGCAGCCTCTCCTGTGGGCCTATCAGGGAGCCCCCATCTCCAGTGGCCAGGGCACACTGGCAATGCAGTCCCTCATTATCCCACCCTAGATGTGGTAATCAGCACTAGAGTCCACATATACTCTGTTCTGCTGTCTCTTTCCCCTTTTCCACTTTGATGAGTTGAAGTGAAGTGATATTTCGGGCTTTCGACATTTTACTTGTCTTCTCAGCCATCTCTCCGTTTCCAGATCTCCAGCAGAAACATGGGAAGCGGTGCCTGGAGACCGTGCTGTCATGTTCAGTACCCAATCAGAGAGTCCGGTGAGTGTGGGCGTGCGACTGTGGTGTGTCTCTGTGCACGTTCACTTCTTCAAACAAAAGGGCTGAAAAAGCCCCGGTGAACCTTCCAGGAAAATGACAATCACGCATCCATGGCTGCCTGTCACAGTTGTTTCAAACGAAAGCAGAAGTGATTTGCAGAATGTAGCTGACAAAAGGCTTTAAAAAGGAAAAATTCGTTCAGTTTAACTATTGAAATCATGATGATCTGCAAACATTTCCGTTACAGGGTGTTTTTTGATAATAATAGGCTTGTTTTGAACTCCTTAAGTTTCAGATACAAAGAAAGTAATAAACACTGTACACATTCTTCCTCGTTATTCATCATAATATCAGTTAGATTAGGTTTGACAGGGAAGAGGTGGCTTTTCATCAGAGAGTAAACATGTATAAGGTTCTGAGTGACCTGTTATATCGTGGGTTCTCATAGATGTTCAGCTGCTTTGTCCTTATTGAGAACCCACTGGCTGGTTTCCTTGCATCATCAGACCAAACGTGACTTACTGTTGGGTCAGAACTTGATGGGCTTTTGGGAGGTGGAAAACCGGAAAACAGCACGGTATATTTTTTGAGTGGTGGTCCCTGGAGCAGCAGAAGCTAGGGGTCTTGGTCAAGAGCCCTACAGCAAAATCACTTGGGTGACTCAATCAGCAACCTTCTGATTATAGACACAGGGATCTAACCCACTGAGCTTCACCTTACCCCCCCATGGGATTCTCCCATGATTTTGCTCTGCTGGTGAATAATACTCTAATATGTACCCTCGCCAAAACCCCTAAACCGCCACTGAAAAACTTATGGAACGGAGTTTTTTTTAATGTACTGTAATACTTTCCCAAATAAAGTTATTGTTATGACATGTATTCTGAGCAGGTAGATGAGAAAAACAATCTACACACCACTCCATGGTTCCTGAATGCACTTAATGTTGCACTTTCAGCTGACTTATTAGGTTCTTGCTTTGCCTGGTAGATGTTGGTGTAGCTCCTGCTCCAATACCACTCACACTTGTTTTACTTAGTGGGCAATGACGTCACCCAGGTGTGTCACTTGAAAGCTCAGCCTAGCTGCACTTGTGCATGGTTGATTCCTTGACAGCTGTATGTTTGCAGTGGGCTGTTTGCCTCGCTTGTACATCACTCAGTGCCCACTAAGTAAAATAAGCGTAAAAGTAATTAAGTGAATTTCCCCGAAGTTGTGCCTGTTAGGGTGTGGCTGAGCTAAACCTATGGGAGTGATCTTCAACGAGGTCTTTGGATGCCATGGCGACGGCGCATAAACGACAGGAGGAAGATACTCACTCCGTTCACACTGCAATGAATTCTCAGGACCTCAGGTGTCCTTGCTGATGTGGGTGTTTCACATACTTTTTTTTTTTGGTGTGGGGGGGCTGTTTTTCATTAGAAAAAAAAAACACACTTTCACAATTCAATATAACTAAATATTAATGCTGTAAGAAGACTGCGGCAAGGCTTCCTCTTCATGAAGTCGAGTGTGATTGCTTTATTGACAGGGTGACTCACAAAAGGTGCTGCGCCTCAGTGTCTCTTGCATACCCTCCATCCATTCCACCTTTTTTTTTGTCTTCCGATCTCTCTGTTGGATTCGGGTTCGAATGCTCAGTACGCTCCAGGCTTCCAGGCATTCAGTCCATCTCCTCTTCTCCCTGTCAAGAGAGCTCTTTACCAAATGAAATGGGTCCGGGACAACCACAGCCATAACGAGGCCGTGTCCTGCATTCTCATCCATCCTCGTGAACGAACCGAATGCGTTCAGCTGCTCACCTATAAACCGTAGATTTGTTTACATACTCAGCTATAGTATTTTTTTCATCAGGCCAGTGTCGGAAGGACTAAACTGAGCACCGGAGGGAGTAGAGTATACAAGTGCTCCTAAGAGATTAATCTGCCCAATGACAGACTGGATGCCTGGAATAGGCAGGGACATAAGTAATGAATTATTTCAGTCCTCTTGCCACTAAAGTTCACTGTAAGTCAGGGGAAAATGTGCAGCTGAATTTTGATAATGTGCAAAAATAAATCAATGTGGTGACTCTTTCTTCTTCTGAGCAACAATTTGCAGAGCAATTCTGCATTTTGTATATCTGTGGAAAAGCATTTCCATCCCCACATTCCGCAGAATAAAGTGTATTACGTTATTAACATTTTAACAGGCTACTCAAAGTGATCCAAGTTAATTACCTTGCCTGGGGACAGCTTCCACAATTTTCCTTCAGCCTGTTTTCCCCCATATGCATTCTGAGCAGTTAAAAATAAATAAATATCTAGCCCCTGAAAGCCAGACGCGGGGGCCATAAGCCTCAACCATTTTCTGGTCCCAAAAGTATCTCCTTCATCACTGGGGTCTGCTCAATAATCTGCATTAACACACACTAAAAAAGAAACCCCGCTGTCTTGGTAGGTGGGTGTGCTGTTAAACCATATAATTGTGTGCACTCACTTATGTAGGTATACAGTAAATCTGTTTTTAAAGGTGGGTTTTTGCCGTATACCAGTCTACACCCACCACTCTGCCTCTGAGGATGAGGCAGATTGAGGATAAAACTGTGCTGTGTCCCACTTACCTTGGAGGTCGGAAGTCGGAGCTGGGAATGACGTCACACCCGAGTTAACTACATCCCAGTACAGAAAGTTAGAAAGTCATGTAGCAATACCAGTTCTACCCAGGCTCATCGTTAGGAGTATTAGGTGATAAAAATGCATTGCACTTTCTTTGTGCATATACAAACACCACAGTAATGTGTCCACAGAGAGCAGATGGACAGTATTGTGTGTATGACCAGTTTAATGAGACACAAATAACAGATAAGAGAATAATTCAGCTCAGCGATTCATCTTGAATTCTGGGGTCAAGGTTGTAGATGTTCCTCTGGTTGTCCAAGTCGGAACTTCGACTTCAGGGGGCGTTCCAGCTGAAATTCCAACTTCCCAGTTAAAATGGAATGCACCATTATATGTATATCTGTATAATGTTCCCATTTTTCATATCTTCCTGAGAGCATTGAGTAGTGGTTCCTGAGCAGTATTTGTAAAGGATCGGATGTGAGTTGAAGTCCCAGGTGGCAGATGACCTTTATACTCTTTGTAAAAGTATGCAAGTTGAATTCCATCCATTGATCGATCCAGCTATCTATCCACCACCCACCCTCAGAATTCTTTCAATCCATCCGAAATCTTATCTTCAGTTATCCCGCTGCCAACACAGCTAAGCAACTAAATTGGATATTCTTCCATAATATCCAATAAAATGAAAATACAGTGGCACATTGAAATATGTAGGACTTATGAACCCAGTTCTAGACTGCAGCACTTGTGCATGACAGTGAGCCCAAAGGACACGAGAACAAACGGAGCACTGATGAAGCGGACTTAATTAATGGCTCCATCAGTGAAAGAGAACGTCGGAATGAGTGTGTTGGCCTGGTCCTTAGGCTTCTCTCCCCCTGTAATGTTCACGCGCGGGAATCCCGGTTGCAGCACAAATTAAACGCTTCCATTATCGCTGTCGGGGCCGCCGGCGTGCGGTGGCTGCACTCCAGACATAATCTTAATGTAATCTAAAGCATATAAACTGTCGACACGCAGAATAGGAGATTCAGGTGAGCCGAATCTTTTTTCCCAGAATCAGCAGCGATCCACTTTAGTTTTCTTACAGGACTTGGAGGATTCAGTGCAATACTATTAATATCGTAGGCGAAGGTGAATTGAACTAAATGCAAATCGAATCGGCGTCTAATACATAAAAAAGAAAATGCAAAACTGCGTAAAAGATTAATTAATGGTAATATAAATATATCTGAAAAACCGTGAACATTGATAAATAGTAATGCATATCGTTGAATTATTCAACCTGAATTCTTATTGCATACAACTTTTAATCACTGATGTCAACCATCAATATAAAACGGAAATGTTAGAAAGGCTACGTGGTTATTCAGTTAGCTTTCCCACCCGGTCATTTTAGATTGTTAGAATAGTAGTGAAATGTTAATGCGCTGGCACTTAGTTCATTTAACCGATGTTGTGCGTTAATGAATATAATGTAAGTACTGTAACTGTAATTTCTTTCACTACTTCGCGATTCTGTTTATATTGTTTGTAAAACCGCAACTGGCTTATATTTTCATTGTGCAGCACTATTTATTTATGTTTATTCAACTTTGTCGGGCTGTATGGTAACGCGTTCGCTATGATAATATGCTAGTACATTGATCGCCTGTAATGTACGTGTGCCCACTCATAACGGCTTACTTTAGGGTTGTTTGGAATGTAATTACAGGGATTATGGATTTAGGAATCTATTCCTTATGTTTCAATTATTATTAACTACCGGTCATTCAAGTAAACATTTAAATCGGTAGGTTCGTTAATGTAGAAAGGTTGATTTCTGTTGCGCTTTATTCATGCTATGCTTGTAATGTGTAAGCCACCTTATAACTACACATCACCGATGTGATTGAATGTATTGGTTTTATTTTCACAGACCACACACATCCATCTACATACCAGGTTTACCATTATTATTCGTTTCTATAACCCATGGTACATCCTGCTTCACAAGTTCCATCTAATAAATTCTGCCATTAAAGTCATCACCTTTGGAGCCAGATTCCCTGACCGGAATCTTGTTCATATTGACTGCCTCTGCCAGTATTAAACTTCTACGTCGGTGTAGCGGTGCTACCCTACCCGACAGGGAAAATCCAAATATCAGTTTATAAGGAGTATGAATTTTGCTTCCTATAAGCTTTATCATCGCAAGTGTTTTGTTGGATTCGGCAGTTTGTGGGAAAGTTTTTTGTTTTCACTGTATTATGCCACCTATATGGCAGTGCATTAAATTGGCATGAGTTGGGGTAAACCCATAAACGTACCGGGGAGCCTTCCCGCTGACTTAGAACCAGCAGCCCTCCGTAGAACCGTAATTCAGCTCAGCAAACAGTTTCTTCTGATGGCAATGCACCCTTTGCGGGACTGCAGAGTAGATATTCCTGCATTTTATATAATAGGGATAAAGCTGAAGCCCCCCCTCTCCCCCCATCCTGAAAATCACTTCTGAGAGTGAGCCAGTGAGAGAGTGAAAGAGCAATGGGGCGAGAACCGCGGGCAAATAATATGAGGAATATAGCAAAACGTCCTTACAATATTCACTCTTACTGCAAAACTTAGCGTCCCTTAAAGCAGATCCAATAAAATGAAAGTAATCATTTATAAAAATGAGACACGTGCATATATTTATTTTTATGTAACTGCTGATTTGAGAAGAGTATGTTCTTAAGATATTTTATCGCTGTGTGTACTGTGGTGTATCTGAGAATCGGATTACGTTCAGCCTAAACGGAAAGCTTCGAGCATGAAGAGAAGCCTGGGGGCTCCTTAAACTGGATATACTGGGACCAGTTCAATGTGTGGGAGACGAGTTGAGAGCCGGGATATGCAGTTCTGATCCCAAATCCGAAAGCATGCGATTGGTTATAGACACGGTGAACCTAGTTGAGATCCGGCCCAGGGTGTGTAACTGCTGCTGTAGATAGGGGGTGCGGTGCAGTGTAAGGAATGTGGGCTGGGAACTGAGCGGGATAATGGTTCCGTCCCAGAGGGTCACAGAAATAGAGCACTGTACAAACCTGGACTGTTCCAGAGAAATACGCTGTCATGCAAAACGATATATAATTATAGAAAAAGATATAACTATATGTGTAGATCTTACCAGTCAAGAGGCAGTTTTGGTATTACGCGAATTGGCTTTTCCCCGATCCCTACATAGGAACCGGTGTCTGTATAACACGATCTAATCTCGGACATGTTTAGGCTTTTCGTTGTTAGTAACAACTGGAAAAAATACACTTTACACCCTAGCATATATAATGCTTGGATTTAAAAGTGGCTATTTTTATGGTGCAAGGAAAAACTGATTCGAATCAATAATTCACTCAAGTGCCTGCAATACTACTGCATCGATTCAGAAACCCAGATTCGGAAGGATATCGACCAAAAGCCGAGAAAGCCGTCACAAATCCGTGCACCCTTGCGTCAATGTTACTGCATATCTCTGTAGTATTTTTCATGTGAAGATCTTATGAAACAACTACAGTTGTCTGGATCGAGTCAGAGATATTCTGTGGTGCAACATAATAACACTCACGGAATACGCTTTTATTCAAATAAAAGAAAGAAATAGGGCATTTAAATGCTTAAATTGATATAATCGTGTCGATTATCGTGTCCATGTAGGCTTACATCTCTACTACTTTCATTTAAATCTGTATCTGAGATTTGCGTTTTGGTGAAATTTCAAATTAATATAAAAGAAGATTAAGAACGTATAATGGTTAACGTTTTGGTTGCGTATGGATTGGTCGGTCACGAAACCTGTTTCCCCCCCCCTAATATCGATGTTATTTAGAGCCATCCCTGTATGCTAGTAATAATTACATTATGCTTCCTTTAATCTCGAAAGAACTGCAGATATGCCTGTGACGCCAAAGTCACCCCCTCTACACCCTATTACATGGTGTTGTACATGCTAATAATTTACTTGTCAGATTTAACCAATTACATCTGGTTAACAATAGTTTCCAAGTGTATTAGGAAAACGGTTTTAGATTAGCTTTCTCGGGTAACGTACTAGTCACAGCACAGAAAAATACTATGTTTATAATAGGCCTACTGATGAATGTAAACATAAATTGAATGGGTCATCATTTGTATACTTCTTGTTTTCATATTTTCTTTTACTATATGCTCAGGAACAAATTAAATATTTAATAAATAATATTTAGTTAGCTTCTGTAAAATGAATTATGAAATAGCTCATGGACGTTCTTGCTGCTATAAATATTCAGTTAAACATTGTAACGTGAAACTGTCGTTGACGACTTACAAATGGACATAACAAAATCAATATTAGAAGATGGCAAAATGGGAGCATCCTTTAAATAATAAAACTGCACAGAGACCTTTAATCATTGAAAGGCAACTCCAGTATATTTCCTGACACTGATATTTGCGGCGATTTATGCCGTAAGCAGATGCTTGTCTGGAGCGGCACAATATTTTTAAGGGATTGCTAAAAATAGCATAATTTATAACACTATCAATCACATCACATTTGTTCATTTTTATGGCTTATGTAATTGCAGCATATGTCCGGAATTGCTACACGACCAGGTTGTTCGGAAAGCAAATGTTCCATTCATCACCTCTTTATTTACTTGTCCAGACCCTTATTAATGAAGCAGTCAACATGATAACGGAGTCAACTCAGCACCATAACAATTGGTCCAATTGAATGATAATTACTTAAAATATGTGGACGGCTTGGATGACCCCAGAAATCATCAGCTGCTCCCAAAATGAGGGTTAATTTATCTTATAGCCTTTCTGAGAGTCATTCATCGTTATTTGCCTCTCCTAACCCCCTCCCTGAGAATCGGTCATCTTCCTACCCCCTGCTTGGGCACAATTAATGCGATGGTGTGACGGAGCACACACATCTTATGTAACACTTTTGCTGAGTTGTACGATTAATCATGGGGGTTGGCCTGGGAAGTGGGCGGATAGAGGAGGGGGGGGGGGGGGGGCCGAAAAAAAGGTGGAAAAAACAAAAACCCGACACAGGTAAAGGGCCACGGCCGGGTGAAGGGGGGGAACCAAGGAACGGGGATAAGTTACAGATTTAAATAAAAGGCAGAAA
>JABFEA020000010.1:19230460-19246656 GCA_019775915.2 Cyphomyrus plagiostoma | reverse complement strand
CCCTCGGTTTCTGTGTGTCATACACAGGCTGGAGCCCTTTATTCCGCGACTGATCCGCGCCGTAATGAGAGCTGTAGTCGATCCTGATTGCCCCTCACCACTTGTTTGGGGAGTACTTTATTGACGACAGGCCCGCTGTCACTCCCGGAGTTTCCCTGGCGACCAGATGCCGACAGATTCCAGGTGCAGGCCGGCTGGAGCCTCAAAGGAGGTGTGGGAGGGGGCGAGCGGACGTCGAGATTCCGGAGCATCCATCCGTGCCCTTCAATTTCGACTCACCCCATCCCCCCCCAACAGCAGGCCGAGCCGAACAGCCATTCAGCTCCGCCTTTTCACTCTTTCATACGAAACAAAGCTTATAATGAGGTAGATTGCAGGATATTTCCTAACCGGCGCTGATGGAGGCTTAATCCAAAAGCGCTGACGTTTACACTCTCCGAAAGGCCAAAGGTTAGCTTAGCATGCGATTGCTCACAGAAGGTCCATCTGTAAGCGGCCCCATCACTGCTCAAACTCCTACCAGCTGCAGACACATTCCCACCCTCTATGCACACTGTACACCCCCACATCCCAAACTTGACCATTCATGGAACCCTATAGTGCCCTAATTCAGGGCAGGAGGTATGGGGTTATTTAAAAAAAAAAAGACATAAATGAGAGTGAAAGTCAAAGGAAATATAATGGACTCATGAGGCATTAACAGGGATTTTTTTTCACAGAATTAATTTCAGAATGACCGTGGTTCCTCTTTGGGTTTCACTGCAGAGGCAAGCCCCAATGGTACTGTAAGGCTTTGCTCTATAGGCTGTTACAAGTGTTACAACATTTTCAACAGTTTCTATTTGAATATTTTTGCAAGTCGGTAAAAGTGTTTGCTAATGAAATGGACTTACGTCAGCAGACGGCCCTGGAATCCTTCACACGTAGCATTTGAGCTTCACCTTTATTCTCACTCTCCTGCCTTCATGCCCAGTGCCACGTAAACTGAGTTGAGAGGAGGTGGCACTGTCTGGTGGGTGACAGGGAGTGCAATTACTTCCCTGGGGACAGAGTAATCTCTGTGCTTTCTTCAGCTTCTAAGAATGCATGTAATTTCTGCGATCCCAAGTTGTGCAGTTAAAGTTAATTGGCATGCCTAAATTGCCCACAGTGTATGACTGTGTGTGTTGAGTGTGGGCGTACATGTGCCCTGTGAAGGACTGGCATCCCGACCAGGATGTATGCCAGCCTTGTTCTCTATGCGACCCGAGATAAGCCCCCCCACCCATTTCCAGCAAGCTTGAGCAGAATAAGCAGTTGGATGGATGAGCAACTTTAAAAATATATATAATGATGCAATATGATTTATATTGACTCATGGCGATGCAGTGGTTTGCACTGTATCTCTGTCCTGGTTCTGTGTGTGGAATTTCTATGTTCTCCCCGTGTCATTGAGGGGTTTCTTCCAGGTTCTCCGGTTTCCCCCACAGTCCAAAAACATGTTGAGGTTAATTAGAGTTGCCGGTAACACTTTATAATACTGTTCCGTAGTTAACAGGTAAATATGCTGGAAGTAAGTAGCAACAAAGGAGTAGTGCTTCATTAACACCTAAATTAGTATTATTCACTACTAAGGAGTTATGCTTAATTACTAATAACTCATTAGTAATGAATGTGGCATTACTGAGTAAGCTTCTATTTCTTTCACTTAAACACTTACTGAGTTCTTTTTAAGGGGTTAATAAGAACAATGAATGTTAACATAGTTTATTTGTTTTCACTTAAACATTCATGATGTAACACTTCATGACACAACAGCATAAATTCATTTTAAACATGTAATTTGAAGCACATCTATGTTATATTAACATCACAACTTAATTTTAAATAACTAATAACTAATAATAATTTTTAAAAACTACTAGTTCATTACTCATCAATTTTTTTTGGACTAACTGGGATGTATAGGCTACTATCCTCAATGGTTTTTGGCATTCTTTTCCTTTTGGAAAAAACAGGCTTGTTTCTTTCTACTTGTTTGTATGACATACAACTTATTCTACAAAATGTTACTGCCTAAAATATGTATACAGTACCTACATTTGAATTACTTATCTAACTTCAGTCCGTGTGCCAGTGTTCTTCAAAATGTGCTTTGAAATCCAACTGAAGGGATGGTCAATCAGAGACTTGCGTTTTGCCACATGATGTACTATAGTTAGTACATAATTCCCAATGAGACCAGCAATACTCAATAGTTCCTAATGAAGTAATAGCAAACTACTATAATAGTTAATTCACTACTACCTATTGAGTAATTACACATAACTCCTTAGTAATGAATAGTACCGATTTAGGTGTTAATGATGCACTACTCCTTTGTTGCTGCCTACTTCCTGCATATTTACCTGTTAACTATGGAACTATTATAAAGTGTTACCGAGTTGCCAAATTGTCCAAAAGTGCGACTGTGTGTGAAGGATAAGAGTGCAATGCGATGGGTTGGTGCCTCATCCTGGCTTATTCCCTAAGCTCTGCATCCCCATGACCCTGAACATGAGAAGCGGATACAGAAAATGGATGGAGGAATGACTCATAATTTAAACAATAGCTACAGCAATACAATGGTCAGAATCTGAACACATGGAAAAGAATATATGTGACCTAGATGTGACATTAAAGATGTTATGTTATAGAAAATACTACAATTTGTGGACAGATTTTTAGTTGACTATTTGGTAATTGAGACCTCTCCCTCAGAGTAATCCCACAGTATCTATGTCACTAAAGTGCACAGCACAATGATTTTGTCCAATGTCACCAAGCATTCGCCTCTTAGCCCTGTAATTTGCCCCCAAAAAAACATCAGTCCAGAAGGTGGTGAAAATAGAGGCAAGAAAGATCTCACTTTTGTCACTCTTTCCCTCTCTTTCTTACTCTTTCTCATCCCCAGGTAAAATTTTCTGCAAGCTTCCGAGTGCCAGATGGATCTATTTCTCAATCTCTGCTGCACACAATTGAATTGGATTTGTTGGAGGAGCTGATACAGAACCTTCTCTGCGAGGTATCGATCCCGCGGTTACGTGTAAGAGTGAGGCCAGCGCTGTGACCGAGTGGGTTTAGAAAAAGGTGCTTTGTATGGGAAATGGATCAGTAGCAGGGGTCAGGTGATTCAAAACACTGTGCTGATTGGCTAATCTTCGAGAGAGTGATTGGCTACAAATATGATACATATCATGACCTACAATAGACCTGAACATGACACATGCGATTAGCTTGAGGATTGACGATCACATAAAACAGGGGTCTTAAAGTACCATGAAATGGTTTTATTTAGCCCAGTACAATCATTAACAATCATTAAATATTACTAAATCGACATTGCCGAAGATCGATTGTTTTCCACCGAGAATAAAAAAAAATGTGACATCATTCTGCTAACCAGTGCTGGTGAAATTAGGTGGCACCAAGCTCTATATAATTTACCATTTTACTGCCACCCACCCCACCCCAGTCAACATCCTTGGTTGTGCCCCCCAAGCAGAAACACTCGCTCCGCTTGTGTCCCAGTACAATCACTTAGCCTTCGTTCTGAAAAGCTCCAGTCTGATTAGCGACAGGGGGGGGTGAAGACTAGAGACCAGAGAAATGGGGGCGTTATTCCCCCACCAAGCTAAAGGCCTAAATCGCACCGCACTTTTGGAAATGGCCTGTCACCCCTGAATGCAAGATTTACGTGACAATGGCGGAACTATGCAGGCTGGCCTTGCACTCTGACAGAGATGGAAAATGAATGAAAGCAGTGAAGGGATTTAACCGGCCTAAAAGGAGAAAATAGTTCTGAGGAACAGCCGCTTCCAGGCTTGAAATGTTTCTAGGGGCTGATTCCTGTCATTTCTGGCGTGTGTCACGTTAACCCTGCACATGGCACTCCAGCGTCTTCGGGGATGACCACTAGCTAATGTGGTCCAAGCTTCTGTCTGTCTTACATGGGCCATTTGGGCCAAACTAAATATCTAAGCCAAGCCTTTCAAACAAAGTGCAAAGTTAACAATTTTCAAAGCTTCTCCCATGAAGAGCTCAGACAAGGCTGAGACTTTGACAGCTGGCGCCCCACTTGGTTTCTTTTTCCTGAGTGATTTTTTTGCGTGATCGGGCTGCCTGCAGTATTTCACAATCTAACACAAATCATCCATTTTACTGGTTAATTGTATTGCATTTAATCACAAATTTTAAACAGCATAACACTTTAGAATTCAACTCTGTGGTAGGTTTCTTTTATTTTCGCACAATTTAAATAATTCGACATCGGCTGATCCATAGTCAGTGTTACCAGATTTCATGTCTCCCCCTGTCTCCTAACTGTGGGGCCAAACCAACTGAAGCAGTAATTACCACCAACATATGCCTAAATCCTGCTTCATAAACGTGGCACATTTTAACTGGTTTTATGTAATTGTTATCAATGTGAAAACAGAGAATTTTTTTTTTTTTTTTAATCTTACTCCTGCATTAATACAGAGAACTCAGACAATACATTTCCAACTCCAGTTGGTGAAATTTTAAGAATATAAATGAATAAGCATGATTGATTTTCAATTAAAAATCAATTGTACATATCTATTGGAACATTATGAAATGATAAAAAAAATCCATTTGTCAGCATTTATAACAATGCATCTTTTAATTTGAAAAATAAAGATTTTTGCAAGACCCCTTACAATTCTTATATGGCAACATTTAAACTAATCTGCATAAGTCTTGCTCATAAGTCTGAAAATGGTGGATTGCAACAAATAAGGTAACTAACATATAAATGCGGTATAAACAAGTGTTGCGATGTAAGGGCAGTATAAGGGCATAAGGGTCTATGTGATCCCATCTGTCACCCTGGGGAATGATTGTTTACAGGTAATGCTGTTAATAAAAGCCAGCTGACACTTATTATCCCAGATATTTGTTTTTTGGGGTGGGGGGATATTTAAAAGGTCTGATAATTGATATGTTCTTAGTGGAAAGCTGAATTTCAGTTTGTCAGCATAGAACAATCGACCATCTGTTGGCAACCAATTTTCCAAGCTTCTTCCTTACCAATCTGAGCTTAAACCAGCACTATACTGTAGTCTATATACACTGCCTTTTAAGATGTAAATTTAATTAGCTCAAAAATAAGTAGAAGGTCAGAGCTAGACATCCTGTCCCTTAGCTGAAAGGAACTGTACTACAGGAAGTATTTTAGTTAATCTCCAGTGAATAGGGTATTGTCTTTCTGGTACCTCCATTTCACCCATTTAAGGTGTCTTGGTGTGATTCAGCCAGTGAGGCCTTATGGAACGTATCTGGCTTTAGGCTACAAATGTAAATAATCTTCTGATTTACATTATTTCTTTAGCTCATGGGTTCCAACGGCCATAATAAAAACACTAGATCTTTGTATTAAATATTGAGTACAAAAAAAAAAAAACAGGTTTATGCATAACTCTTGGCATTATGTCATTAGGTGTTAGTAATTAATGACGCCCATCCGTCCTTTTCCATACCCGCTTGTCCTATACGGGGTCTATCTCAGAAGTTGCAGGCACAAGGCAGGGAACAACTCAGGGTGGGGTGCCAATACATCACAGTAATTAATTATATAAATATACGATTCAGTGAGGTTATTCAAGGTACCTTGTTTTATAGTTCTTTTTAATAACTTACATTTCAACATCCAGATTAATGGGATTAGTTGATAACTCACGGGTAATTATCAGTCTGCTGACAAGACCCAGTGGTAGCTACAAACAAGTCAACCATCTAGGCATCAAGCCATAAATAGCTCAGAGCGTTCTCAGTGACTCACCAGGGGAGAACAGGTTCCAAGCCTTCAGGATGCAGCTTGGCCACGCAAAGAGAGGCAATGCTTTCTACGCAAATGACCTCTGACGTGAGAATCATACTTTATTCATCACCGGAGAGATTAAATATGGTGTAAATTTTGCCATTAGCCCTTGAGAGTTGATAGGTTGTAAAATTTTCAATTATACCCTTGGGGACCCCAGGTATTTGATTGATTGATCAAGAAACGGATGGTCTGGACAACCAACCTCAGTAAGTTTTTTTTGGAGAAAAAAGGTACTAAGAGGGACAGAGCAGGGCAGACAGGCCAAATGTCACACACACACACACACACACACGTCCCTACAAGGCCAATAACATCGTCCCCCCATTGATGTACAAATTGGTCGCAGCGTCACCAGTGTTCAGCTTTATCGATGCTGTAGTTACTGGCAATGCCTAGCAATTCCCACAATGTCAGAAATGGTATTTGTCAAGGAAGTGGGCAAGACCATTTGATGATGGTCACAGGGGGGGGTTTGGGGGGGGTGGGTACACTGATTGGGAGTGAGAGTCCCTGGGGAACCTCGTTATGATGCCATTTCGGCGAGTCCCGCAGCTTAGCATTCTTCCAGGAGGCCACATTTGCTTTTGTATATGGAGACATACAATGGTGTCCATTGATGTCAACCTGGAGAGCTTTGAAAGGTGTACTGTGGAGGACTTTGAAAAAGTTTGCATGAATGGTTCTTTCATGCAATCATCCTGCTCATTCTCTCCCAGGAACAAGCAGCAATGTATGGTCAAATGATGTCTTACTGAGATTCTGTTGTGCGTGGATGACAGACAGGAAAGTCCAAAATGACACAGAAATATCTCAGATCGCCTTTCGAGGTATGCACCTATAAGGATTGGAACATCTTATCTAATATAAGATAAACAAAATAACATTAAGTAGCTTTCATTTATGTTAAAGCTTAGGGTTAAATATCCTTAATTGTCCTTATTTTTTAGCACTTTAAATTCAGTGGTTTGTCTCTCCATGCCCCTATTAGATGTTTATTTACCTCTTCTTATCTGTGGCTGCAGTCTCCTTTTCAATTACGCGATTTAATGGGCGAGTCAGGCCTCCTGAATGGCTTGGCTGGTTAAAGCACTTTTCCAGGGTGCAGGACCGTCATTGCGGCTGCAGTGACGGCTCCCCGCCACACCAAAAGCGATTTGCAGCACAAAAGATAGCAGGGTGGCGGGGGATTGTATCCAGGGAGGCCACTTCAATTGGTGTCCGCCTCCTGGCAGCCCGCGAATTGTCGTAGATGGCGGGGCCTGACGCATGATTGGAAATGACTTCCTGTTAGGAGAAAACTCTGTGAATCTTTTGCGGCCAAAGGACGCGGTTGCCTGGATTTACACTGACAGTGGCAGAACCGTCTGGCTTTGTATTTCAGCTTACATGGGCAGCTCTGATGTGAGGAAACCCTGCTTGGTTTGAGCACAGAAACATTTACATTTCATTTATTTAGCAGATCCTTTTATCCAAAGTGAAGTACATTTTTATAAGAAAGCAGGGTCAGACAGTCCCTGAAGCAGTCATGGGCCTTGCCCTGGCCAAACTGTGGCATCCGTCTGTCATGTCTAGGATTCAAACCCATGACCTTCTGATAACCTACCACCCCTCCCCCAAATGAAGTGGGAGCCAAGCTTTATTTGCAAACTTTTGACTGTCAAGGAGCTCTCTAGGCATACTGCTAAGCTTTCAATTAGTCAGCAGCTGCATCACCTGCAGCTCTCACTGAGTCATCTATTTGAAGCTTAGCAGTCTTGTGCCTGGCCAGTACCTGGATGGGAGGCCAGCTGTGTTGCTGCTGGAAGGAGATAGGCCATCCTGTCATCAGTGTCGTTCCTAGTGCTGTGGTGTAAACATGGCGCTGTTCTTCGGATGAGACATAAATCTGAGGTCATAATAGATCCCTAGGCATCTTCCGCGAGAGTGCTAGGGTGGTGCCCTCATCCGCTGGCTAAAACTGCCCGCTGTGGCCCTTTCTAATCATCCACTTGTGAACATTTTCCTGCTTCTTCACCACCTTAATTATTGTGTGCTCAGCGTACTGGTGCAGAATGGCTGCATCATCCAGGTGGGCGCTACGCACTGGTGCTGGTGGGAGTGGCTCCCAATTGATTCTGTACAGGGCTTTGGATGTCCTGAGAAGTGCTATTGAAATGTAATGTTCGTTCTGTTAGCACCTATAAGGATGAGATTAAAATCCATGCACAATCGATTAGCAGTTCATCGGCTTCCTCAGTAGAGGCTAACATCCCGGGTGAATAAAAAAAATGTTTTGGTACATTAATAAACAATAAACGTGTGGGGTGATTAGAACTGTAGAATTGCTGTTGGGAATACTGGGAAAGATACTGGAACACACAATCCTGTAATAACCAGTTAAAGCAAGGGTTGTGTGTGGGGGAAATGAAGGCAGGCCTCTGGGGTCACCTGACCAGACCACCAGGTAACCCAGCAAATTTCTCGCACAATGGCTGGGTGGTTTTGTTAATAGATTTTTACCCCCCTCCCTCCCCCAACACACACAGACGCAGGCTATTTGATCACCCCCCCTTCAGGGTCTCTATCGAGTGTTTGACAGCTGAACATGGATGAGAAACCAGAACACAATGACTTCAATGACACACCAAATTGTCACATCATTCGCTGCAAAGGCTGCTTATTATTCGGAATCAGGGTGTCCATGGGGAAACACGTACACCATAATATATTCGTTTTTTTAAGGAGTGAGACACGATTACTTGAAAGACATTAAAATGTACATGATGAGAGTGCAAACTCTGCCTAGTGCACAGACAAAGCCTATATTACAAATGTCCATTTCTCAGGGTGCTGTCAGGAGAACAGTGAAGTGGAACTGGGATAGCTTCCTGAGGAAAGAAATCACGTTACGCCGAGTCTTCTCTATTTTTTTGTTGTGTTATATTTCGGATGCTAATTTGAAACCAGTTTCAAAAAACAAACAGGAGACTGTGCGAAACTAGCCGTTCGCAGTATTCAGAATCTACGTTATACTATCTTAAGTCTATAGTTATAGTAATTTGCAGTTACGTCAAATGTCAGTCTCGTAGCGTTGTCAGTCTCCCGGCTGGGCTGCAGTTTCCTGGCGTTTCAGAAACTGAAGATCGTTCCCATGGTGCTTTTTTCTTTTTACTGGAGGAGAAGCTGTCAGATTTGTGCCAAGGACCTTGTATCTGCTTTTTATGTCAAACGGGGATCCTGAAAATTCAGCATCGGAACACGGATGTATCATCATCTGTAACCCCAATAAATGCTGCTAAATTCTACCGCTAACGCCCAGTATCCACCAGCTACTTAGGATTTATGTTGCGGTGTGACCACCTTCATCCTGTGGTCATGTGATTTTTCTCGCTCCCTTGACAACAGAATGCGGTTTGCGGAAAATATCAGTTGCCAGGGTCCTTTCTGCAGACCTTCTTATCACTTATTTGCATGGATACATGCATTGTTATCTGCTTCCACCAACAGCCGTCACTTCAAAGGGTATAGAATTTCAAGATAAAGCTTAAATTATCAGCATTTAAATTGCAGACATTAATACTGCCTTATGTTGCTGCAAATTATTAATTTTTTTACTGTTGCACGTTATTCCGCGCATCAGCCGTAATTTGTACCCCTTGTTCATGAAATCGCTGTGATCTCTTTCTAGCACTTGCTGAGGGCTGGGTGGCAATCAGGACAAGAGCACATGGGGACTGACGTTAGGAATTGGGGATTTATCTGGGGACAGGACGGGTTTAAGGGGACCTGTGGAGGGGAGGAAAACCGTGAAGCAAGAAACAAAATGGCCCTGGATTATAAAATAGGATGAGATTAACTTTATTTATCACTATGGGAAATAAATTAAATCAGACATGTGCAGTGGGAGGGGTCCTGGGAGTGTCTGAGTGGCTGCTCCTTTCACGTGAACAAATGAAGGTGCCCTCCCTCTGATGTTCTAAGTGTCCTTTTTCAAAAAGCAACAGACACACTACATATTCTCAGTCCCTCCCCCATTGCAAAAAATTATCATTGGGACCCTTCAGCTGGCCCCTCCCTCCTGTTTGAGCACCTGCCCCTCAAAAACATGCCTGAGCACGTCACCTAAAAGGAGAAACAGTAACACAACTAAACTACATTTGAGAAGGATGAAGAACTGCATAGGCATTGTAACGCAACAGTACATACACTGCAACCTTGGCAACTGTGACTGAGCACGGTGTTGGCTATTGGGGTCTCGACGTGTTTACTGGGGGGCAAGACAGTGGAAAAGTCATCCTTAAATAAGGCTTGAGAAGAAAGGAGAGGTGCAGTGAGAAAGTAGGCTGGTCATCTGACATTGTGGGATGCATCCGCAGGCTACCATCGTACCTGATAATGATGCAGGAAAATGCAGAGAATAAAGTGCAGGAACGACAAGCTTAAAGCCCAGAGAAGGAGCTTCTGAGAGGGGCTTAGGTAGCTTACCATTTTTATGAAACGATATAAACAATAAATCTATTAACCTACAGTACCAGTCAAAAGTCAGGATACACCTACTGAAAATCCTTTGTTTTCCAAGAAGATAATGACCCTAAACACACCATGAGGTTATGAAAATACTCTATTATGTTGTGAACAAGTAAAGAGATAGAGTGTTCTGACAGATGACATGGTTCCCACAATCCCCTGACCTAAATCCCAGAGAGCGGGATTTCAGAATATGAGCAAGGTAGCCAACATGTGCCCAGAACTTGTGGAAACTCCTTCGGGCCTGTTGGAGAGGCATTCCAGGTGACTACATTTAGAATGCCAAGCAATAAGGAGTAAATTTGAAGAGTCTAAAATCTGAAAAAACGTTGACTTTTCTTGGTCATTGCAATACATGATATGTATTCCTTCATTACCTTGAGGCCCTTTTTCATAAGGTGAAACACATAAATAGATACAATATTAACTAATAGTGTAATACCACTCTACGGGCTGATTGAATAGTAGGTCCTTATTAGGCCCCTGCTTTGGCTGGTAGATGTTGTATAGCTTCTGCTCCAGTACTGCTCACACTAGTAACTGGACAGTAGGCTACTCGAGAGCTGTGTATTTGTGATACGCTATTTGCCTCGCTTGTTTGTCACTTTGGAAACACGCATCTGCTAGATAAATTAAATGTAGCTGTAGTTCTGCTTTGGAGAGAGATCTATTTAACATGCAAATAATATGGTGTTTGCGATTGGATGTTAGAGCTGTAACTTGTTGGAACAGCACAACGTGAACTTGGAGGACATTTGTCACCTTCCCTGCCACCAATTCCCCTCTGCAGTGGCTCCGTGGGACACCGCTAGAGCCACACAGAGTGTGCTTCAGTGTCTCCAACTATATACGCATGCATGTGTTTGCGTGTGGGGGATGTTTCAGCGTCTCGTGTTCCCTGGCTCACAGCCCGGGGGACGGGAATATTCCCCAACAATGCGGAGAGTGACAGCGTCTCGGCACACGGCAGCTTATCTTCCGACACCAGCTTAAGAAAGACACGGATCTGCCGCGTCCACGAGGCAGCAGGCCGCACCAGCTTCCCAGTGATCCCCCCGTGCCGGTAATCCCATCTCATTATACCGCCCCTCAAATCCTATACCTGTCCTCATTCGTTCTACTCATCACATTTGATTTGCCGATGATCCTCTCCGGTGGAAAGTCTGGGCTGTACCATAATGCAAAACAAACTGGACTGAATTCCCTTAGTGCCAGTCTGGAGGCTTTACCATCACTTGTGATATTGAGATTTTTTTTAAGCATCGTTATAATGTATCACACATAAATAAGAGACATGGAAAATCTTCCCTAAAGGCCTGTTAGCACTCCTCGGGTTTGGCTAAATAAGTAGTTTTAACAACATGTTCAGGTAAACAATCACTGACCCATTTGGAAACTCATTGGTGAGATACTTCTGTTTCTGTTAAAACATATTCGGCTTCGCAATGAACCAACAGCCTCTCTGACTGGCACTCCAGCAAAGCGTCTAGGTAAATCTGATTAAGAATGAGAAAGTCATACCTGTACACTTTCTTCACTGGTGTCCACGATAAACTTCGGGCATTATAGATATTCTTATTGTTCAAAGCGTTCAGCATGAAAGCGCGCAGTGCTTGGGAAGATGATTTGAAGTGCATGCTTGATTTCTTGACGAATGATCAATGAATGGCTATTGTATGTGGTTATCCAGAACAGCGCGCACATCAATTCCACAGAAGAAGGCCTCAATTTAGATAGGAAAAAGTCCTCAACTGTCAACTTCAAGCTTTTTATAATTATTACATTTTTTTCTGGGGAAAAAAAACCATTCAGATCTATTGTCAGTGGACGCATTTTAGATGGAGTTTCCCCATTTCCAGGTTTCGGTAATTATAATGCTATATTTTCTTGTCTGTGGATCTTCATTTTACCTTACATTACAGTATTGCCTAAATGAGAGAAGCCCATATATAATCAAAGTTATTGAATTTATGCAAAAACCCACTATCGCTGCATGAATAATTGAAGGAAATACAATTTATTACTTTCATAATTACCTTTCATCTTTACTTTTATTTTGGTATGCGGTGGAAAATTTTTCAAGTTCGAGATCAAACTAAATATCAGAAGCCATGGGGGTGAAGAATTATTTTGACAATGAAGGTGAAGTCGACCCCTGACTCTAACCCTAGCATACAGTACCTGGTCAGCCAGCTTCCTCTAAAAGGCTGAGGGAGCCCATGTCATTTCACCCCACCTCTGCTTCCAGGCATTCCAGCGCAGTCACGTTTACGAGGTCACTGCGGGGAACCACACGAATCCACACAAAACTACATTCCCGCCTGTAACTCTGGCACAGAACTTGTCAACGCCGCCTCCTCGGCCCCCTGTACGGATCCCATCAACCGGTGTCACCTGAGATGCTCATCGCCATGGTGATCACTGTCACCAAGTCCCCTGTAACCCTGGTAGTGAGAGGCGCTGCTTCAGGGCTACAATCTGACCACCGTTGCCAAACTTCCCATGTGGACTGCTCTCTGCCCCCTCTGCTCACCCCGAGGGCAGTGAACAAAAGCCAATGCACAGTGTAATGTCACGCGAGCAGCACTGTCACCTCTGTGAGCCCTTAATCGTCCTGACAGTGTGTTAGTTCCCAATGCATCTGGACGGGGGGTGGGGGTGGGGGTAGCATTTCCACTTTGCCTGGGGATTTACTGTTTCCTGCTTATACTCAAACATATTGGCTGTTGTTCGTGCACTTTGACACATCCTGGGATCTCTGAAATGGACACACTTCTATGGACGCTTATCTATGGACACACATCTGTTGCTTTGGCATTATAACTTTGCATTTATTTATTTATTGTTACTTTTCTACCCTTGGAAAAGTTGAATTGGGCTGGGTTTCATTTATAGATCGATGCATGTGCTGCTATTTGCTAAGAAGGTATGGTGTTGGGGGGGGCGCTCTACATGTGCAGCTCTGGACATGTTCACAGCTGGTTGCATGAATTTAGCTAGTGGAGTCTCCCTGGGGTTTTAACTTCCATCTAGCTAAAAGAAAAATAAATTCGCCTCCTTAATGCCCCAATAGCTACTGCTGACTTTTCTTTATTATATAGTGTTATACCTGTGAAAATGTTAAGCGGCAGCTAAGGATGGAGACTGTCGGGCCCGGCAAAGATCCTCGTCGTGATTTATCAGTTTCTTTCCTGTCCCGTGACTCCAGCATAATGGATATTTCGGAGGTGATTGCTGCAATGATACGTGGGCCTAAAATGGTTGAATTATTTCACGTGAATATGAATATAAAGTCAAGGGATTAAAAAAGAATATTACGGACACGGACTGGGCGAGGTTTGGGATTTGTGCCTCTGGCTGCACAGAGAGAGAGACGTGGGGTCCTGATTGTATGGGCAGCTTGAGGATTCCTTCCATCATCGCTGGCGAATCCCTGGGCTGCGGGTCATGTGACCTGGGACGGGTTACCGCCAATCGGGAGCCATGTTGTTAGACCACATGGAGGGAAGGACACGGTATGAGGCAGTTTTCAGTGCCACCACATAATTTTGAGGGCCACTTGAGTTCTGGGGGCCCCCTGTTGGCCACAAACAGCTACTACACAAGGGGGGCATGGGGTCCTGAGGTGACTTTAGAAACAGCAAACCTTCTCTGTGGAATCCTGTTTTAATAACTCGGCGGTTTCTACCCCTAGCCAGCAGTTTTCCTGATAACACGGTGACAGGGAGAGATAGAGATTGTGCTCAGGAAGGCGGCTCCATGCCTGCATCATGGGATGTCCACATGGGAGTGGTGTGACGGAGCTCGGCCCGTGAACAGCACATCTGCCGGGGCTGGCCAGGGCGAGGGTGACACATTCTATAAGGAAAAAATATCTTATTTTCCTCTGACACCAGAATAGAAAGGAATGGCTGCAGGGTGTGCTGTCAAACACTGTGTTACACGCTGGAGTAGGTTTGCTGTTTTTTGGGGCCCCACTGAAAAAGACACGTAAATAGCTAGTGAGTAGAGTCAAACAATCATAGCAAGCTGGTTAGCAGAACATGTTGCTCCAGCATCTTCTAAATACGGCTTAAGGAGCATGTTAATTTACTGTAATGGCTGATTGACAGTCCTCAGTAGTCCAACGCAGATGCATGGTTCGAGTGGTGGGAGACACCACAGTTCGTTACACGCAGACTGAAGTTCTGAGCTAGATGTGGGGTCACAGTTACATGACCACATGTGGGTAAAACGTTTCATCCAGGATGCAAGGATGACTGAGATAAAGATCAGATTCCATACTTAATGATACATGGAGTGGAAAGCGACAGGCGCTGCGTCGTGGGTGGTGGGGTGTATGTCCCATCTGGGGAGCAGTACGCATGCTAACTAGCGAGCGTAGCGACTCCCATCAGCACTCTCATTAGCATCGCGTGTATTAATTCACAGTCTCTAATGCTATGTCAATGCGATTTGCTCTCGCTTAATAATGTGCTAATGCAATAATGTGTAAATCATGGGAAAGGCAATGGACACAGTGAACCGAAGGAGGCGAACACCTTGACACCGCAGAAAGCTGGGACACCGGCATGCAGAAGAATACATACACAGGGAAACAAACCTTTCAGATGCGACCCCTCTGGTGTCGGAATATTCCATAGGAGATTATCCATGTTTTGTGAAGAACCACTGAACATTTAAAACAAAGCAGAAGTCATATATGAACTTTAATCCTGTCATTCTGAGCCTTTTTGTACACGCGATAATGTGCCTTTGATTGGAATGTTGCCGGTTCTAATCCCACAGTGCCCCTCTGGGCGAAGTTGTTAACCTACATTTGCTCCAGGGACTGGCTGACCCTATTTTCTCAAACGTACACTGCTTTGGATAAAAGCACTGGCTAAATAATAAAATGCAAAAATGTGTGATTTGGTAAACTGGTGTGAATGCATTTCCCATTGAGTGTTGGCGTATGTGTTCCCTGTAATGGACTGATGTCCCATCCAGAGTGTCCCCTGCCTTGCACCCTGTGCTTCTTGGGATCAGCCCCAGGCTTACAGAGACCCCATTCTGGTGTAGAGTTTATGGGCAGAGAGATGTGGCCCATCTGTATATAGTGGGTGCAGCATTGAACTTACTTCAGTTCTCTCTCTCTGAAGAGTGATTCTCTCCTAGCCTTTAGCATGTACTGAATGGAGCTTGAGAAACACACTCTCGTGGATATTTTACTGTTTATTGTAAGAAAACTGCAGACATAGAAAAAAAAAATTCTAAAAAGTTTATTCTTTTCCATTTAGTGTAGCAATTATTACTTCACAGTATTCTTATAATTCTTGTGAATGACAGAGTTTATTTAACTGGACAATCAGTTGTTGCAGGGGTTGATGCCTTTTGTAGTAAAGTCCTAAAGCTAGAAATATAACAAGATATTCATTTATGTTTTTGTGGCATGAATGATTCTAACCGACTGTTTGAAACCCTGTCATTTGCAAACATTGTGGATGACTTATAAAATGTCAATTTACTGAGTGTTTTGATTTCTAGTCCTCATGCCAAATCCAGGTTTTTCTCCCCAAAGTGATGAATGTTTCAATGTGGCATTCAAAAGGCATACAGGCACAGAACACACAGATGCAGATGCGTACAGATGCAGTACACAAAAACACATGCATGCCCAGTCTACATCACATGCAGGCACAGTACACAAAAACACATGCATGCCCAGTCTACATCACATACAGTCACAGTATACAAAAACACATGCATGACCAGTCTACATCATATACAGGCACAGTACACAAAAACACATGCATGCCCAGTCTACATCACATACAGGCACAGAACA
>JABFEA020000010.1:19177698-19221012 GCA_019775915.2 Cyphomyrus plagiostoma | reverse complement strand
CCGCCCACACCCCCCCGGCATTGTCCTAGCCAGATTGTAGAAGGATAACTGTCTGTCTACTGCAAAGGGGGGTGCTGTTCGGCCAGGTCGGGCTTTGCTGTTCGCCTCACTGGGCTGCAGGGGAATGTAAAGCGCTGCCTTAGCGGGACTCTTCTGGCAAAGGCTCTCGCCCTGCTGCTTTTCATTTTGGGGAAGTTGATCATGAATGCAGCCCCTGCTTTTTAAAATTCTTAATTTTCCGGGAGCATCCAGAAAAGCTTTAGGCCCGAGGTCTGTATCAAGTATTTGGGGCTTCCTGACCTCAGATCAGGCACATTTATTTTATATTACAGTCACTGACTCTTGGTAAGAAAGTACACAGCATTTCCATTTTTCCCCCTGAAATCATGCTCCATCATTGTCACAGATAATGAAATGCCTGAAATTTTAGATTTCCTCAGTGCAAAACAGTCCTATTGCATTTAAAGGATTGCAATCATTTTGATGGTCTGGACCAGAACCACCACATGAATATCCATCCATCCATCTATCCATCCATCCATCCATCCATCCATCCATCCATCCATTTTTCATACATTTTTTTTTTTAGTTTTGTGTATGTTAAATCTTATTATGTTTCATTATGTATTTTGTATACTGCTGTGTAAAGTGGCCTTGTGTGTTTTGAAAGGTGCTGGAAATAAAATGTATTATTATACCTGCTTGCCCTATTTTGGATTGCAGGGATCCACAAGCCTATTCCAGAAGCTATAGTTGAAAGGGCAGGGAAGAACCCGGGTGGATGGCAACTGTCTCAGTTACCATGGGTACGAAGATCATTTGTAAAGTGAATGATTATCATAACTTTTAGTTCAGTTTCACAGATGGCAATATTCACATGTACGTGTTTGTGTGTGTGTGTATATATATATATTTTATTTTATTTTTTTCCCCCAGATATTGTAGCAGGGTGTTGATTTCAAAATAATTGCAAATCCTTACTAGTAATGATGCATAGTGTAAATATAGTAAGAGTATAAAAAGAGTGAGATTTGGTGGAGCGGAGTCTACTATCTCCAGGCTCAAAGGAGCTCAAAGGAGCGATGACTGACAGCCGGGAAACACGTGGGAGGGCTTTGACCTTAAACTGTTCAAAACTTTATTTGTGTGTTTATCCACATTTCTTCACAGGCATTTTCGTTGCATATACATTATATAGAATAACTGCATTTTCAGGCTACGAACCATGTTCAATAGGCAAAACGTAACATTTTATTTGGTTATAGAAAAAGAATGTTACATTATCCAACCCTGAAGCCAGAATACATCAAACGTTTGAGCATCAGTTACACTATTAATGTTTTCAAGAAATCTGTACTGTAAAGTGACGACCCAAATCTATCAGCCATATATTTCACTGCTCCTTTTCCTAACTGCCCGTTTACAGATTCTTTGTCTGTTTTGTCAGGCTGCTTTTATAGCACACAGTAGCTGCCACAAGCCCTCAGTTCAGCCTGCAGAGAAACTGAATGTGTGTTGGACTCAATTTGTATTTAAATGGATTAATACCGTCATGCATATTTTTGGATTACAAATGTCATGGATTCTTTGAGAAAAGACCAGCTGTTGAAAATACACAGAAGATTACCGGTACAAAATGCCCCTGGAATGGCTGGGACCCATCAGATTCATGAAGTGTCAGAATGCATTTTTGTTATTTAAATCGAATTACTCAGAAATGGGACATGCTGAATAAAACTGAGAAAGGTGATTGAGTTCCCTTTTTAAATGTGATTTTTGAACGTGGCACGCGAGTCTGCTGGAACACAGAAAGTGGGGCGCAACTGTGTGTCTCCAGACTTCAGGGGAACCAGCGTTTAATGAAGGAACATTAGACTGTATGACGTGATGGTGGCAGGTGGGGGGGCTGGGGGGTGGACTAGATTTACCTTGACACATTCACAAAAATTCATTCATTCACTTTACTACCCATTGTGCACGACTATTTATTTACTACGAAATTCCATGCAGTACTTTCTCTGACATTCTTTGCACTGTTTCTGTTTATTGTTATGTATTGATTCTGTTTTTTGATCTCTAATAACCTTATTTGTTTACTGTCTAAATATGTGTTGTGCAATTTCCTTCAGGATTAATAAAATATCTATCTATCTATCTATCTATCTATCTATCTATCTATCTATCTATCTATCTATCTATCTATCTATCACCTCTGCATACATGTATTTCAGTATCAATCATTGTGAGTTGGGGTGTCTGAAAACCATCCAATTTCCCAGCAAAGATAAACTCATATTTCTTGATTACTTTTAATTCTGTTCTGCTTCATGTTGCTGGCAATCTCACTGCAAAGTACACATCACAATTAACTCAAAAGCTGAACTGGAACCTTAAAGAACATGGACTGAGCTCCAGTGGAAATGCTCAGGAACCGGCTTAGCTCTGGAGAGTCACTCACTCAGCTCTCACAGAGAGTACATTTTTGGTAGCAGACACAAATCACTTGCAGATGGCCAAGATTTGTTCAGTAATTTAAACAACAAAGCATATAGCGGGGTTGGGGTCGCACAGTGGTGCCTCACAGCAAGAAGGTCTTTGGTTCGTTTCATGAGTCAAGCGTAGGATCTGTCTGTGTGGATTTCACATGCCCTCCCCATGTTCAGGTGGGTTTCCACCAGGAGCTCTGGTTTCCTCATACAGTCCAAAAGTGTGCACGATAGGTTAATTGGTGAATCTTAGTTGGCCCTGTGAGTGTCTGCACCCTGCAGTTTGTTGGCAACTCCCTAGGGTTGGTTGCAACCTCCACCCCTTGTAACCAGGATAGGCTTCAGCCCCCCCACAACCCCAGTTAGGATTACAGTGATGGATGGATGGGTGTATTGCGGGCAGTGGTGGCCTAAAGGTTTGAGAAGTTCACAGGTATTTCAACTATTGCTAGTTTGAATCCCCAACCAGCAAGGTACCACCCCCAAGCACTGCTCCCCAGGCTCTGAATTAGCTGCCCCTAGTATGTCACAATGTTGCACATGGGTTAAATGCAGAGGACACATTTTGTTGTTGTGCTGTGGTATTAACACTGATATCCTAATTTTATTTCAGAAATGTGACCCACACTGATGCATGTTTGTTGTTTTTATTAAAATCCCATTACCTCATACTATAATTTTAAATTAAATGTGTACGTTATACTTTATAAGTATTATAGTATAGTTCCATGTGCAGTGACTGAAATTTCACACCAAGAGCGAAATGTGAGGTTGTTTGGGTGGGGGAGGGGGGCTGGTTAGCCACGTGTTTTCATAGGTCTTGGTTGCCACATGTCTTGATGAGGATGGGAGCCTTTTTCCGCCAATTCACTTGGCTGAGTGTATCAGCAAATAATCCATCGCCCTGTCGGGACCTCACTAAGGCTTTCGTTTTGGGCGCGGGTTCTTTCATTTGCTGTCTGTTCCCTGCACTGCACAATATGGCCATGTTTCTTAATAATGAGGAAAACAAAATTTAAGATAAAAATGTGTTTGTGCAAAGTGGCACCTCTCCATTAACCAAATATTTACATTTTTCTGTTTTTATTTTCTGATTTGGGCGTAAATAAATCACATTTTTGTTATTAGTCAAATACATGTCTCAACTAAATTTGCTCTCTTTCTGATGACTACCTCATTACACACCATTTGCCTGTAGATTTCCCAGTTTAACATCACAGTACCTGTTCGGTTTTAGGGAACATGCCATATTTGTCATGACAGTCATTAAGAGTATCATATCCAAATGCTATCAATGTGATTATGCATTTGTGTTATCATGGATCTAAATTTACTCAAAGGATCCATCTCTATGAATTATTTGGAAGATATTTGACAGTAAAAAAGAAAAAAAAAAGTGGTGAAAAAAATCCTTGCTCATAGCATGCAAATGAATCCCCATGCCGCTAAATTATTCATGTATATTCATGGCCATTGCAGGATTATGATGGTAATTGAAGAGTAAAATACCTCTAATCACAGTAATTAAAATAGATGTGTTAAAATAGACCTTTGACACTTCATACTCAGAAAGAACCATAAATGTCTTCCTCTCTTACTTGCAAGTAAGAATAAATACTTGCCTGTTTTGACAGCAAAAGCCTCTTTTCATTTAGTTTCCGGTCAACACTGTGGCTGAGATGGTGGAGTGTATCTACATAATATCCAGGTGTTACTGAGATATTTCCCTTTTTTGGGTCAGTCTCTGGTCTGCTGAGATAAAGAAACCCATCCATCCATTTTCCATATCCACTTTGTCTAATGCAGGATCGTGCGATTAAATATCTCCTTGATTATATAGAGAATGGACATTAATTTGGAGCTCATCAAAATAAAGACACATTTTATTAAAGAATTCCAGTGGCGTGAGGATTTGACAATCTCTCCAACATGCCCAGAGCTGCTGGTTACTTAGCAGCAGAGAGCTGAGAATCTGTCAGCAGAAACACATGGCAAACCATTGGAGACAGCAGGCTCTTCGATGGGCATCGGACTGGAGGGCTTTCCACTCTCCCTGACGATTTGCTGGCTTGGATGCCAGATCCCTGCTGAGTGCTGTGATGTGTCTGCTGGAGGGGCTAATGGCATCTCTGGAGACACAGCATAAAGCGATGTGGGCCAGATATTGGGTAGGAGATAAACAGGTGGTAAGTGTTGGGTAGGAGATAAACACGTAGTAAGTGTTGGATAGGAGATAAACACATAGTAAGTGTTGGGTAGGAGATAAACACGTAGTAAGTGTTGGGTAGGAGATAAAAGCATAGTAAGTGTTGGGTATGAGATAAACATGTGGTAAGTGTTGGATAGGAGATAAACATGTGGTAAGTGTTGGATAGGAGATAAACACGTAGTAAGTGTTGGGTAGGAGATAAACGCGTAGTAAGTGTTGGGTATGAGATAAACATGTGGTAAGTGTTGGATAGGAGATAAACACGTGGTAAGTGTTGGGTAGGAGATAAACACGTAGTAAGTTTTGGGTAGGAGATGAACATGTGGGAAGTGTTGGGTAGGAGATAAACGCGTAGTAAGTGTTGGGTAGGAGATAAACGCGTAGTAAGTGTTGGGTATGAGATAAACATGTGGCAAGTGTTGGGTAGGAGATAAACAGGTGGTTTGCGTGAGACCCAAGGTGGATAGTGGTGTGCTGTAACCTGCCCGCCATGACCCATAGGAATCAGTGGATGAAGGTTTGGGAAGCCTCAGGTCCGTCCATTAGCACCACACTCATGAAGTAATAATGGCTACTAGCATCCAGCTGCTACAGCTGGTTTCATTTTGTTTAATAGAGGGTTAAAAATACCCAGCACCCATGTGGTTTTCAATCCACAGAGTTCTGGAGTATGTTCCTCCTACAGGTCTTTGATGAATACAGCATATTTGCTCACAAAGAGCTTTTGCCACTTCATAGATGTATGCCAGCACACTCCAGAACTTGGAGTGCTAGATAATAGCTTTGTTTCCATGCTCAGAGAGAAGCTATAAGATTTTTTTTTCCAAAACATTGTTTTGCGGACTGTTGTAGGGTCACTGGCATTTTTTTTATTGCCACACATTATAAAGCTTACACAGTCTTTTGGCCCATCGTGGATCGATGTGTGATCAGTTTGCTGCATTTCATGTCCCACATACATCAGAAAATGAAAAATAAAACTGTGTAGTCATGGTAATAGTGGGAAGCTAATGTAAGCTTGGACAATCTATGTTTGAAGTCTATGGATATCAGCGATAGCTGGAAACACACATATATCCAGCAAATACACAAGAAATAAGTCAATTAAAATAAAGAGTATTTTCGAAATACAGTCCCAGGAAAAACACTGAACCAGAATGTCTTGCATAAATGGTGCAAGACTTCTAGAAATTTTACTAAGAGCCTTTAACCATGGCAATGCTATTATGGTTCTTACCTTCTATGTGGAGTTTGAAACAAAAACATCTGTAGATGATCTGGGAAAATCTTGAAAATAAGTGCAGGGTGATGGAGGCACAGGGCACAAGCAGCATATATATATATAGGCCAGTACAGGCTGGGAATGTTTCTGGGTGCACTCGTGCTTGAATGTGGAGAGAACACAGTAAGAGTGCCAATCCTACCAGACTTCCTCCTTGAGGCTGTCAGGACCCTCACCTTGAGGGTGCCCTCCCCACCTGCCCGAATTTAAATGAACCCCCACTGACAAGGATCACTTTGTTATCATTTACTGTTAATTGCACACAATTCTCTTTTTCTGTAGTACTTATGATTTAGGTTTATTCAATAACACATTCAGTACTCATTCATATTTTTCTCCTTATTTTCTTGGTTTGCTGCTTATACTCAACATATCCCCTGCATACATGATGCATTTTCATACTTCTCCATTTCCTTGCACTGTTTATAGCATTTGTAGTCTTCCGCAGTTTTATGTTCACCCACTTCTTGAAGTGCACGTGTGTTCATACATGTAAATGCCTACTTGTCTGTATGTTGCACTGTGCAATAAAATATTCCTAACATATTTTCTTTCTTTGCGATTTATTTTTCTGCTGATGACTGATTCTTCATATCACAGCTTTAGAAGAGATAATTAAAATCTGTTAATTTTATGGCCCCTTTATTTCGACACTACTGTATTTGAAATGAAGAGCTATCTGTGAGCCGAAATGAGGAGAGTGTCACGTGTAGTATAATTAAAATGTCTTGTTGGATGAAACGCATGAACATGTGAAAGGCCCAAAGTTCTGAGGCACTTTGCTACCATTTTGGGTTAATACTGTTGTGTTTGCTTTGTGTATCATTGGTTACCTAAGGCTTTCCGGCAATGCGTTCCATCCCAGTGAGCTCACTGTTTGACACGGATGTTGGAATGTCCCCCCGACCTCGCATTAACAGGGGAAACCCTTCACAGAACCAGATGATGTTTTCCACCTTGATGCCCTGTGTTTGCCAGCACAACATGCCAGGGCAGGGTCACAGTGGAATTGGGGCCAAAAATACTGATCTGTGGAAAAAGACTGAACCATGGATTAGTAACAGAAAAAAGAAACTCCAGTGATGTTCACTGAAAATAATTTAGTCACATGTAATCTGTTTATCACCATTAAAACCATTTATTTTTGTGGACCCCCTCATGTTTGGGGGCCCACCTTGGCCACAGACAGTCACTACACTAGATACTAAATAAACACATTGCTTATTTATGAAGCCCCATTTATTTACTTTATAATTCATCAGAAGGAGGCCCCTAAAGTGACTATTTCAATCGGGCCCAAGCAACAGCAAACCCGCCCCTGGCTGTACAGCAGCCTTGTCTAACAATCCCCTGTTAACACCTGAATGGTTTTACATTTTGCTGTGTTGTACTTTACCACCCATTTTTTGTTCAATATGGCTCACATCTACATAGGTGGTGTAATGCAAATTGATACATTTACATTTTAACCAAAGCAACTTACAGTACAGAGAAGGGTAACGATATATGTGTGCTCCCAGGGATTTGAATATATATTTTGCTCCTATGCACTGTATATGATACAAATAAAAAAAGAATAAAGGAATATTCCTGTCTTCCTCTTGCATGGATCATAAATTGCCTTGTCCTGAGATCTACAGACACCTCGTTGTGATGTCTGTCAGGCCCTAACTGACAGATCTACATGGTGTAGAGTCACCACAGGATATTTTTGTAGCCACTTCCTGTGGAGAAACGGTTAAGTTCAGCTAACAGTTCAAGTGACATCCTTATTGAATAACGGGAGCTGAATTTCACGATGTCGCTGAAGCATATTCTGCAGGTCACTGATGGCTGATGCTAAAAAAAAAAAATCAGGGTGAGACATTTTGTTGTGCCAATAAAGGAAAAGCACTTATGATACGTTTGTCAAAGCGAAACAAACAGTAACTAATTATGGTGCATTTAACAAGTACATGTGGAGCTGGAGGTGTCATTGAGAGACATTTACAAACAAGCTAATAAATAAATGATCTCCCTGGTGTGTTATTTCAACCAACTTGGACTGAACAAATTCATTGTATGGTAGAGAGGAGTGAAGGATGGTGTGAGGAACAAACACAGGGTTACAATAAAAAAATAAAATTAAAGCAAATCCTTCAATTCCTGCAGACAGGAGAGATTTTGATCCTTACAAGGTCATCTTTTACACATTCCAGTTAAGAGTGCCATGGAATAACACCAAGCTTTCACCGAAGTGTTTACAAAGCTTAATAAATCCTAATGGATCTTTTGTTAATATTATGGCATACCACTTCTGTAAACACGGTGAATAGAACAGGACATGTTCCTCTCTTGCTCTGGCGCCCAGCTGCTGGACACACGCTAGACCAAGCCTGTGGGAGACAATTAATAGAAAAAGACCAGATGCAGACCCCGATCTGGAACAGGACAACGTCTGAAGGCCTTTTTAATGAGCTAAATACACATCCACAAAGTGCACTTAGCGATTATCCCTCACGTACCTGCGGATGATTTAGTTTTTCTCATAATCTCTTCCTGATTGTCACTGGAATCCAGCTTTCCATGAGGCTAACTCTGATCCCAGCCCTCCAGATCTTTCAGAGACATTGCACCTCCCAAGAACGCCATTCTCCCAAGCCAAACGGTGTATCTGCAAACGACTGGCCGCATCCAGGCATATGGGAGAGCTGCATTGTGGGTAGGCGAGCTGCATGCCCCTCTCTGCGTGCAGTCAGCAGCCCTGAAAGACTGCACAAAGGCTTCTCAGAGTATCTTCCGGCTAAGAGATTGTAAAACAGAGAGATCACGGGGCTCCTTCGTCTTTCCATTTGAGAATCTCTGCGGCATAAAGGTCTTTCCCAGGTGGCCATTAGTGTGGGGCTAGTGTTATCTAGGAAGCTGCTATTAGCTGATGGCGCAAAGGTACGTGGGACAATACAGACAAGTAGCGAAAGAGCGAGCCTGTGATATTTATCCAAATATTCACTTTTTATTTTGAGCTGCACAGGGACACGAAGCAAACATGACATTCGGGTGAGTAAATGGCAGCGGGAAAAAAATAAAAACAGAAAAAACAACAAGCAAATAAAGGAATATTTCAGAGATATTATGAGATTTTTCTGTGGTCACTGTGGCTTTAACAACACAATGTTATAAATGGATAGATGATATATTACTAAACTGATCCTGACAGATCCCATAACAGTATCGCCAACTGTCAAACATGCAGGTTATAAAATAGCTACACGATGACCCCTGTTGGGATGCCACTCTGGTACAAACCTACGTTTACCTGACTGTTCAGGGCAAATGATTGTTTACAAGCCGACATCCCCAATCTGCTGGGTCCCCTCCTATTCCTACTGCTCTGAGAAGAACAGATAAATGAAAACTGCCAGCTATTTGCAACTTGCTGTCCCAGAGATTCTGCGTTGAGTATTTTCCCATATGTATGAAGCTTTGTTCTGAGTGTATTAAGTGAGGGAAAGGTGCCTATTTGTTATATATTTGGCGGAGTTTGCAGTGCAACCAGCAGAGTGGCTGCAAGGTATATAAGGGGAGGAACAGACCAGCCACACATGAAAGGAAATCACATCATTGGCAGAATGAAAATCATTGACGGTCAATATTGGGGTGATCCTTAATGGCAGTTGAGAGGAGTTTGATTATGATAACAGCTTGTGTGACTATGGAAAATGTTGAATTTTTTCCCACATTATTATGATGTGTTGTATTTTCAATGTAGCACAATATCTTAATTAAGAGAAGTTCCTGCTAGGGAGTACTAGTCCTGCCATTCTGGTGTGCTTTTTGCAGTGAGTGGGTATAACTTCCTTCAGGGTGACAGCATGGCAACCCCAAATTTGCAGGGCTGTGAACTTAAACTCAGACCTCTATTGCTCATGAAGTTCTGGAAGAATGTATACAGACCGTACTGTGTTGTTGTTCTTATGAGTGGTGGACTGGAATCCTACCTAGGGTGTACTCTGCCCTGGGGCCCACGGAAAATATCTCTGGGAATAAATCCAATATGTTGCACCTGGGGGCGAGGCTCAAAATCTAAATCCCCAAACCAAAGCTAACACTGGCTAAAATCCCAACTCTTCAGGCAGGTTCCAGGGTCCCTGTTCACATCCATGCCACCCCATTTATAGAGCCCTTGTTGATTGATTTTTGTTTAATTTATTTGCAAAAATCTTGCTAAATTGTTTCAGGGTTGGTTGAGTGGCATGATCTGATTAGCTGCTATAGACTGACGAGGATAAAGCAAGATTCCAATACTCTAAATTTTCATACTATATGCAAGGTACTCTAATTAAGAAACATACACCATTTCCACAGCAATTACTTATAAGAGCTTCCATTTTGATAGCAATACAGGAATGTCTCTTGTTTTTCTAACATAAACACCTGTTGGCCCTGTTTGGTAGAAGAGGTTTGAAATAAATGAATGGATGGATGGGTGATATGAATGCCTCCCCTATGGATTTTCTATCAAACACCTGATGTCATACAGACCACTGAACACAATTTCACTTAACTATCTTGTATTTACAGCTAGCGTCAACCATTATATAGGTCAAGCATGTAGATTAGTTATGTACCAGCACATCTCTGAACAAACTTACCTTATCTCACAGCGCCAGGTGGGCGTGAAACATCACATGTCCTGTCTCTGGGCCATCATGATACATGGCCAACACTTGCCCTGGAGGAGAAGCAGACCGGTATAAACAAATTTGGCAGCCAATGAGGTGGGAGCAGAAGACAGGGGCAGTGACAGGATTGGACAGTGTTATCATGGTTGCCCACCCACACATGGGTACAGAGACTTGGAGAAATGACAGGGGTGGGGCCATAGGGGCACTGGCCCCAGCTGAAAGCTGAATGCCCCCCTTCTGTCTTTCACCGATTTAAAACACGTTATTGGCTAAAAATAAGGTTGGCTTCTCTATATGGAGAACAGTCTGAGGTTTGCACCATACACCTCATACCCAGCTCCTGTGCAGTTGGCCTGGAAGTGTAAGGGTAGAGATGGGTATGAAGAACCGGTACTGAATTGGTACCGGTTCCGGACTGGGCAATACGGACACTATTGATAAGCTCATGGACAAAAGGTACCATTATTGGTACTTTCATCACACCAAGTACCATACGTTTGGTACTTAAATAATGTACCAAAACTACTGCAAGATCAGGCATTTTCTTACTTTTAATTCTGTGCGGACATTATATCACTGGGTGTTTCTTTTGAAACATATTACTTTGTCATAGAAAAAAAAATCTAAGCTATTTTAGCAATTTGAATTATTGTTTCTTTCATGGGTTATCTAATAAATGTTTACAAATCGGTTTAAAGTTCAACTCTGCTGCTTTTGCATGAGTGCTGCACACATTCTCTGGGACAATCATAATCATTTTCATCCTTGCTGTTTAAATCACACCCTGACGGCTTTGTGAGAAATTTATGTTGAATTCATTTTTGCTTTATAAATACCACAATATCAATCATAACAAAATAGTACAATGCCGACCTAATAGATTATGCAAAATACTTTATTTCTTGTCCCTGCAATCCTTATCTTGTATCTGTTTGTACTAGATTGCAATTAAAGCTTTGGCTGTTTCATTTGCCCACATATCTATTATTGTTACTTTTATTTATTTTTATTTACTTTATTTGTCGTTGCTCTCTGAATTTCAAACTTTTTTTAAGATGGTGGTTGCATTGGGTTTCAGAGGCAGGATATTTGCATAACCAGTTGACAAAGAAAGCACTTCAAGTCCCACCCCAAGTACCAAAAAAACAGCCTATTTTGGCACACTCGGTACTGGAACTTTTGGTACTGGTACTGGACAGTACCAATAGTACCGTACCTGTTGCCTTATCATGCCTGCGTTTTTAAATTCTTAACCATCCCCAAATGATGACGACACGTTTTAATTGCATAGATACAATTAAAAGTAGATGCAAAAAAGCACATTAAATCAAATAAAAATGAATACATTTAATCGAACAAAAACACATTGGATTTAATAATGCTTGAATATTTGGGGGTTGCAATTCAAAGTGAATATATTTTTAAACATTGAATATTTCAATTGAAAATATTTCTGTTGCAATTTCATGGGTAGAATAATCAATACAAAACAATTTGGCTTCCACAATTCAGCTGCAAAATATACAGTTAATCAAGTTCTGTTTTATAATTCAGTCACCTGAATTCTCAAAATACATTTCAAGACAACAAATTAAGTTGGAAACATTCTATGTGTTTTAATGCCATCTTCATATTTCAAATAGTAATATTCAGTCCATTGTTTTTGCTTTAGAAACACAAATTTCAGTGGTTTAAAATATTCTACATCCAGGACTTGCAGGATATAGGAATACAGGAACTTAACTTATTTTTGCCAAAAATAATAATTACATGAAATAAATAAATAAATAAATAAATAAATAAATAAATAAATAAATTAAAATGACTGTTAAATCGTGTGAAGTCTATGTTTGCACTACCATTAGTGAGAGTAGTATCGATAAGAGTATCAACAAGTATAGGCATCAATAAGCAGTATTGGTATCGGTAGCGATATTGGTGTCAATAAAATCGTAACGATACCCATTCCTAGCTAATGGGCTACTTACTAAAGGCAGTTTCGGAGAGGAAGTATTCAGATGCCTTCTCTGTTAGAGCACAAGGCACAAGGAGGAGAAATTTACTTCCATTAACGCGAATACCGAAAATAATGTAGCCTTTTTTTTTTTCTGTCAAGACCCCCACCCCTCCCAAATAGAATCCCCTCCCAGCACTGAGTAAGTGAGTTAAAGCAGGCTAGCTCCACAAATCCTTTTGGCCGGAAGAAAGTGTCTTCTTGGGTATCCACAGACCCCTGCTATCGTCCAGTTTACACAGCAAGAAAAATATGAAAGCAGGAGAAAGTTCATTGCATTAGTGCAAGATGGTCCTTAGCTCTACGACTTGGGGGTCCCAAGTTTAAATAAGGTTGAGATGGTCCCGCCATGAAGAAGTCCCAGGAGGTGAAGGCTGTCTTGCCGTTTCACAGGGGACTTTGGGAAATTACTCAGCTGTGTAAATTGCTTTGGAAAAAACATGCCGGTGTTATATTCTGTCATGCTTGGGTTGTTTTTATTTCCATTATTTGGAAACGTCCACTCCTTTAAGTACTTCAAGTTTTATTTTGGCTATTTCCTGAAAGTGCAGCAGCTACAGGGATGATGATGCATTAGAGAGTCTCATTAAATCCTCTAAAAGCAGAGCTGAGATCCTTGAAAACCCAGAACAGCTCCTTCAGCTCACGGGCGGAGCACAAACCTGTGGAATCTCGTCTAGAGTTTGGAGAAGAAAAGATGAGTAAGGCAGCAGTTTTCTTTTCTTTGAGATCTTCAATTCACCTGATTTCTGTGGAAGATGCGGGCAGTGACAGGTAAATTCTTCCTTTTTCCATTAAATGGAGGAAGAGAGTAAAATCAGGAGACGGGGTCTGATTTTCCCCCTTGGCTTAAAGGTGAAGAATGGAGCTCTGTGGTATAGTTGGTCCCACATCTATATGCATCCAGGGTGGAGCCCTAAGTTACCTGCTGCCCAGGCTTGGCTGAGGACAATGGAACACGAAACGGGAGAAAATATGTTTGTTAGACTTAGCTAATAATGTTTCCTAAAATATAATGTAAAATCTCACATCAGTGTAAGTGAAGGATAAGGTTTTGGAAGATCAGTATTTGCTAAAACATTGCTTCTCAACAAGCTCCTCACAGTCCCCCAGACAGTCCACTTTTTCGCTCCCTCCCAGTTCCTCCCAGGTGTCCAATGTTCCTGATTGGCTGAGAGATATAAGGTTCCTGAGGACTGGAAAGGAGGGGAGAAGCTTTTAATGCCCCCCCTTGGGGTTGTGACCAGCAAAATTTAGAGTAACTGTCCTCCACCATTGTCATCATCAGGCAGCAATTTGGGGGGGGTTTCAGGCTTCTTGGCAGATCTGAGTTTGACGACAGGAAATGTGAGTGAAATCCTGCCCACAAGTAACCATGACCACGATACCCCCCCCCCCCCCCAAGTTCTTAGACAGTCATTCCGGTCACGGAGCTCCCGACGGCACCGGGAGGGGGCAGGGAGCTTACCCCAGCCACCCTGCTTCCCGCTTGAATGGTTTAAGTCCCATGAGAGTGCTAAAGGAGCCCCGGGGCAGATACTTCTCCCCGGTATAGGAGGGCTGTACAGAAGCACCGTGAAGGACGGACACAGTCGCCATAGAATTTTTAAGCCGGCCGTACATGGATGAAAGCCTTGGCATCTCTAAAAGTGTTTAATGTTACCGCAGTGGAGAAAAGGGAAGCGATTAAAATAAATCCCACGCAGGGTGCCGCTGTCATGCCTAAGGATGAGATGAGCTATCATTTTCATCCAACTTCCCGCATTCATTTCTACACTGTAGTTTTGGACATATCACTTGAAATAGTTTGTTTTCTAACGTAACAAGGACACACAGCACCTGGACACCTTAACATTTGAATAAATCATTAATAAAGATGTTCTGTTATCAATCTCACACATTTCACATTGTGACACATTTTCACATTGTGACACATTTTCACATCGTCACGTCTGCATATAAATGCCTTTTGAAGAAATGCGAAGAGAAAACAACTTATTTAGATATCCTGAAGCTGATTGGCTCTTCTGTGAATGGGCGGAGCCATTATTTATTCTCTTCTAAACCTCCAATAAAGGGAGAAATGGCCACGGGAGGGTCTTAACATGACATAGGCAGTCCATACACACACATGTCATGAATGGACAGGTGTTGTCTTGTCGAAAGACTGTACCAGGCTGCTGTCTCAGGAGGGGTAAGACCTGCGGACGGAGGATGTCATCACTCCATGCCTCCCACTTATGACACTGCTCCAAACAGCAGCCTACGTTTGGGATGGTGAGCCCGTTGTCTGGAACCTTCACAAGATGTGTGGGTGCCCTCATGTGCCCATTGGTTCCAACATAGGGTGACTATCGCATCTGCATGCCCCACATGCCGGGCAATCGTACGATACGACCTCATGCACCCACAATGCGGCCCCTGTCAAACTCCGTCAAGGGCTGGTAATGCTGTCTAATGCGTCCCTGAGGAATCCCCTGTGACTGGTGACTAGACGTGTCAGCTCCTTGCGAATCAAATCTGCACCGGTACTAAATTACATCCCAATTGGACCATTCCTTCTGGGTGCTTAATTTTCTTTGCCACTGAGTGTGTATTTTGCAGGAGCTTCCATAGATGGACTCTGAGGGTTTTCTGGATTGGCGAACGGCTTCCTGAGGCTCTTTGAGGGCCTAAGAACTACAAAAAGGGGTCCCGAGATTACTTCTGTCCAACACATTATGCAATAACATCGTGCTTAATTACTCTATATCACAGCTGAGCCGGCGCTTTAAGCTAATTCTCAGACACCATATAATGTTCAGCTCTTTCTCAAGTACTAATTGGATGGCTGCTCGTTAAGAAAGTCCATTAGATTTTACTTTTGTATTTGAGCGATTGGACTTTAATGTTTTTATGTCTCATTGCGAAGATGGGTTTGGATTTTTGGAACTGTTCAAAACGCCTGACTTCCGTATGACTTTCTTGTTTAGAAAAAATAAAATAAAACAAACAGCAGCAGTGAATTAAGTCCCTATATGCTTTTTAAAGCCATGTTTCAATTAGATTTTTTGGGTGAATAAAAAGAAAACATTCATTTGCAGCATCAGAAAAGAGCATATGATTAAAAGATGTGAAACGTATGCGACTAGATCATCTCAGTTAATTTTTTTTTCCCCGTTTGCTAAATGAAAAAATGGTACCTATAACATCTTGGGTTGAGAAGTAGATGAAGGTCCCTCAAGTTTTGTGTGTTTGAAGTAACAGAGTAAGTCGTGGGGTGGGACAAACAGCAGTGCAATAAAAGCCAAGACAATGCAATATAAGAAAGTAAAATAGCAATAAACAGATGATGCAGCTTATTAATGCCTGTCCTGCTGCCAGGCTCTGATGTTCCCACTGGAATGTATGAAGAGTAGCTTTTTTCTAAGCTGGGGTTATTTTATCTGAGCCTGAATGAAAGTTATGTACTGGTTGTGAGCGCTTCGTTAGCTCAATGGCAAATAAAAATCTGAAACTGCCACTCTTACCTGGACCTTCACGTGACAAACATGTCCTGTTATATCATATCGTCGTTGACTACAGATTACGAACTTTACAAGGTGCCGATAAATAGTATAGAACACGTGACTCAGCTAAATAAATTGTCTAGGGTCTAGGTGGGAAATTGCACCTTTTTTAATTTGCAGCTAAAAAAATATCATATAGGCACACTTTATAATATATGCATTTTCTTCTCTGGCAAAGTCCCAAATTTGTCGAGATCCTAATTATTTACTTAGAACCTGGCAAGGACTGTACTGATGCACTTTGTTAGAATTGGACTTAGTTAAAACACTCCATAAAAAGATTTAATAGACCGGGGGATCGTAAATATAGAGGAAATGAAGGGGGAGATGACCTGTACATGTAGGCCGCTTCTTTCGTGTTGAGATGAAGCAGGCCTCCCAGTGTGGGCTGTCTCCTGGAGACCTCTGTCTGTCTGTCCAGTCATCCATCCATCCAGCATCTTGACAATGACATGTGCTTTTGAGAACTCTTACTGACGGTCCCTAAAAACGGATCTGCTACCGGTCAGCACTGGCAGAGTTGTGAGTTGATTTTGCACAGTAATTATCTGCAGACTTCTCGTTGAGTTTAATCCCAGGCTACCTTTCAAAGTTAACTTTTGAATAAAAACTTGTTCACTAAGAATTCTATTTAATTTGCCTTGCTAAGTGTTCCTTTAAAAAGCTAGCTTTCCCATAAATAACAGTGATATTTTACTAAGGCTGGGTGCTTATAAATATGGTATTGATCTGCCCTGTTGTGTTCTTCATTTTTCATCCAGTTATACTGCATTATGTCTGTCATGTGACCGATAACTCCCTGGCTAACACTATTACAGCACGCCCATCAGGTTGGGGGTTTGATTCCCACTGATGTGATGTGTGGGCTTTCTCTGGGTACGATTTCCTCCCACTCCATAACATGCTGTTAGGCTAATCAGTGTCTCTAGGCTATTTACAATGTGTTATTGTGTGTCTGTGCCCTGTGATGGACTGACATCACAGGCATGTCCCTTGTGCCGCTTGGGATAGGTTCCAGGCCCCACTGTGACCCTGACCATGACAAGCAGTTAGAAGACAATGGATCTTTTCCATAAGTAAATGATTTAAACTACGTGTGTTTTTTCATAAAGGCTAATCAGATATTAACGCCAATAGCTACAGTGCTTATGCAATGGTATAAAATTAATTTACCAGAGAACATTCCGGATGATCAAGCAGGAACTGACATACTGGAATAGTTCATATCCAAGCATTCACAACCCTATGTCAACTGCTAAGATCATCTCTCCTACTCCCCATCATTACCTCCTTTCCTGTATTGTAAGTTGCCCAGGTGGGAAACCCCTTATTACTTAAACAAATGTTAAAATATCCAATACTTTTTAAAAAAAGATACAAACTGCAATAGCATGGTCTAGAAGTATCACAGTTGCATTCCGAGTGCAAAAAGCCTCTCAAATAGGACCATCCCCTTCACATTGCTAGGACTGGAGGACCGCTGGGCAGGACACCACAGGAAACAGGCACCCCCTGGGCTGCCGACTGGATGGATGGCTCCAAAACAATGGGAACTGACAATTGGTGGACTGGGGGACCGCTGGGCGGGACACTGCAGGAAACAGGCACCCCCCAGGCAGCCGACTGGATGGATGGCTCCAAAATAATGGGAGCTGAAGATTGGTGGAGCCAGGGGGCAGAAATCAAGACACCTGGACCAGGGGAACAGGCCCAGTGTAACAAGTACGGCCCAGAGGATCAATGTATACATGTGTCTGGATGCCTTCAATATTACCTGGTTGGGTAGACATTTACGCTGCTGTTTGGTAGCTGCACATACGTGGAATCTCCCCCCAGAGATATTTCATTGGCCCAATTAACTTTTGGCACTCCATAGATTGTGTGTGTTCTGGCAGACCTTAGATTACTAAAAGGGCCTCAACAGTAAAACGACAGTGTTTTAGTGCCGAGAATAAAAAACACAACATTATGACCAAACTGCTACATTCAGTGAGCAGCTGCTCAGAGGGAATCTCGCTTTATGAGACAGCTGTCCGCCACTTACTCAATTCAGTCTCGCACCTGATTAAGTTTGACAGCTGAGACATTCAGGCTACAAACAAAACCATGGGGAACGTTGTGAGTCTGTACGGCAAGAACCTCCTTCAGCTCCCAGTGGGCAAAAGGCTCTTTGACGGGTCCTGTAACAGTCTAGGCACATAACTGCCTAAAATTCTACGAGCAGAAAGGCACAGGGTAACATTATGGTCCTCTGCCAGGGTTGCCAACGATCCCGTATCTGGCATGACACCTTCAGACTCACATGCTCGCGCAAAGAAATCTTCCGGTGAATATACATCATTCCATCATAAACCTAAAATGAACTCCGTCAAAAGCATTTGGGTAGTTTTCAAACCCTACAGACTATTTACAAGGTAATAAAACTGTAACATACATCTAACCGCGACTGCATTCTTGTCTTTAATTGAAAATCTCACTTTAGCCAGCTGACCAAAGTAGAGGACCCTGTCCACGACAAACAGCTAATTGCATTTATTTACGGTTTAGACAGAGATTGTGGATGTATCCCGATCGAGAGAGAGAGAAGATGGCAATGAGCTGGGTACAGCCCTGCAAGTTATCCACCAGGACCAGAAAAAAAAACTCTTCAACCCCTCCTCCCTCTGTGGCTGTGCCGTTACACACACGGGCTTTTAGCAGAAGGAAGCAAAAACGTGAGCCATTTAAGGCAACGTGTCAGCGTCTGTCTGTGCTGCATTAAATCATACTGAGGCTGGCTCTGTGGTTTTGGCTGCCTTTAAAACGGTCGTGATTATTCAGCAGAACTGACCGCTGCCCCTCACAGGCCTGGCAGGAAACTACCACTACGCGATCATTATTTACTCGGACAGGAGTCACAAGGTCACACAATCCAATATTGCTAATAATAATAAATGACACAAACAAATAAATCAATTATGTTAATTTGCACTTGCTACAGATTTGTCTTTTTTTTTGAATGAAGACTAGGCTGGATTATATTTGACCATTTGACATTGAAGTGGATGGCCAATGGAGAGGGGGGAGGGGCAGATTAAGCTTAATTCTGATGACATAATGCTGTGGATTCCCTGGATGAACTCCCCGTGCATGTTTATGTTTCATTTTGTAACCCTCTTATGGGTGTTCTATACCCCGTACGGATTTCAATTAATCATGTCTGACACGGAGACCCCGAGCGAGAGAATCACTTATTTTTTAAGCCGTCTCAAAGGGAACACCCCCCTCCCCCCAAAAAGGTTCTTGCATATTTCACGGCGAATCATCTTTTGTGTTTCTATAACAAGGTCAGACCCTCGCTGTATTGTTATTTATAATAAAGTTACGATTGTTATGTAGGGAGCTCATTTTTTAAATAATTCAGTCTATAATGATATTTCAGTTTTTTTTTTTCATACAGTTTTATAAACAACCTGTAGCTTTGCCATGTAGTTTAATTGCCAGTTTTGCCATGTAGTTTTATTGAATGGACGGTGATTTAATGACAGATCTCATGGTTGGGGATTGATATGTCTGCCTGTAGCTGGGAGCTTCATGGTGGTTTGGGGACCTCAAGGGCTGTAAGATGGTGGTGTCAGTGGTGGTGTCTACCTCTACCCCGACGTTTGGGACCCCCTGTTGGCCATAAATAGTTACTACACGAAATATTAAATTATTGAATAAATTATTTGTTGAAACAGCATGCTCTGCAAAATAGCTAGCTAGTTTGCCTGTCTGTCTGTGCTCGCTCACTATTTATTTTGTTTTTGAGAGAGGTGAGAGTGGCGAGGCGGGATGCTACAGGACGCAGATGCCGACAGAGCTGTGTCACTGCACATTCTGTCTCATAACTCTGTAGGAAGGTTTTAATTTTAAATAAATATGATTGTTTTTTACATTTACTACACAAGAAAATAACAAGTACATTTTGCATGGACTAGGGCCATTTCATTGTGTTGCGTCAATATGAAGTTGAGTGAATGAAGTGTTTTGCAAAGAAAATTCAGTGAAAAGGAAATGCTATAAATCAAAGCTCGTCATCTGGGACTGCAAATTACCCATTTACATCAACGGACCGCTTGCATTGCTACTCATTTTAGTACATTACCAAATTCATAAGTATGGAAATTTGAAGACTGAGCTCCTGAAACTGGTCTGAGTTGTGAATAAAGGCACAGGAGATATGCACACTGCCTTCCAGCTGCACACCCATCAGAGACCATAAGACCATTTCTGTTCCGCATGTGTGTCTCGCGCCATCGGTGTGTGTGTGTCTGCTCACGTGCTGCGTGCTTCAAATTGACAGATACACTCTCAGCACCATGCTATTCATGCGCGAGATTGAATCGGCCGCTTTAGCTAAAGTCGAGTCGACTGTGTGCTCATTCTCACGCGTCGCTCCATTTCGGCCGCTTTAGCTAAAGTCGAGTCGACTGTGTGCTCATTCTCACGCGTCGCTCCATTTCGGCCGCTTTAGCTAAAGTCGAGTCGACTGTGTGCTCACTCTCACGCGTCGCTCCATTTCCTCACAACTGCTTCTTATATTCTATAATATAATGTTCGGACTCGGATTTTGCTACAATTTTAGAGGACGAACATGACTGAAATAGTGATACCAAATCACTTCTCTGTCAATAAATGACAACAACACGTAAAATGATACCAAATCACGTCACTGTCTTTTTTTGGCATTCTTCTGATTTCTTCCTTTTACTTTGGTATCTGTAGGTCTGACTGCAGTATCAGTATGCGCTAGGCTAATGGGCCTAACAGTTATTATTCTGTAAGTAACTCTGATATCTTCTTGTATCTGGCCAGTTCATTCATGGATTTTATGGGTAATCAGGTTTAGGAAGCACCCACTCCCATCACATTTATCTTTCCCATGAAACCACTGCCCGTAACACCCATTGCTCTGATGTTATTTTGATTGCAATGCTCTCAACATACCGTCTTTAACACCATGACAACAGCCATTTACATAATTTCGCTATTCTGCTAAAATTGAAATATTTTTTTCTTAACGTCACAGAACTTCAGTCCCAGTTAAACCTTAAGTTTGGTGAAGGTGACTTGTTTGTACGATACCTGTTAATATTATACCAAAACAGCAGAGATTTCGGCGGGTTATATACACTCTTGTGTATATTTATATATGTATGGCTATATACACTCTTTTTTTTTTTCTTCTTATTTTTGTCGTTAAACTGCACCATAGTAATGGCTGAAATATTCAGCAGAGGTGGTTAAGAACAATATATATATTTTATTATCACGTAAATAACTTGCAGCCAAGGTCGGGCAAGTTTTAAATGATAAGTCCTGTGCCGGTGGTTTCTGTGTCCTGAGGGACGTACAAACTGCTACCCCTCCCAAGTGTGGGCACCGGCCAAACTGGAGCTCCTCCTGAAGCTCCTCCTGAAGCTTAAAAATTAGTTTCACATAGTTGATATGTGAAATGTTGAGAGCCCAGAAAACTGTTCTAATTGATGTAAAAGCTGATTTCCAGCCTATGCTAGGCTGAGAGAAAAAATCTGCTACCCAACAAAATGTTATTTATTTTTTTAATTATATGAAAATTGCGGATTCTTCAGTAGAACAATGGTCATGATGTATATCGTTCATGTAGAATGTTTATATTTGTTCATTTTCACTAAGGGAGCTGATTGTAAATAATAAAAATGGCCATATTTATCTGTGCTTTACATTGCCTCCACATTCCTTTAACATTTTTTTTTCGTTTCACACTTCTTAAGTAAAATTTACTGTTCAATTTAAGGTCCCTTTATTTGGTCATCACACAATAAACAAAACTGTAAAATCTCTATTCTCTTAATTTAGAATAATCTTTAGATTAAACATAAGTCTTTGGGGGATGATTCAATAATCAGTGTTTATCTGAATCTGAATATCAATTCAAATTGTAGGTATTCATATTGTACATATTGATTCTTATATGAATGGAAAATTATACAGTCGTTAGCACCCTTGATTTAATATGATTATAATGCATTTCATCATAATCGGCAGTTAAGTGAAGTATAAATGAAAATAATACCTTCTTAAAACCAACGTATAAAAACAATTAGTCCATTTCTAAAAGTCACTGCACAGAATGCATAGGGCAGAAATCGAGGTACTCACTCACTCACTGACTCACTCACTCACACATTCACTGACACACTTACTCATTCACTTACACTGAAAGATCACACAGGATGACTTGAATTGTAGGAGGAAAGGAAATGATCATCTCACCTCTTTTGAAGGCGCAGTAAAACAAACCAACAGAGCAGAGTTAGGGCACAATTATTACCTGCTGAAGTACCACACAACCCCAATACACAGTTTACATTCATATTATGTACACACACACACACACACACACGCACACACACACAGGTTTGTGGGGACTCTCCATTCATTTCTATGGGGAAAAACTCTAATCCCAACATGACGACCTTACACACAGTAATAGGCTATTCATTAATGCACTTGGAAATGTCTAGACATTTACACAAAAAATGAAGAAAAATGAAGTACATCAAGGAAACATATTCAAATCACTAACTACACTATTTAACTACCCTAAATTTAACAGAATGTACTGCATTACATAAAAAACCTACTTACTTCCTGAAGCAGTTATATTTTACATCTGTTTGTGTCTGAATCTTGATTTGAAACTTGAACTCTCTAATCTGATGCGACATCTGAGCTGCTCTGTCGGTTGTATAGCTGCCTCATTCTCATGGCAATGTGTCTGTGGAGCAACAACGTGACTGGGGGGGGGTTCCCCACAAAGATCAGGCGGTGAGTGCGCCCTTCTCTAGCAAGGTGGCCTGAAAATCGGACCCATGTCACCTAACAGTCACTCCGGGGAGTTTCGCAGGATAGTTGGCCTCATTCCTCACTTCTCCTCAGAAGAAGACAATACATGTAGGGTAAGCCAATGAGAGGTGGTCTGTTGCACGTCCCTTTTCATGGAGCAAATTCCCTAGTGAGACGCTCCCCGAAAATACCTTCAGCCAATTCAGTCTCACATCTGATTAAGTTTGGGGGGGGTATGCTTTTTTTTAAAAAATAATGATTTAAAATTAATTAAATAATCAATCAATTAATTAATTAATTAATTAATTAATTAAGTGATGTGATGACCCTGCTGAAAACACCAGCTTGATCTGCGCATGATAATTGTCCAGCTTCAGGCATGATTTTGCATGATGGGTTGTGGGTTTGGCCGGTCGAACCATATTGATGGTCATACTAGCTGGTTTAGATGGTCATACTAGCATGGCCATCTTAATAGCGGCCTTCCCAGCTAAACCATCAAAGAGCAGCAGGAGCTGGGACCTGACCATCTAAGACAATGTTAATCCATTTTAGACCAACTAAAACCAGCTAAAACCAACTAAAATTAGCCACCAGCCTAAGCTGTTTTTTTTCCAGAAGGAGGGGTTTCTGGGAAGGGGTGAAAATAAGGCTGAGGAGTAATTACGGTTCTGGGCTCCTAGTATTGAGGTTCCAGGGTCAAAGGCATTTTATTTCAATAGCAAAAAACTTGTACAAAGATTTACAAGTGTGTGTGTGTGTGTGTGTGTGTGTGTGTGTGTGTGTGTGTGTCAGCATATATATGTACATTCTGCCTGGCTTTCATTATTTCAAATCAATAGACTCGCTTTCAGCTCCAGATTGTCTATACAGAGCAGCGGGTGTCAGGGGGCAGGAACAGGGGGCACTCCATTTCCTCGCCGTTGTCTCTGAACAGCAGCCAGCTCGTGAGGGATGGAGTCCCGATGGATGGTGGATGTCTTACCGAAAGCGCGGAACCGTTTCTTAAAGTTAATGGCGATGGCCGGTCAAAAATCTCAGAGACGGCTAACACGCTAAACGTCGGCCTTAAAATAGTGCTCTTGTTCAGTGGAAACAAAATCTCGTAACTTGCGAAGTGGCAATGACAAAGAAGATTATGTGACCTTTGAGGTGTCATTATTTACAAAAAGAAATGCTAGTCTGTAGGACACCCAGATTGAGGAGTTTATAGCTCCATAACTAAAAGTTTGGCTCGATGTATGCAGAAGGCAGCGATAAATATGTCACTTCGCAAAGCGATGTGGCCTCTGAAACCTTGTCTGTTGGCCCTCAGACAGCCTCAAAAGACTCCCCAGTCCTTCTCTTATTGACGCTAGGGTACCTGGCGGACTAATAAAAATATCCTGAGGTGCTGCCCTGCATGAAGTTAGTGCTCAGGGCGTGGCAAACAAAGCCTTTAGCCTGGATAACAGAATGGCCTTCGGAAGTGGATTTCTGTTAAATGAAATGGTTCAGTAGTATAAAAACTAAAGTGAATTTAGAGTGCATGAAGTGCAAGCTCATCGAAAAAAAAAAAATCATTTTCAAAAGAAAATGCAAAGATGTGATGTGAAAATACTAAGATTATATTGTAGCTAGACATGAATTGGAAATTAATATTGTTTTGGTAACACTTTCTAAGAATGCCATGTGTATAAGAATCTATGAACACATTTATAACCAATTATAATGCATTCATAAAGCATATGGCTATAAATATTTATAAAAAGGCATAGCATATTGTAGCTGTGTTTATTATGCACTGTTAATGCTTTACAAAGCTCTCCTCTATAATGCACTAATGAACTCCATCATTGGAGCTTATGAACTATTATAATCAAGACTATAATGCCTAATGACTGTCAATATAAGATGCTGTAAAGCTTTATTAAATCGTATACCCACCAGTATAATGAATTATGAAGGTATCTATGGTGCATTCTAGATATAAGAGCTTCAAATAAAGTGCTACCATAATTTCTGTATAACAAGTGCAGCAATTTGACAATTGTAATCAGCATAAGAATAGACAAAGCAATGGGGAATAAACATGTACTAATAACAAAAATGGCATTTGGATTTTTCTTAAAGAATGCGACGTCTTCTTCATGTGTCCTGATTTAATGATCAGTCATTGGTAAAGTGAAACGAGGAATACAGCAGCATTGTAAGGCAGGGTATAGGAGGTACTGCAGGGTCGTGTCTCCACGGCGGGGGTGTGTGAAGCTGATGGGTGGGGTGGTGGAGGAGGGCGTCACCCACAATAACTTCCAGCCCAAAGACGCGATTCACCGGGTGGCACACGGCTCTCTGGCAGCCATCGGAGGTGGGCTGTGGCGGGGTAACCGTGGGAATGCCCACCCTCCCAGAAGAACGCGGCTGTATTTGCAGGTAGGTACTTACGGATTACATCAGTAAGATGAATATGTGCATGTGAGCCTTGCGAGTCATTCCATGTAAAACAGCCTGGAAGGCACTTCTTAAATAAAAGTGTTCTGTCCATCCTTGTTACGCTTCATTCGTAAATTATTATAGAGTTAAAGGTATAAAAGGGCAATATTCAGAACATCTGCTGCTTTGTGTCTGTAGGCTTTTCCAGAACTGTGGAGCATGACAGATTTGAAACACCAGGCCCGTCTGGGCAGGGCACCGCACTCGTGTCTCCCCGTGTCCGGCTCTTGCAACACTTACATTACAGTACCTGGTAAACGAGCACTTTGTACATCACATGCATTGAAAATAACCGACAATGAATTAGCTAATTAAATGCTATTTTGTCACCCCTCATCCTCATATCCGGACCAAAGTAAGACGGGTTGGTTTTCAAAACAGCCAATTAATGAGTCTCAATAAACCAATTAATTTAGTTTTTTAATATCTTTAAATGAACATTTACTACGCCGATGTCAACACTTCAGTTGCTTAAGTGAATTAGGTCTCCTGCATTAATTAGGCCATGGCTCTGTGGGGAAAGGACTTGACACAAAATCAGTCTACCGAACCCTTACTGGTAAGAGCTGCAGTTATCAAGACCACATCTGACGCTGAGACAGCAGGTCTTCACCCAACAATGATTAAATGCACTTTATTTAACTAAATGAGCGCTGTGAAGGTTCAACACATTAACCAATTTAAGCTTCTTTATTTAGCTTTGTAAGCTAAATCTATTAAACTTTTCCCATACCTCCAGGAGTATTTGAATCCCAACAGGACTAGAATTACACATGGACACACACACACACACACAGACACACACACACACTAGGTATAGCTTGCAGGTTTTCTGATTTTATGTAAGATGATCTCCACTGTAAACAACCCAACCCCACCTCATTGACACATACTAGTCATCTGCATCTCAGGCCTAGGCCAAAGAACAACCATGGCACCTTACCGATTGGCATTAAGAATCCAGACAGAATTAATTCTAAATTAATTTGTTTTAGGCCCTTAATTTGGCTTCCAGTAGCAGTGTTATAAAGAAAGAGAGGTTTGTTTGTCAGTTTTTGGGCTTAGAGAGGAATCTCTGGGTACGCCAACAGACAGACGGCCTCCCGTGTGTCATGTGACTCTGAGTTTTTATTGCTTTAAGTAATCCGGCTGTCTGGGGGAGGTGAGCAATGAGCACCAGCCTGCCTGAGATTATCTCCCGCAGTCTGGGAGCGCAACAAGTCTGTCTCCATCACCGACACAGATTTCACAAAAAAGCCTGCAACAGCGCACTTGTCTTCATTATTATTGTTAATATCATTTTCCCCCCATTCCTCATTAAGCTCCAGAATTTCACAGTTTAAGCAGAGCCCCAAGCAGAAATGAATTAGTCAGTTTTTGAATGACCAATGAAATATTATTACATAGCAATGGTTCAGCTGTGTATTTCATAAATAAATATAAAGCTGCACAGTAAATACTTTTCCCATACCTCCTTTACACACATGGTGAGCCTGATGACATCTTCTCAGCACAGCTCTTCATGGCCTCCCACTCCACCTCTGTGTCATGGTGACATTAAAGCCCTTTGGCATTTTCCCTCATTTCCCACAAATCCCCTGTCTGTTTGACTGATGTGATATTCCCCGTAGCCATCCTAAAAGCAGCCTTTGGAAGGATCGAAACGGCAGCCAAATACGGAAAGTTCTCTTCTTCCGTCGTTGCTATGGGAGGTCAAGGGTAGCGTGTCCGCCAAGGCCTTACTGCCCCTTTCTGGGGCTCTGTGCCAGCTCGGCACAGCTAATGCCCGTGGGAGGAACTTGGTGTAATTGGAATATTTCTCATCCATTTCATGTCTTATCATTACTTCTATGAGGATAAAATGGGGGGGTTGGGGGTGGGGGCACCAATGTCACCGATGTCACTGATACCATCTTCTAGGAGCACGAGGCCAAGACATCCCAGCATTCTGGGGGTGGTGCCATATCACAACAGCTTTCTTAAACTTTCCCCATGTCAAGAAGTTGATAGCAACCCCCCCCCAAAAAAAAAAAAAAAAACAATAAGTGTATTTCAAAAATTAACTAGTTAATCAGATGTTGGAAAATGATGGCGCTGAATAACAAGTGCATATGATCTAGAAATTTATTTTAGGTTTTCATCAGAAAACCTGTACAGGCAGTCCTTGACTGATGTAAGTAATCCTTTCCACAAACCATTACCTAAGTCAAATTGTATGTAAGTCTGATTTCCTTTATCATGCTGTTCAAGACACCTTGAAGTGTGTGGAGCTGCCCTCCGGCAAGGTGCAATTTGGACATAAGGAGGTAGAGTTGGGCTCCGCTTGGCCCCGTCTATATTTAAACTCTGCTTATGGCACATAAGCCAAAAACATATAAGCCAAGAATACAGTACACCCTCTCCTTGTTCAGCAGTGGAATTTTGTTCCAACAACCAGGTCATCAAAAGAAATGGACTATAAGTGAAAATCATGGCAACCAGGAGCCATGCCATTCCATCCAAGCCACGCTAGCACATGACTGCGTCTGTACTTTGCACTGCAAAGATCACTGGATGTTGCCATCTCATTCAGATAAAGTTCCCATGCAGTTGCACCAGCCTCACTCTGACTCTTGCGTGCATTGTTGTCAAGCATAGAAAATTTGATCGTACTGTAAATGTGACCGGAAATTTAAAATGTTAGCTGACTGATGTAGTCACTAAATGAGGAATGAGTGTAGTACGTACTGAAGAACTCATAGTGGTTCTTTGGGTGCATCTGTAAACTCTATGTACTGTATCGCATTTTTTGTGTAGGTATTTTTTGCGTCAGTAATATTTTGTGCATTTACTTTAAATTGGTTATAAGTCATGAGGTAGTGAAGTCCAACCTGATAAGCGGTGTAGAAGGTAAATTGGACGGATGACAGTTTTCATAAGAAACATGAGGAGATAACTTGATTGGCAGATACCTCTTCTCCTAAGGGACATACTGCAGACACCATATGATCCCTTTAAACACACGTTACATAGCTGTCATTCAGCAAGAAAAGCTTCTAATGCCCCACGAACCCATTTATAGTGTGTGACATTTCCAGACCAGGTAGTCGCTACTATCATTAACTAACAGGGCATGCATCACTCACCTGCTTGTTAACAAGGCTGTTGTTTGCCATGCCTGATTCATGCCAACTTGCTGAATACAATAATGAAATCACGTTCAGCAGGATTTCCAGTCCGAGTTTACATGCACTAAAAGTCATCAGCTAGACAATTAGTATGTTAGGTCAAGTACATATACCAGTGACATGTTTTTGTGTTTCTGTGTTTACCTTTTTTTATATTATTACATAATTAAGAATTAGAGAAAATTGAATATCAAAGCAATTCAGGTTGGATATAATGCTTTAATTTTGCACCCCCAAGTTCTTGAGGGATATATTACAACTGTAATTCTTTAGCTGAGCCGCTGGCTGTTTATGGACGCCTGCTAACATGTTTCTTAGCAAAAAGCTACTGCAATGCCTGCCACTTTCCATAATCCTCATCTGTCATCCATGGAGAAGATTTCATAAGTTGGAATCAGAGTCCTTTTTTTCTCCTGGATGTTAGCAGTCTCTCTGAGGAGCAGACAAGCCATCTCAAGGTAAACATCAGATGAAGACACAGCTCTGAAATCACCCCACAACAAGGCCTGTGAGTGAAACTAAATTAGTGGTGCACAAATTCACTACTAAGGCAGCGATTTGTGTTTTGTTTATCGTACTCCCCATTGGTCTCCTTCATAGATCAATATTTGGTTTTTGATACCGTCTCAACATCATAAAATAAAATGTGGAAAAGAATAGCTTCCCTGCCACTGTCCCAGTCGATTTGTAGAAATTCTTCTGAGCCAGTGATTTTAGAACAAAACCTTGTTTCAGTGGGCATGTACAATACATTTCACAATTAACTGGGCTGGTATGAATTTACACTACAGCAGCACTCAACACACATGTTTTTACATGTCACTACATGTCACAAACGTGCATTTATGCATAGGTTTCAATGGAAGCTTCAGTTATAGCCGTAGTTTGTATAATTGTTCATATAATATTGATATGAACTATATTATATACTGTAGCTCTGTAGCCGATGGTTCCGCAGATTGAATCCAAGAAACAATACTTTCCATATTCTTGCAATTACTTTTCTACAATTATTTTCTCTTGTGTGCAACATTACGGTTCCCAATTAAAGTGAGAGTATCAAGGGTTACCTGGTACTTTAGACCTTCACCACAACATAATCACAGATTGTGCAAATTGTACAATTCAATTCAATTCAATTCAGTTTATTTTTATATAGCGCCCTTCACAACAGAGTTGTCCCAGGGCGCTTTACATGGGTGTGGTAGAACACATTGATATACATTGATGTAAATTATACATGGATCTTTGCCCTATTCCCAACCAGTGGCCTGTGGTAAGTCTTTTATACAGAAAATGTTGAATTCATCTAAAATCTGAATTTTTACTAGCAAATAAATGAAATGATTGTTCCTCAAGACCTAAGAAATGTACTTCAATAGACTTAAATCCATAAAACATGCCTATGGATAAAGTGTTCATTCAGCTCACCGTGTGTGTACAGTGACAACCTTTTCACTGTGTACCTTCATATTTATTTATTTATGAAATAGACAGCTAATCCATTGTTGTTTAATAATATTTTGCTAGTTATTCAAAAACGGTCTAATTCATTTCTGCATGTGGCTCTGACTTTCGTTTTAAGCATCTCTGTGCTGGAACAAGCCAAAGTAACATTTTTCTTTTGTTATTTTTTTTTCCCAGTTGCAATCAATGTTGTCAATAGATTATAGAAACATGGAGCCGAAAAAGAAATTGTATCTATTTCAATATTTATTTTGTGAGATAATCTGGATTTATAAGTATGCAGTTTGGATGAAGTGGATAATAACTGTTTTCATCTGGCTGAAATACATCATTACACAGAAGTATCATTAAGAATTATCACTCATCCATTCATTAGCAAACGATGACCAGTGTATTGACGTTGCCTCCTTTACCAACACATAATTAAATATATTACTGTTATTTACATTGGACATGATGCATTCACACTTTCATATTCTGTGCTGTTATCATGGTCACATGGAGGGGGCTGTACTGGTGTCTTTTGGTGAATATCCTGAAGACCTCTCCCCATGCACACACAGTGCAATAAATGTAGAACAAGCCAGCTGGGAATTTAAATCAATACAGAGCTGATAGTGGAATTACACGGTGGTGAAATCTGCATATTGACTGCCTCTGAAGCTTTGTAAGTGTCCACTACGTAAATCAATACAAGTAATGTTGCTATCGCCGATATGAAATAGGGGGAAAAAAGCCATGTTTTGTTTATTGTGTCCTCCCTCCCTCTCATATATTAGCAGATCAGACTCCTTGTGTGCGCCTGACCATTACCCAGAATGCATCTGGCGTGCCCCTACATGTTCCTCATTGTATGTTCTGCTGGCATCCACTGTACCCCTGCATGCACACACATTTAATTTGAACTTGGCAAATACACTGCAGACATTTTGTGAGATTGATCTCCTCTCTGGGAACAGGAATGTACATAGGGAAGGGGCCACAGAGGCACCGGTTCCAGCTGAAAGCTGACTCGCCCTCATAGGGCCCCGTCCGCTGTCACTCACTGATTCAAAACAGATCATTGGCTAATGATAAGATTGCCCCCTCTGTATGGCCCCTTTTATGTTCGCCACATAAAAAATCCTAGAAATACCCCTTTAGCAAATATTTGAAGATCCCCTACGAGCAATTGGAGTTTTTTTACTAAGAAATAAAAGAAGCAATTTCAGTCAGGGGGTTGCACAGTGGTTAGCACTGTTGTCTCACACATCTGGGACCAGAGTCTTTGCCATGGCCCCATGTGTGTGAAGTTTGCATGTTCCCCCTGTGTCATTGTGGGATTTCCTCTGGGTACTCTGGTTTCCTCTCCCAATCCAAAAATATGCTGAGGCTGATTGGAGTTTCTAAATTGTCTGTAGGTGTGAATGTACCCGGTGATGGGTTTGGTGCCCCATTCGGGATTGTTCCCTGCCTTGCACCAATTGACTCTGGAACCCCTGTGACCCTGAATAGGATAATAGGATAAGCAGTTTCAGAAAATGAATACGTTTCAGTTGCTGCTTTTTTTCCCAAAGATCACAAAAAGGCCTGCCTAGGAAGGTGAGATCACATCTGTCTCAGTAGTATGTTATACCAGCATCAATATCTATTGGCGCACTCTGTCACTTCAAATGAATTGGCTTCACTCCTTGTCTCTTACACTCAACCAACATCTCAGTTCATTCTTGTTGAGACTCTCTTGCTCATGATTTAGATGCAGAAAGACACATAAGGATGATTGACAGTTTTGTGTTTGTGTATGTTCTTTCATTTTTTTTGTAATTATAACATTGTTAGGGCTTCATTTCCACACAATGTGATAAAAACATGTAACTTTTTACCTTATGGGGACATTTTATTTTATAAAAGTCTGTGAATGCAGTCAAACTAAAAATTGATTCTTAATTACTAATGGTGTTATGGGTACATAGGGGTTGCAGTTATTATAGTTGTGACTAGGGTTATGCAAATAAATAAGTGGAGAGTCCCTATAAAGATATAGATACTTAATGTGTGTGTGTGTGTGTGTGTGTGTGTGTTTGAGAGAGAAAGAGAGAGAGAGACTCTGTGTGTGTGACAGAGAGAGAGAGAAGGAGACTGTGTATGACAGAGAGAGAGAGAGAGAGAGAGAGAGAAAGAGCAAGCAAACCTGGGCAGAGCATGGTTTATCATTTGTAGTTTCTATAGTTTCCATTGTACAATGAAATAACCAACTCCATACGATCACCGTGGCATTTTCCCTGCAAGGCTCAGATGACAGGGCTCATTGGCAGATGGGGGTGGCTGAAGGATATTTGTAACTCCACAGTTGTCATGGTAGAGGGCAACAAACAGCTCGGTCCAAGAGACAACAAAGAATGGATGAGGTTCAGCTCTGTCCCCATATCAATCAACTGTTGCTGGAGAGTCCAACTTCTACCTTTTCCCCACATAATATAATGGATGTATTTTACACATAACCTGGTTTTTCACAATTCACTGTAGATGTTTGTCTTATTCATTATTTTTAGGGGAATTACATGGGCCAACAATAATATATAACTATAATAATATACTTATAACACATATTATAATTTATTAATTCTACTGCACCGTTCAATAGTTTTCAGTTCTCTTATGTTTCCATAATGGCCTTTGAGAGTCACTTTAAAACCCAACGCCTGCTAAAGAAATAAAATGTAAATGTGAAAGGCATTATTTAGCCTTTCTGCGAACCACAGAGTACATCGGCAGGCATTTGAGATCATAATCTCAAGAGCCAACATGCAGCATTGACTTAACAGTGGCAAGATGATAACATGTAGATGTCTAGATAGGAGAAAGGCCAGCCTCCGCATTCATGTCAGCTTCAGTCCGTTTTGGTATCCTGTCATACACATCCTGAGCTGTGTGTGGTGGCATTTTGGGTTGTTCTTCAGCACAAAAAGCCTCCAGTTCCTTCAGGGAAGAATGAGGTGGAACCCTATTTCACACACTGCTGTCCAGAACTCCCCAAAAAGATCAAAAATGTTTAGATCTAGTGGCTGTTGAAGCCGTGAAAGGTTCTAGCTTCACTTTGATGTTCATGAAACTTCTCCTGAAATTGCTTCACAGTCTGTATGAAGGCATTATCATCTTGGGATATGAGAACATCATGAGGGATCAGTGTCAGCACCACTGGGAGCTTCTGGTTCTGTAATATATATCTACATCCCTTGGCACTTATACGACCATGCAGAGCAATCAGCTAACCTATCGACAGCCACTAGGTGGCTTCCCACTGTGGGATGAAAGCTTCCTTTGTTATTCTCCAAAGGTAAAAAGTCTCAGGACCCTGGCAAGGGTGCCGCCGCCAAACCGGCCGAGAACTTTAATCATCCCCAGTTAACAATTTTTACCAACATCTTATAGAGGTGGGAGTCTACCAGAGATGACATTTGTCTAGGGCTGTTATGGGCTCAGGACATGCTGCAGGTGGGGAAAAGGTGACAATCCACTTGCGACTCCAAGAGACAACAGGGGTTTATTTGGGAAACTAAACATTCACTGGGAACAAGTTACAAAAATAACAGCACAATGAGAAGTCAGAACCAAAGAGGGTAAAAACACTACAAACAGCACTAGGAACAAACCTACAAAGGAAACCTAGCAGAGTAGCACCCATTAACAAAGCATAGAGTAACATCTCACACAATGACTAACTGAGGATATGAACAAAAGCAGGCACGTAAATACACTGATGACAAGAACTAACAAAAGGCAGGAGTGAATCATCAGAAACAACCAATCGATAATGGCATAGGGAAAAAATACACAGATGAAGTAAGACTAATGAACACAGAACTAAGGAATGTGCAAGACCTGAATCTAAGGAAACAAGGAAATTCTTCACTAGAAGACAATAATGAAACAAGAAAAACACAACATAACCAAGGCAAAGAACTATAAAGACAAAACAACCTCAGGGATAAAAAGCATCAAACTAATGATAAAATAATAAGTAACCAACAGGTGGCCAGCCTCAAACCCACAACCACCGACAGGGAGCGGGGAAGGGCAGCCAACTGCTCAGCCCATTCAGCCCTGCATTGGCCTGGGTGAACAGATACACATACTAGGGACAACAATAACCCACAAATTAAACAAAACAAGGGAGGCTGGCTTTCAACCATAACTGTAGGGTTATAGCCTCTGTGCTACACACTCGGCCCATTGAGCTATGCAGCAGTCTGGGAAGTAGGGAAAACACACAAGGGTCTAATACAAAGTCAGGAGGGAACAGGGTAACTAGCAACACCTGCTGGCCAAGTGGGGAAGTGACATAAAGGGCAGGGATGGTTGGGCACTGACCCTGACAAAGGCACCACATAGGCTACTGCTACTGATCTTGCAATGTAAGAAAAAGGATGAAAGATGCCTCAAAAGACAATATTACTTTTCTCTTGTTACTCTCAAGTCCAGGTTTCGTGCTCCTTGCACCAGGTCATCCGTCTATCTGCGTCGATCTTGGATACGAGTGGTTTCTAAATGGCCATGAATCCCAGGTTTGTGATGCTCACGACAAATAGTTTTTGTTGAGGCTGGGTCACAGAGGTGCTGATTCAGTTCTGTGGTAATCTTTGAGATTGTACTTTTGTGATATTCAGCAACTATCCTGTTAAGGGTTTGTCTATTCGAGTTAGAAAGCTCAACTTTTGGCCATTGTTCCATTTTGCTGATACAGTGTTTCCATGCTCAGTACATGTCATCATGGTTTCTTTGGACTGTTTCCCACGATACATTAATTTTACTGGTTTTCTGACTGATCCAATACCGATACAATACGGGCCTATTTTGAATTCTTTTGGTTTCCTTCTGTTGCTTTGAAAACTCACATAAGAATGTGCTGGTTGTCAAACCTCTTTCATAGCTAATACACGCTGCGAAATGGCTTTCAGCATAACATAAATCACCTGTGTAGCTACATTTATAATTATTTCAAAGTTAAAGTTCCAGGGTTTAATGTGGAGTTCCTCTTAATTTTCCCACCCATTATGTGTTGATATGTTATAAAAAGCATGAATGGACCCAACTCTTGTAAGTGGCACTTCAGCCACTTCAGCCACTAGCTTTGCAGTAAAAGGGGCTAACATGCTAAACAGGAGTTTGAGACAGGCACTTCAGCGACCAATAGAAAAGGCAACATAAGATAAGATAAGATAAGATGCACAGAGCAGTGAAATGTGATTTAACAGCAGCCCAGCCAGAAGTACAGCATATACAATATGCATAGACAAGTAAATAAAGAAAAGCACAGATAGACATAGAAAAGCACAATATACACATCATGTATGAGATCAGAAATGTATATACAGTAACAGTGCATAATGGAATCAATGCAGCATATCAAATAGGTGCAAATAACAGAATTATGGTTGGAGCAATAGATCCTGTTGCACACTGGCATGCATGGTAATCATGTGATACCAGAGGGGTGTGGCTTCCATGAAGTACTGAGTTTCAGCTGGAGTCCGGTAACTTTAATGATGTGCAGGGCCCTGCTCCTTAGGTACCACCACTGTAGAAAAAGAGCTTTCAAAGAAAAGGGAGATATCACTGTATGGGCCTTCACACATCTCTCAGCTGCAGAGGGTGTGAGGCCCCCTGCTTGGCCACTGCAGAGGAGACAGTGACACCTTCCAGCAGGTAGCGGCCCCCTGCTGCTTGGCTGCACGGGAACTTACACAGAACCATGGCTGCTGTCCCTGCATGCAGGAATCCCTTTGTTCTGGGTTCCTGAGCCAGGATACGCCCTTGAGAACCCCCCTTCAATACTATACGGGCGACCACGTGTTTTGGGAATTCCAAGGAACCTGCAAACAGTGAAAAATGTTTGAAAATAACATGTTATAGGCTCATGCTGTTAAAAACGTAAACAAGAAACTGTCTCCTTTTGTCAGAATTATGCAAAACCACAGCTCTATTCGCACTGCAAATTAATTTGATAATCAATTATAGTTGTTATATATAATTATATTGCATATATATATATATATATATATATATATATATAATTAGAATGATTAATTATTTAATTCACAGTGTGAACTGTAATAAGATCCAAAAGTAAATATTTTAGACTTCAGACCCATTTGTATTTATAATTGCATAATGTAAAAGGTTATATTACAGCACCATCAATTTAACAGTCATGAATTAGTCATGGAAAAAGGGGGGGGTGTTCTGAGAATCCGGAGCAGCTGCTACAGAGGCTTTACCCATCCATCCATCCATCCATCCATCCATCCATCCATCCATCCATCCATCTTCCAACTATTTATCCTGTTCAGGGATTTACACATGCAGTTAGAATATACATATTTACATTCAGAAAGGTGGTGGTGTGTGGTACATACTATGGCATGATCGGAAGGTTGTGAATTCAAACCCTGTGGTCGGAAGAGTGATGTCACTGTCGGGCTCCTAAGCACTGCCCTTAACCCCCAATTGCTCTAGAGACCGCCTGTCAATGTTTTGTCAGTGTATGTTCCTTAAAAAAAGTCAACATAATAAATAGATGTAAACGAGATGAGCAGAGGACCCCTAGCAAGCGTCAGGGCAATCGGGAGCTCAGATGGCATTCGGGAGCATCTGCCAGAGTGACCTTCCTGGCTTACGGCATCTGGGAATCCACATTACACACTACACACTCCGACAAATGCTAATGTATGTGAACCCGTCACAACCACAGAATCTGAACTGAAGGGACCCATCCATCAGACACGTCTATCATGATACACTCTAATGAAGTTTCCGTCAGAATGTTTGAATATGTATATTGAGTTAAAGTGTTTGTTTTCCCCCTTGAAACTATACATTACCTTCTGCATTCGATTGACATTTTTACTAAGGCTGGAATTTTGTGTTGATATGTTGCTACAATATTTTATCAAAATATTTATGAATTGCTCATATTTTTTATGAATCCATGAAGCATTATACATATGCACAAAGAAATTACAATCAAGTATGTCAATCAATGGCAGTGAATAATTTAGCAGCTAAAATAAATAGTATTTTATTGCTGTCTATGTTGGGCCCCATCGGCTGAGAATGTTGCCCTTGTAAGAGTGTCAGAGTTTATATAGATGCATCAAGATCCAAGCTCCAAGTTCTATATGTGTGTGTGTGTGTGTGTGTGTGTGTATGTATGCATATATGTATATATGCCTGCAGGTGATGAACGAGATTCATTTCCTAAGCCTGTCCTTAAGTCGATTTTGTAGGCAAATCAGACATGGACATGAACAGTGTTACTGTACGGGTTCCCCCCATCCCCCACCCCATTGGCCCCCTTAAATGTTTAAAAATATAAATAAATATCTAGCGAGTGGAGTCAGAAGATGGTAGCTAGCTGGTTAGCAGGATTTGCTATTTCAGCATCGCCTAAGTGCTGAACGGAATATTTAGTATACTGACAGTTTGTGGCCCCAATGTGGGGCTCTAAATCTTGGGGGCCCGAAGGAAAGGGATGGTTCGAGTGGTGGTACATGCTGCCGCTCTCACTCCACAATCTCTGCCTCCATCTGAAGCCTTTGTAAGCGTGCACAGAGAGCTGGGCGGTTGTGCCACACGCTGGAGACTCGGGCAAGTACTGAATTGGACTTTGGGGCCTGCTCTCCGGGCAGCACCAGGCAGGATCAGCACCACAGGCCTGAGCATTCAGTCCCCATTATCCCCCTCAGACTATAAAAATGTGAGTGTGGCTTCACTGGCCTGTAGCCAGCCTGAGCAGGCCCTTCAAAGAAAAGTGAAGGCGGGCTTATCTGTGCGCTAGGACAGATGAGACACAAATGTGCAGGAATTGCTCGGAGAGTCACTGGATCTGCACGACCACCTTCTCGCACCGCTCCTGAGTCATTGCCAAAAATAAGAGAGCCTGCGGTTTCAAAGTGCCGCAGTCCATCCTGCAGCAAGGCATGCGACGGAGAGGTGGAACGGGCCCTTGAGTCCAGCAAAGATAATGCATCTTCCAGGTCGCACATGCGCCCCCAGGTCCCGAGGAAAGTCCTACGTTTGCGTTAACACTGTCACACAGGACCCAGTGTGGCTGCGGCGACCATGTGGCACCACTTGTTACGGAAAGGCGCTAAAATGTGATCTGTTCACATGCATAGATGCAGAGAGAAGTGCATTCAGGGGACGAGGATGGCGTCAGGGGGCAGGTTTTCTTAGTGATTATGCTGCTTGCAGGAACCACAACAGGCTAACAACAGGCTAAACTAAATAAATAGTTAACTAGTAGAGTCAGATGTCAGCCATAGCTAGCTGGTTAGCCAAATAGGCTGTTTCAGTGTCTCATAAGCAAGGAATGCATCTATTTAATATCTAGCGTAGTCACTGTTTGTGGCCAAACATCAGGGCCCACACGCGAAATGTGTGGTTTGAGTGGCGTAAACACTACTGCTACAGGTTCTTCTGCTGTTTTTCTCCTCACATAAGAAATCAAAATGTCTCCCGTCTGTATTTTTGTTTGCTCTGTTTTTTTTTTTGTTAAATAGGCACTCAAGATGCTAATTTTTAACTTTCATTTAAAATATATCTGTCCTGCAACATTCCCAGAATGCTGTTTCCGTGAAGAGAATCGTCATTATCTTTGTGATGATGTTTATTTAAGGACCTGACTTTTTGCTGCCTCCATGTTGGATTCTGCCAAAAACCAGCTTTTATCTCTTTTCTCCGCTATCAGTGAGGCGGTAGCGACAAGCCGGGGCTGCTGCTTTGGAAAGCGATAAAACGGTAACAGGAACGGCTGAACAGCTAAAGAAGTGGGCTGCTTAACTGTAAGGTATTGCATTTCACACCTTGGAAATGCACAATCATCCTAAGTTTTTAAAATAAAATCTGAACCAGAGCAATTATAATATTTTGCTTCATTTGTGCAGGCTTCCCTAAGCTGTCTTCTGTGGTCTTAAAAGCACCGTCAAACGCATGTTTGTGTGGGGAAACTGTGGGGATATTAAAAAAAAAGTCCTATTAGCTTTGGCCTGAATGCTGGACTAGCCTTTGATGGACTAAGCACAGGCGTTTCATCACACCGCTAAGCAGAATGTCAGGATGAAAAACAGCTTCACCCTGTGATCTGAGAAGATGACAGAAAGTGGGGAAAAAATGGGAGATTTGGCTAAAAGGAAGCCAAAGAGGAAATCATATTTGTGCTCCCCCCGCCAGCCAGATGGGGGTGTCTAAGCAACTGTCATATATGGCTTGGGTTGGTGAAAAGAGCCCCTTAATCCCACTTAAGATGGACAGAAGCTCTGAGACACGATTCTTCTGCTCTCCGCTTTGGAGCAGACAAGGTGTAGGCGGAACTTCAAAGGCACGTATCCCATGATCCCCCTGGCTAGTGCACCGAATTTTGGTAAGGCTCTGTCTGTCTTCTCCAGGAGGTTGCAATGCAGGGGTCTCAAACTCTGGTCTTACCCTCATTTAACACACCTGATTCAACTCCTTGTGCTAATTACCACACAGTTCCTGAGCTGAATCATTTGTGGTGGACGAGGGAAAGAACTAAGCTACACAGGGCTCCGGTCCCCCAGGACTGGAGATTGAGACCCCTGTTGTAAAGCCTGCCATGCTGCATGCATGCCACCTGGGGGGGGGGGGTCATCTCCTGGACAGATACAGCGATCCCGCCAGGGGCCCGCTAGGGGCCACTGGGCTGTAAGATTATTCCCACCCTGTATGTCATTCCCACAAAAGCCAGCACCTCCTATTGTATTTTGACCAACATATTGTGGTGATGGGTCATTCCAATTGAGGGTTAAGGGCCCAGCTCAGGGTCCCAGTGGTGAAATCACTTTGCCAGCCATGGAATTTCAACTAGTGACCTTGCGATCATAGGCACGGCATCCTAACCTGAGTCATGCCGCCCCCATGACTTAGTCAGGTGACAGGCACAGTTCACTTCAAACTCTTCCATCTGCACCTCGGTTCAGCATTTCTGCATGCGGCTCTGTTGTGTTTCGGCAGGAAGTTGGATCACAGCCAAAGACAGAGGCCTGAGAGAGTGAGAGCGGGAGAGCAGGAGGCAAATTTCCGCACTAAGCTTTTTTTTCCCTTTACTACAGAAACAGCAGCATTTTCACACAAAAAAATCCCCTGAATGCTTTTTTTGTTCTTATTCAATTTCTAAAAAAGTCGACCTCTAGTAATACCACTCAAGTAATGTCTGTTGCTTAAATGCCCAGTGTGTTTTCTAAAACTCCATTGCACGTGATTGTTCTTACGTCGTATAGATTGGAACATACAGCTATGAGGGGAGGTGAGTAGGAGAAGCTCAACCTGGTGTACATATATCCCACGTTCATTGTCATGAGTACATAAAAGATAAGAGAGAATTGCTGCAGTGAGGATGCAGACCTCAGAGGAAAACATTGTCTGTTTATAAAACGGATTTAACAATGCATCAGTTGAAACTGGATTGCTCTACGTAGCATGGCAACAATGCACCGGAAACATCTTTAAATACCTTTCTCAATTATAGTGCCACAAATGAAAACTCATTTCACAAAGGCATTTAAATGGCTGGTCGCTTTTGAATAAAATAGCTCCCACCCTCAGAAACCGCAGAAGTAATTCTTTGCTTGGCAGGGACTCCGCGATACGAGCTCTGCCATTGTTTTAGGATCAAATAAAAGCAGTGAAACAACTGCTATTTAATTAGCCTAAAGTATAGCTTACAAGAATGGAAGAATCCCAGTAGGAACGGCAAAGTCTATTAGTTTCATTCCTTTTCCGATTAAAACCACTTCACGTATGAACTCTTTCAATTCCAAAATGATCTGAATTACCTTTCGCCCAATGTCACCCTGACACAACGGACCCGGAGGTCCACAGGAGAGCTTGTCTGTGAGGTCCAGAGAGTACAAATACAGCCCAAGATTTTGCTTCAACCAAGCAGTTTAGTGCTCTATGGTGGCGACTATTTATACTCAACTGGTTCGTTGAAACAAAACCTGAATCATCCACCCCAGTTCCTGCAGGATGGCTATTGTGGCGGAAATAAAAGGAATCAGAAGACAGTTATGCAGATATCTGACCCAAAACAGCACCTCCCCAATATGTAGTGTTAATTGTGGTTAAAGGTGATTAAAGGTGAATGTTCTGTGGCTAACATGACTGTACCCAGTGATGGTCAACTCCTTAGGTAACATAGATGGTTGCAGACTTACCAAGTCAATTTCACTTCGACTAGGACAGGGGGCGCCGGCGGTCAAGCCTAGGCTGCCACGTCGTACCACAAAACTGAAACATAATTATTGAACATAATCATGTTTCTATCCATTTTCTCTAACTGCTTGTCCTATTCAGGGGCGTCTGGAGCCTGTCCTGGAATCTCTGGGCACAAAGTGGGGAACAACCCAGAACGGGGTGCCAACCCATCTAAAAATGTTTTAAAAACTGATATTGTCTTTTTCTATACTGATGTTCGAAATCTATAGTGGAATGTATAATATGTAGGACTTTGGACAAAGGGGACAATGGCGAATAGACACTAGGTCCGGGAGGAACCCCACTCTCCCTGCCCAGCAGCTGAAGAAAGCCCCATGGCATTATGGGAGGATAGCAGCCCTGAGGCTCTGCAATGATTCAATAGGTGTAAAACTTACTGGGGGATGGTGGGATAAAATACCCCAGAGCTGCGTGGATTGAGGGTGTGTTACTCTGTTAAGAGGTGGGTGGATTGGTGGGGCGTGTTATTTTGTTAAAAGCTGGGTGCCAAATTTCCAATGAATGTTTCATAAGCTTCATGCCCTGAATCTCATGGTTGCTGCACAATTTCTGGCTTTTTATTATTCTAACTCACTTGGGCTATAACACTCAGTGCTGTAATTTGGTATAATTACACGTTGTGGACAGTGGACACGACTTGCCCTGTTGCTGAAGTTTTTAGCTGTACTCTCTTAGTAAAATTTGCACAATGTTAATTGATGCCTAAATTCAGGGATGCTGTCCATTCAGAATTTTTTAGGTCAATGGTTACGCCAGAAAGGGTCTGGTTCTGCTGTAGTCTTTCCAGTTCAACTGAGTGAAAAGTAAACAAAATGGAAGAAGATAAACTCAGTAACTTTCTTCTGTTTTCCCAAAAGCATCAACAATGAAAAAAAGCTAAACATTACATTATCCGTCCATCTATCTACTCATCCCAGTCAGGGTCATAGTCTATCCATAGCTAGACATTGCATCATCTATAATAATTTAATAAACAAAAAATATGTTTTTGAAAAATAATAAGCTAGCGATGAATGTTTGTATAATGGCCTGATACCTGCTTAGATAGTTATAAATGCATTATATTAATGACACCGGTGTCTGGCTCTTAAAGAATAAATCATCCTGTTAAACTGATTCATGTTCTGCAGACACGGCTGTATCTATTTTATTACAATATTAATTTCATGTAAGTGATGTATGGAATGGAGGTGGGGGTAGCCCTTGGAGAAGCTCTCCAGGCAGCCCCGTGCATCTCTACACTGGCATATGACATTCCTCTTTATCCCCAGAGTGTCACATATCACTTGGATTTGGAGGGATGGGGGCATTAAAGGGGCAATAATTCATACAGAGGTGCTTATTATTAGCCAATGGTATGTTTTGGATCTGAGAGTGAGAGGGGAGGGAGCCAATCAGCTTTCAGCTGGCACCCCAGGTAGCATGCACCTTTGTTCAAATGCTCTGCAGGTTCGGACTTCCGGCCACGCGGCTCCTGGCGTGGGAACGGCAGGTACACGCATGTGCCGTCCTCTGCATGTGCAGCCCACTGACGGGTCCTGGTCACTGGCCAGTGCCCTGAATGACCTTTGATTTAATGAACCTTTTAATAGCTGCATGGTTGACTGCTCAGAATCAGTGGTGCTGGGGCGGGGGGGTTGTATCCTGTCGGACTCAGAGTGAGAAATAGGAACATCTGAAGCAAAGGGAGAAAATTCAGCTCTGAATTACATTTACCACCCAGGCTATGGGGCCCTGCATTTTGTCAGGCTTTGAAACAGGCAGAAACCTGTTGGCGTGATCTTCTAACGTGAGGCTTAGATTCCCTTCCCGGGGGGGGGGGGGGGGGGGGGGGGGGGGGGGGGGGGGGGGGGGGGGGGGGGGGGGGGGGGGGGGGGGGGGG
>JABFEA020000010.1:19149431-19162217 GCA_019775915.2 Cyphomyrus plagiostoma | reverse complement strand
GGGCCAACATTTCTAAAGAATGCTTTCAGCACCTTGTTGAATCAATGCCACGTAGAATTAAGGCAGTTCTGAAGGCTTAAGGGGGTCAAACACCCTTTTAGTATGGTGTTCCTAATAATCCTTTAGGTGAGTGCATATATATATATATATATATATATATGTGTGTGTGGGAGAAATGGTGACCTCACACATCCAGGGTTGTGGCTTCAAACTCCACATAAGATGCAGACTTCTTTATGGATCCAGGGGGTGTTATTCTGAGTATTCAGGCTTCTTCCCACAGCCCAAAGACATGTTAGACTACATTCCCAAAATTACGTGCCCTGTGACTGATTGATTTCCCATCCTTAGTGAGCCCCAGCATTGTGCCCTATGGTCCCCCCACCCTACACCCCCCATGACCCTGTCCAAATTTAGTAATTGAGATACAGTGTCTTGATGTCAGGGCAAAGGACATGGGGGCAGGCAAGGTTATAAAGTAAAATGGGTTGTATTTTAATCAAAAGAACAACAGCTAGAAACAAACACAATCTTGGGGGATCAAAATGGTTGGAACGAAAGAAGGCTGGGCACAGGCAATGTACAAGAAGCAGCTGGAACAATTAACATAAGGGCAGGAACAAGAGGTAGGACAAGGAAAGAACAGACATGACCACGCTAGGGAGGAAACAGGAGGGTCAGATGGGCAGGGCGTGATACCAAATTAGATGTATGGATGTTTAAAACAGTCTATAAAAGACACATCAGACATTATGATATAGAGGAGGTGCACAAAATAACATCAAATCATACAGTAACATCAAGGATCTAATAAGAAGATTTACCAAGCACGACATAAGCCCTGAACTGTCTGCGGTGGGATCTTCAGCATTCTTCAAGAAGAAAAGCCACCAGGTCTTTGAGGGATAAAGGTGGAAATCTATTTCAGACTCTGTGTTCCAGAACTTGACATAAGAGCTCAATAATATTTAGATCCAGTGATTGGTGGAGGGCCTGTTTGGGGTTTTACATCATCTTGCTGTATATGACCTTTGTTCAGTGGTAATCTTGGAGGCTGTACTTTTATGGTATTGAGCAACTATCCTATTAAGTGTCCACCTGTCTCTGAGAGCTTTGGCGTGTGATTGCTGTTCATATTTTTCTGATGCATATATTTGAAATATGCTGTCATTTATTTATCTATCTGAGCTGATTGTCAAACCTTTTCATTGTTGACACATACTGCCAATTGGTGTTTAATTAATTAAGAATCAACATTGGAGCATCCTGGCATCTTGGAATGTTTTTAAGTTATCTTATTTACCTGCATTGGTTTCCCACATTTGTTTCTTTACACAAAAAATGGTGGGTGACAGAGGGAAAATACAACAAAACCTTAAATCCTTCGATTCACATCTACAATCAGTCATGTCTCAACCACTCCTGTGCAATACACACAATATTTGTATTATTTTGTCATGATCTATCTCCATTGGCCCTGTTGTGTTCTTGTTTATCCAGCAGAGGTTGCTGGTCATCCCATTTCCTTTCTGATTACCTCACCTGTTCCCTGTTACCTGTGAATCCTAGTGTTTGATTCGCGGTTAATAGTTCACATTTGTCCCTCATGTTACCCTCATTGTCAGTGTGTATATGTGTCTGCCCCAGTTCTACTCCTTTGTCGGTCATTGTAAATGTTAGTGTTAATGCTTCCTCTTGGTTCCTGCTTGTATTAGTGTTTGGCATTACCTACCCTGTATCTAGTTCTATTAACCTATTCTCCCTGTCTCTGTTTTTACCTGTTTTGATTCTTTTATTACTTTTTGTGTGTTTCTGTTCTAAAATAAAGTGCCCTCTGTTCACCTACAGCTGCATATGGATCATTATTCTTTCCCAACACTCTGTCATGACGTATATGTTTACATTGCATTATGTTTACATATTTATTTTTGAACTTTCACTCATATTTGTCTTATGGAAGTACCTTTGTATTTGTGTTTTATGTCTACTTTGTGTTTTCTTTTGGCTGAACGGACATGCAGAATGAGCTTCCCACTGCATAGCATCACTGACTGTTTACTGCGCACATGACAATGAACTCTCGAATCTTGAATCTACAAGATGTCTCGCAGGCCTGATAAATTCTAGCATAGGTTAACACTTACGGATGCCATTGAGGTAAACATCAGTGGCTTATTTCCAAAGTCTGTGCCCGGGAATCTAGAGCGGATAAACATCTGCAGTCAAGTATACTCCCTGTCAAAAAGCGAGCCTTCAGTCACCAGCTTCACAATACTACCGGGTTAAAAAAACTGAACAAGTGTAAAACAGCACAATGTATTGGGTAAAAGGCTTTCTTATTTTGGAAAAGCAGTGCTGCAGAATGGGAAAGGGAGGGCGGAATAGACCTGCAAATAGGCTGACCTCTGCTCCGAAACAGAATGTATCTAAAGAAAAAAAAATAGTGCAGGAAAACTTGTGAAAAGATATATGCACAATGAACGGCCTTTGTGCTCAGAGAAAGCCAGAGATTGAAGGGGAAGTAGAAAACTAAAAATCTCTCTGCAAAATAAAGCGTTTCTTGCCTTTTGATGTATGTCAGAGTGAATAGATGAAAATTGAAGTCTAACATCTAAATTGCTATATTCGAAAAAGGAATTTGATTGTCCCAGTTAATGTGAGTCTGTGGCATTTCTTGCAGCTGGATTTTTGTCAGGGTCTACCCACCTCAACCTCCCCACTCCCCCCGACCCCTGCCTCGGAAAACCTAAATTGGGGGGAAAATTACTCTTCGATGTGCTCTCACAACGGAGAGCGGAGCTGACATTTGGAGCAGATAATACAGGCTAATATAAGTTTTTTCCACACTGCTCTCTTTTGTGCTCTCACAAGCAAGCGCTGATCTGCGAGTACATGAGCGTAAATGGTCTCATTAATCCCGTCAGTCAACAACAACAAGCGAATCGTCGGCGGTGAATCTCGAGTAGGAGAAGCGGGCGGGGTCGCTCTCCGGGGGAGGGTGCCGCTGAATGTGCAATCATCGGGCTATGTAATTTTCTGTATTTTTTTAATATTTTTTTTGCGCTCCGTCATTATTCAGTCCCGTTGCTGTCGCGATCGTCTCTCTCCTTCCTTTCCGAGGAGAGTCAGCGATCGGGGGGGGGGGGGTGGGACGCGATACGACACGCAGCGGGACGCTTAATCTCGCTTTTATCGGAGTAATTAACATTTCTTTGAACTCGTCGCAGTCGGCATTACCAATTAGATAGCTGTGTGACTCCTCAAAATACATATAAGAGGCTTTGATATCAGACCGCGCAACAAATGAATCATCCGATGTATTCATCGTGAAAAAAGCACAGGCAAAATAAAATAAGATAAAAATGGGGAAATATCTTTGAGTGTTCCGGATATGTCATTTATATACTTATTTTACTGTGATTATTTCATTTTTATATTAAACGCGCAAACGTGGATTTGTGGATTTTATTGCATACGCCGCCCGTTCCTGATTTAAAAAACTCCACATGAGTAACAGTGTTGAGGTACCACCTCTGCACCACTTCTCCATGCAGAGTTACTGATTAGTGGGGCATGACATCACCGTGGACCATGTGTTTTTTCAGTAAATAGGACTGCCGTAAGTTCTTGTCTGTTCTTTAACAATGGCTCAGCCCTGAATCTAGTGAAGTTATTTATTAGTTTTTGTAGAAATCTGATATAATTATGGGCAGAATAGTGGTTTAGTGGGTAGCATTGTAGCTTCACACCTCCAGGGTTGTGGATTTTATTTCTCTGTGGAGTTTGCATGTTCTCCTCGTGTTTGTGAAGTTTTTCTCCTCAGTCCTGAGGTTCAAAGACATGCGGATATGATAATCAGTGTCTCTAAATTATCCTAAATATACCCCATAGTAAGTGACAGAGGGTGACTGTGTGTACAGATCGAACAGCGGTTCCTGGAACACTAGCCCTGCACGAGATGTGCCCTTATGAAACATGAAAGAATGGATGGATGGAAGGATGGATGGATGATTTTGCTGTAGAGTCTAGCAAGAATTTCTGAGACTCCACAGATATGCATATAAACACATTTGCTATTTACAATAATAGCGTTTCTAACATTCCATAAGCAATGTTATATGTGGTCATGGGGCAAAAGCCGAGTATCAAGTAGGGAACAGAGGTGCCACGTGTGATCTAGGGTTTAAATAGAGATTTTGGGCCCCCTGGTAAAACGTGTGCAGTGTTACATAGCCTATCATTCTGTGTATTCACAGCCCCCCATGAACTGCTGGGCCCGCCAGTATCTATGGCCCTCTGGCAAGTCACGTAGAAGCCAATCTCACAAACAAGTTATGTTTATGACCCCCACATAGGGAGTGAACATAGGGAGTTTTGGGGTGGAGTCACAACAACTGGCCGTCAGGGGGCCTATTCAAGGCAGACTCTTCCACTTCCTCCAACCACTTTGGCAAGCTGCCCTTTTCTTCCCCAGGCCTCTGGGAAAAGGAAGCCACCTGGAGTATTTATTGGAGTATTTATTCATTGCTCTTCTGATGGGTGGATTTAAGGGTGTGGCTTGATCCTCCAATAAATTGCTGGTGGTGCACTTTGGACAGGTGGCTGCTGTCCAGGGTGCTGGAGGAGAAGAATGAAGAACGTGCACCTGTTCGTCATGGTGGCAGTGAGCTGTGGTTGTGCTGCAGGCTGTGTCATCACCCTATATATATATATGTGTGTGTGTGTGTGTGAGTCACTATGCTAATCCAGAAACCGTTAGGCAAATAAATGCTGACTGAGCGTCTGTCTGCATATTGTTTGTGAAAATGTGTCTGGACTTCACGCTCCTCTATGAATTCGCTGTAAATGTTTTGGTTTTAACTGAATAATCTCAAATTTAAACAGATGAACATCTGACAGGCATCCGGCGTCGGCCAGCATCCACTTGCACAGAGCGGGCAGTTATCTGACGACGCGTGGGCCTGCCTGCGTCCCACCGGGGCGTCCCCTTCTCCTCCTGCTTCGGTTCCACGGCTCTGAACAGACACCAGAACATACTGGGAGATAAATTGTCAGGGGCAGGAATGGCGGGGCCAAATAAAGCCTTCACAAACGGGGACTTATCTCTCAGGAGCAAATGGGCTGAAATAGTCAGATAATGCAGAACAGGGGCCCCTGGTAGGAAGCGGGGGAATCCAGACGCCAAGGTTTCTTCATCTTCCATTCTCAGCCCCTCGTCCTGTATGCAGCTCTGTTAGCACAGAGAAAACACAAATGAAATGATAACGACCTCGGCGATCGTCAGGAGCGATGAGCTATGCGATTTTACTGCCAGCCAAAATATCGCGTCATTGAAAAACAGCTCGTCCTCCAAAAAAAAAACGCCGTCCCATTAAAGAAAAAAAAAAACATGCTTCAATTGCAGTTGTTAGCAGGTGCCGACAATTATCGGAAGCAGGTGCGTGGTTCGGGGCACCTGAATTTCATGCAAATATCATGGCATAACTGGGGGTTGTATGTGAGTAAGGTTTGCGGTGTTAATGAAATAGAATAAAAAATCACAGAGACTAACATCTCCGTTTGATGTCTGGGATGCTGTGTTTGTTCTTTTTTAACACCAGTGATAGCTTTGCCTTTGTTGTATTGATCGATTAAAAATAAAACAAAGCAGCCCCCAAATACACAAACAGCACTCCGGAAGCTGACCAAAGACAGACTCAGAAGAGCTGCTAATAATGTTCTGCACCACAGAATTTGGGATTAAAAGGTCTTTCTAAAGACAATGGCCATTGAAATTTCACTTCAGGATATGACCCATGGATCCTATAGCTGAGGAGGACAATAAGAATACTTTAACTGTACTTGACTGTGATTCCAATCCAAAAAAACAGTGCTCGTTGCTGTCTTAAAATTGGCTCACTGTCCTGCAGGTTGACAGCCTCTCCGTGTGGGGTCTTGTTGGACAGGAGCCGTGGGTTATAGGCCGTCCTCTGAATGCATTGGCAACATGGGGAGGGGAACTTCAGCGTAGCATAGAGGAGGATGGCTGGAATTCTGCTCAGCCAATGGCAGCTCCTGGGGAAGGAGTTTCTCTCTCAGCTCCATGACACAGCAGATGTTCTGTCCCCTCCACCAAGGAGGTGATAGGTCATGATGGTAGGGCGGCATGCTTGTAGAGAGCACACGCCCACGCAGCCCATGGACACTGTAGGAGGAAGGGGAGCAGGCAGACGAGGGGGAAGAACAAGGCGAAGGCAAGCACGTCGAGTATCTCAGCCTCAGCGGGTGAAATGTCTCTGTATGGCTTTGGCAGAAGCCATCTGGCTGCCATGATTCACAGCGAACACCCGGGCTCGTAATGAGCGGGCCATCCTTCAGCTGAAAAAGAGCCCTGAATTTGGGATTCCTTCTTATATGCAGTCCCACAGCCAACCACAGGGGGCACCATCTCACCAGGTCGCACATCATTCTGGAACATAAAATATTCATGGCACCAGACAGAAATGGAGCTTAGCATAAATTGTGGATCATGATACTGGTTTTGTATTATTTTGGACAGGGATGACATGGTTGGAAGTGCTGCAAACACCATGAGGTCATGTGGCTCGATGTCTCTAAATCACTCTCAGAGTGTGTGTGTGTGCGCGCGCACGTGTGTGTGTGAGTGCGCTTTGTATTGAGTCTTCCTTGTTGCTCAGGGTTTTCAATGCTGAGACCATGAACTGGATGACTGGATCTATATAACATAAGTAAATGAAAATTAAGTACCTCAGAACTCGAACTTAATCCTTTAAGAACTCCAGATAGAATCCTAAAAAGTTCGAGATCGGATCGAATAAGAAATAATGTAAAACCAAATTAATTGGTTCCCGGCCCCAAAAAATTACACCTGAATATGTTTTTTAGCATTGAACCGGATAAAACAAGAAGAACATATACTGTACTAAACACATCTAAGCATATTTACCAAAACATTTGTAAAGAAAGAAAATAAATGTATTGAAACAATGTCTCCTGCCATGATCGTCCGCTCCTTCCGTGTGCCACGCCCCCATGTTAACCCCGTGTGGAATCCCCGTTGGATCAGCTGTTTTTGCTTGTTGTCATTAGTCCTCTGTATTTCGTCCGCGTTTGAGTTTGTTTCCCCAGTTCGGTCATTGTATTGTCTGTCTGTGTTTTGCCTGCCTTACCTGTAATTAAACCCCGATACCCTGACATCTGCACCTTTGTCTCCGTTCTATCCTGCTCGGCACAACAATATGATTATAATTAAATGTATTAATGGTTTATTATTAATATTAAAATAATTAATAAGAAATCTTTATTTTAAAATGTATTTTATTATATAATAATAATCACTTTTACTGTCTATCATTGTCTACATGTATTTTTACTGTCTAAATATATGTATTCCTGATACTGTAAACATGCACTGCGAACATCACATACTGCAAACAGTGAATGCAAGGCTAAGACTGAAGTGTTACCCTTTGTTACCCAGACGTGCCATGTAACTCATTTCCCCTGCATACAAGTTAGGTCGGTGTTCACAGTTTGACTTCTGAGATTCAGATTGAGCTCTAGGCAGTTTTTTTTCCAACTGATTGGTTCGATTTTTAAGAAATTTGAGTTCTAATGAGTTTGAGTACTAAGGTACCACTGTATTACAGATCTTGATATGCTTGTTTTTTACTTAGTTTGCTTAATAGGACTAGGTATTACAATTCCTGACAATTCAGCATATCATGTATTTTGAGTGGGGTTGGAGATGCCTTCTTTGACCGGCTCACTTTGATGATGAACATGTAGTGATGTTTCCACCAATAGGACGCATCATTAGTTGTGTACTCCAGCCTCATTGGGTGTTTTGGCCTTTCATCACAAAACGCCCTCAGCCGAAGCCCTGGTATGTTTCTGTACAAAGTAGTCCTGTAGACATGCACACTATTTATAGCACATAGTCATATTAATTTTAAAACTTCTTTCTTTCAGGAAAAACGAGATGTGACGCTCAGTAGAGATAACGGATTAGCACGCTTCCGCGATAACCACAGCAAGGAGCTGCGACGCTGCCAGGTCTTGCTTTTGTTTATGAAGTAATTTGAGCTCAATTACAGCATGAGGTTGTTTACATTCACCGTGGGCTTTTGTGTGTCACGGAGATTAAAGTTGATACAGCGGCTTTTCACATATTTCTTAATGAAACGCTATTCTTACATGAAACGTTTACCTTTAATTTATTTCACTCAGTTAAAAATTAATCATACTCTTTGTTTTTTTATTGTGTATCATATTTGTATATCTCAAGTGAAAATTATTATGTGTAACAATATATGCAGTGTATCTTTTGTATTTATAAGCAGAAGAAAAAAAGTTTCTAGTTTAGAAAACTTTCTTTACAAGTCTGTATTATAGGGATATTCCTGGACAGGTATGATGGTGTGCCTTCAGGCATTAATGAGTTATTAACAGGATGTAGAGGGAGGGTTGTAAGTAATTATGGGACTTGGTTCACACGTCTCAGTTTTTGTCTTTTGGGTTTTTACTGAAACAAATCACAGATGGTGAAGAGAAAGTAACTCAGTCCTTTTACTCAGTGTAAGTCACTTCCTTAATTGATATCAATTTGGTGATGATTTTGGAAATTTTATCAGATAATACTATATACAATTGACATCAGTCACAATATATACAGTCACAGATAACATCAGTCACAGATAACAATCAGTTACAATATATTCAGGAGTACATCCAGTGTTTAGAACTACTGTGTTTTATGCGGGCGGGCGCCCGGAGCGCTGACAAAAGCACAGGGAGCCAGGTATCATTAAACACGGGGTTTAATTCCAGGAAAAGGCAGGAAAAAACGTACTGACCAGACATAAAACATCAATGACCGAACTCGGGAAACGAACGGAAACGCGGACTAAATACAATGAACTAATGACAACAATCAAGGACAGCTGGTAAACACTGGGAATCCACACCGGGTTAACGAGGGGGCGTGGCACACGGCAGGAGCGGACGATCGGGGCATAACAAACTGGATGGATGGAACATCATTTTTCTATGATTTTTTGTTTTGTTGATTTTTATGGAAATCTCCTGAAAAACTCCATAATCTCCCATAAATAAGGTTGAGAGTTAGTGCCCGTGATTACTTTGGAGTTTACAGTATTGTGGATACATCCTTTCCAGATCTGTCAAACCATTCAGTGGCCACTTACGCTGGATGTCTGCATTGTCATCACAACATGTGAAGTCTCCACTCCCATCAAGGAGGAAATTACATGATGATGAATGAGGTCTGGCAGAATGGCTTTATATTTGAATTTGCCTTTTCCTGCAAGGAGTTCAATGGGGTTAAACAGCTCTTTCCTAAAACCCTTCATCATGGAAAATGAGCTTGCAGGTCCACAGGCTTGTACCACACTTGTACCAGACTGTTTCTCATGAACAGGGTGCGAATCACTTGAAATACCTTCTAGACAAGGTGCAAAAATCTTTGACATGTGTCTTGCAGGATCCCACTTGTGTGGATTTATCCTTATCCATCCTTCCAACCATACATTTAACAACTTGTCATTGTTAAAGTGTACCTCAATATAGCTTTCTGTAGGCGAGGGGTCGGAAAGGCCAAGATTTGGATTGCCAACATGCCCTGTCACAATGTATTATTTTATAATACTCATTTTGTAATAACTCGACATAATGTAACAAATACTTAATTTTACTAATTTTTTAGTAATCTGCTGCATTTTGTAACAGACAGCTTGAACACAACACATAATACATTTCCCTGAATTTTTTAATAAATTATTACATATTATGTTGGTTATTACAAAATGCAGGAGTTGCATTTTTTCATGATGAAAATGTAGCACCGTGCATTATGTAATAAACAACCAAGACAGACATCATAATGATGCATTATTACATGATGTGTCGTAACATACCCCCAAGCCAGGATTGGTTATCTGTGTATATTCCATCTTCTCAACTATAACTACCCAGAGGTGAAAATCCTGATCCCCACAACGAGAAACTGCTGACCAAGTGAGCGGCAGGTGTTTTTGGTGGCTCATTCACCAGAGCTGCTTTTCCTCCGAGTCGTTTTCTCCTCCCACTCTCTGTGAAGAAGGAATCAGGTTATTAAAAGAGTCACACCTGCATGGTTCCCAGCTTCTGCGCCATCCTGCCTTCGAGCACTGTGGCGTGCTGCTGAGGGCCAGCAGATCTTGTTCCGTCTGCAAGGCTCCCAGCGCTGAGTATCTATGCCTAACAGTACTGCTATGCAATTTTAGCCCACAGAATGTGCACTATATATAAAGAAGGATGGACTAGTGAGATCTATATCCCCCATTATTATATAACAGATCCATTCAGTATCAAACTACAGCAGCCCTCTTTCAAAGGGTGTGTGTTTGAACTTGTATGAATCTTCCACAATGTGTATTTATCCAGTGCATCGTAAACTAAACAATGCTTTTCCATTTCAACCTTAATGTTGCGAAAACGCTGTTCAGGGAAATTGAGAGTCTTTTGCCACTTTCACTAAACAAAAACCAAAGGGCTTCATCCTTTCCTTTGTTCTATCCTACTTTCTCCTTTCCATTTCTTCAACCTCTTTTCTTCATCTTCTGGATGAATGTGTTCTCAGCTCGCGGTGATTTTTTGTTCATTCAAAAAGATCTGGATGATAGATTTAGGCTAATTCATGGCTAAGCCCAAGCACAGCCCTGCCCGGAAAACTTGCTGTTTGTTATGTCCATCTGACCATCCTGTTTCCTCCCTGATGTGGCTCTGATGAGCCACACCTATTACTTGTTGCCCCTCGTTAGTCTTTGTACTATTTATACCTGCCTGTCTCGTCAGCCCCAGTCTGGTCATTGACGTCATGCCTGTCCTGCCAGAAGTGCTTGAGCTGGATCGTCCAGTGAGCTTCCCTGTTGAGAACATGCAGAACATCTATTAGGAGGGCCAGACATAGTAGTTCCTAGAAACAATCTCTCCACTGGGAAACTATAGTCAGTTAGGGATATAGTACAGTCAGGAAGAATAGATCAGCCGTGCTCTCCTCCCCACTCAACCCCTTTTCTTGCCCCTTGTCCCGTGAAGTGGAGTGGGTTCAGATCTGGCCACATGAGGGTATGCCCACAGGATTCTCCGCTCCTCTCCTGAGCATTTTGAGGCCTGTATAAGATAAATGACTGAGGTCCACGCCTTACACCCCGTTCCTCATTCATGCCGCGAGATGGTTGCATTTTTTCCTACACCATATCTGCTCCTACACTTGCAAAACCAAAAACACATTTAAGTTTTAACCTTTAATCTATAACCTTTAGACGTGTATATGTATGAGTTCGTTTTTAAATTCTGTATGTGTCTGCACCCCCATACTTTATTCAACAAGTCTGAAAGCAGAAACAGACCTGCTTTGTTAGGATTAGTTTCCAGCCGGTCCATGGTTTTGCTCCCTCCAAGCTCCCAGTAGGAAATGTAGACTGCTAAGGGTCTCCAAGGACCCAATGGGGAAACACTGAGCTAAAGCACAAGTTGTAGGAATATTGTGCAAAGGGGTTTTCTACTGTTCTCCCTGCCATTTCCTTCATCTTCTAACACCATTACCACCTCCCATCCCGTCATCATCTCCGTCTCACATCGTCTTATTTTCCTCCACTACCTTCCACATTCATTGAATAGTTTCAGTCCAGTCAGCAGTACAAATACGTGTGGCCGACATAACAGACGAGCAAACCTGTTTGCATCATCACTTGGCAATTGAGCTCCATCTAAATACGACGCCTCCCACATGCGTCAGACTTGTGAACGCAAGGAGGTAACATTTGACAGAGCCGATAGGTGATGCCGACGGGTAGTCACTCAAGAAGCCCCCTTGTAAATAATCCTTTCTTGAAGAATATGAGCTGTTGTTACAGCCATTTGGACGACAGCTGACCCACTGTGTCAAGCCTGAGCTGGTGGAGGGGGAAAATTCCCTGGGTTGGGAATAAAGGTTTCCTGACAGGAGGCCGAGTTCGCAAGCTGTGAAAAGGTCACTTCGCATGTCAGCAAACCAGCAGCAGTGGGACACCCGGCCCCATGCTTACCACTTCCTCTTTCCCAACTATATTGATTGGAAATACAGAGTCAGAAAATTGACGGTTTCTGCGATAGCTACACTTTGGCGGCTGGCATCGAAACAGCCTGACATCTCGCCTGAAAAAAAAAAGAGCAGCCATATTGTTGAGTCTAATGAGGAGAACAAACAAGCTAGTGAGCTTAATGTGTGTTGAACAAGATGTAAATAAACGGCAGGTACTGTAGATTTCAGTCATCCGGAGGCTGTGAAGTGCAATGTGTGCATGTGTCACTGTCTGTAAAATCGTCATTGTCGGCTAATGGTAGTGCTGATGTCGGAGTAAACAAAGCTGAATAAATGTGTGACGGGTAGGTGGGACATATGAGAAGATATAGCGTCACCAGAAGGTTGTCATGTGGAATGGCTTGGCGAGGCGGGTGTAGGGCAAAGGCCCAGCACTTGCAAAGAATATCCTCCTACTGACTCCAGGTAAGAGCAGTGTCACAGATCAGCATTTTGCCAGATCCAGTCTCCGATGTCTTTCAAGTACCTGTGTACAGGCATCTCTCAACATGTGTTCTATATAAAATGTTTAGCTTATGTGTGTTTTGCTATAAGGTGTCTTAAGAACAGAAGACATTTACAAAGGAGAGGGGGCCATTTGGCCCATCAAGCTCGTTTGGGGAGAACTTAACTAATAGCTCAGAGTTGTTAAAATCTTATCT
>JABFEA020000010.1:19136615-19149331 GCA_019775915.2 Cyphomyrus plagiostoma | reverse complement strand
CCGTTGTAGCCTCTCTGCTGCTAGATCAGTATCTGCTACACCACCCACCTTGGTGTCGTCTGCAAATTTAGCCAGTTGTATGTATTGCTGTCAATATCATTAATCTAAATTAGGACCAATAGTGGTCCTAAAATTGAACCCTGCAGTACCCCACTATGACATTGTGCCTCTAATAACTACTCGCTGGTTTCTGTCATTTAATCAGTTTTCGATCCAAGATGCTACAATTGCTAAAATCCCTGCAGCTTTGAGCTTAAGCAAGAGCCGTTTGTGGGGGACAGCATCAAAGGCCTTCTGGAAATTTAAGTTGATCACATCGTAGGCCTTTTTGTGATCAGTTTCACTTGTAGCTTCCTCAAAAGAACTCAAGTAGATTCATTAAACAGGATCTACCTCTCCTAAATCCATGTTCGCTATCCCTCAGAATGTTATTTGCATCCAGGGAATCTACCATTTTCAGTTGGATGGTCTTGAATTGTATTGAGTGAAATCCGAATGAAGCAAAATATGACTTAAGTAAGGGATTGGGAAACGGATTACTTATGTCAGTCACGCACACACACACACACACACACACACATACATATATATATATCTGTGTGTGTTACTGTGTTAGCTTTAAAAGTTGCGTTCCATTTTCTCGAATGTAGTTATTTTTCCCTGATAGAAACTATTCTCTTTCATTCATTCCATTTCATGTTTCTCACACAGCCAAGCATGCAAGCTAAAAGTAAAAGGTAGATCTAATAGTGAGAAATTACTGTGGCTACTTTGGAGTGGGGGGGGGCAGTGAGGTGTGAACAAACAATCAATATAAAATCTGGCCAAGCGGGTGTATGAATGGCCAGGGTGGATCTATCGGCTCTCAGTGTCGGAGTCCCAGAGCTGGTCCTAGCCAGGTAAGCAGCTCGGTCCGATTCAGCTTTCATATGCAGTCAGTCGGAGAAGAATCCCACTCCCCATTTCCAGAACCTATTCCTCCTTTGAAATCTGAGATCATATATACCTTGTGGTATTAAAAGGAAAAAAAAAACACCATATAAGATAAGTTACCTGGGAGTCATAGTCATCAGCATTCTCTTTAGTTTTGCTGTAAATATTTTATAAAGCTGAGATTTTGAAAAGGCTTTTATTGCAGTTTTGGTCATAGAGGTGTCTTTAAATAGCGCATGAAGTGATTGTCTCCTGCTTGCTGGGTCGGGTTAATTAAATTTAAAAACCTGTGGAGTGGCACTCTACCTTAGCTAATTAAGAAATGAAGATGGCTTGTTAAAAGGAAAGCCCCCCCCGATGTGTTGGGCCCTGCATCTGGGGCACGTCGGTGCTGAACTGCAGATGTAAGACATTTTCACCGGATCAATACTCAGAAGCATGATGCTTTTTGCAAGACCTACGCTCCACCTTTCGGGGGGGCAGGAGATTGGTGTGCATCCAGTTGGGTTAGGCTTTGGAGTCCTTCGAAGGACAATATCACAAATGGTCTCTTCAAAAGTCACTCCACCCCTGCCATTGTATTTGAATGGACTGAGGACAAAGCGCAAAGGTGCTGATGTTATGTGCAAATCAGCATACTCAACATCTCCATATCTATCTGAGCAGTTTGCGAAACACATGTCCACATTATTCCCGAAAAAAAATGCTTTTCACATTAAAATGCAGCTGTATTCCAGGCCAGTAGAGTTGGGTATTGAATATGTACTTTTGGAGAATGGTACGCCCAGGAAACTGGTCAAATGACAGTGTCAGGTAAGCAAGACCTGTTCCACTTGCATTTGGAAACATGCGTGTGTTCCAATAATGGCATGACAGCTTTCGATTGGTTTAGTCTGGCATTAGTCCTATTAGTCCTATTTACAAATAGAATCGTATTTGAAATGCTGGCTGTCAGCTGAGTGTAAGTGCTTTCGCACCTGCTTTTTCCTCTCTACTTTCGAAGACGATTTTTTCCCATAAATAACAAAGGAAACATGTGGATAAAACCCAAGGAAAGGCACAAAGGGAAAACAAGTAAAGGCCTTTATTTGGTGCAAATACTTGACTGTACATTTAACTTTTTGTTCATAATCCAATGCTAGCCGAGCCCTTGCTGTGAGCTGTTTAATTTGCAGAGGACTAGATCTAGCTTGAACCAGCCTGGTGACACCAGTAACAACAGCTAAATGCCCCCATTGAGAATCCTCAACAGTCTACCCTGCCCCCCGTTTCCTATCTCTTGTTATCCACCATGATGGATGTCCTAGCCACCATGATGGAAAGTAACGACAATAATTAAAACAAGCATTTCTGAGACTGGAAATTAACTTTGACTGTTAATTTGACTTTATTTTGTCTTCCGGGGGCTGTGATGTGCAACACTGCTTTATCCATGAATGGCCATGTCGCCCCCCCCCCCACAGCTGAGCTCTGACCCCCACCTGATAAGGTTCTGCCGGGAATGTAACTGAAATATTCCACAATATCGACCTTTAGGGCATTTCTTTCTGGGTGTCTTTTTGTCTTAAAATGCTACAGAAGCAGGATAATTAAGAAATGGTGAATGCATGGGACAAATGCTAATTCAGGATGTATTATAATTCTATAGCATAATTCCACTAATTACTTGGCAGGCATGGTAGAGGGGGGGCATGTTGTGAACTCCATTATAATATATGGCTATGTTGAATAAATATTCTGTTCAAATTATGTAATAGCAGTAACATAAAAAGTCGTTAAGCCGTTATTTTAAATTACACTGCGTATTCATCCCTTCAGATTCATCTTTACATTTTTTCTCGTGCGCATTTCTCTCGACGCCGCAATTAATCTGGGTTCCGATGGCATGAATCGCGTCCGTTTGTTTTTCCCGACAGGCGCCTCTACGTGACACAGACGCTGGCGGCCTCATAGACAAATGGCAAATGACACTAATTACAGGCTCAGACACTGGCAGGCCCGGTTCACCGTTTGTGCTCCGCGATATGACAAACTTTACAGGAGATCTCCATAGGAGCACAATGGGGTTGTTGCTTTACGCCGACAGCGTGCTGCATTCTGTCTGCCGTCGTTTGTTTTCATGTCGCTTCCGGACAGGTGTTTCAGAGCCATGCCATTGCTGTTTTTTTTTCCTCGTCCGCGGCTGGGGCTCGTTGACTGCGGGCTCCCCGCCACCAGAGTCTGGCACCTATGCTCTTCCAGAACCATCTGGTGTAGAGTTGCACTGGGCTTTCCCCATGGAGAGTGGCATCACATCGAGGCCTCCAAAGCCTAACCTTTAAATATTCCCCAGAAGAGGAGAAGAGACAGTGATGGCCATTTCCTGCCCCAAAGGAAATTCTTGCTAGATCTTGACCAGAAATTAATTCAAATTTGGAAAAAAAAAGTTGTGATGCTGCATAAGCTCATGTGAACAATATATTAACGAACGTGCACCACAATCAAATTTAAAAGTGCCCTAGAAAAAATATTAAACTGTGTGAGTTTTTTTTTGGCCAGGCAGTGTATTATGTAAGGACACATTCAAAGATGTATAGCTTTATTCTCAGAGACACAGTATAATGTTAGGTCAAACTTGGATGAAATCGTTTTGTTTGTTGCAGTAGCATAAATTAGCATATCAGAGATTTGGGAAAATTATATTGACCACTGCATCCAACATAGACTTGGTATAGATTGGTATAGATTGGTATCGATTAAGCCTATATAGAATTTACATCTATTTACAGTGATGATGCAATGTGATACATCTGCCACACACAGGTCTGGTTTGTGTTCTGCTACACGTTGTTTGCTCCTGAGGTCAGCATGTGTTCTAGTGTGGGCTTGTATGAACCCAGCCTTTGGCTTCATGGCAATGACACGGACGCTGATGGAACCGTGTTGTGTAAGTAGCCCAGAAGGACCTAGAGAAATTTATTTACCTGGCATGACACTGACGGCAGATGAAAAACATGCTGTTGCCGTGGTGCTTCAGATCAGCCTTTTGAAAGCCAGACACCTCCCCGTCCAGAAGGAAGCATGTTCCCCAGAGATCCAACTCCCTACTCCTCCAAACCACGGACCATACTGAAGTAGAGTGCAAGATCAAAAACTGTCAACAAGTCCAGTGACAACAAGTCTCATGCATATTGGAACATGCTGGGGAACTGAAGAGAAGATGGAGGGACAGCGTCACAGAAGTAAAATGAAGATGGGTTGATTCCTTTGATGAACATAACATATTTGCAGAGATTTCCCATTAATTATGTCCAGGAACCTGCATTTTATCCCTAAAAAGTAGGGAAATTCTCTTTGTGGTTATATGGCAGAGTGAGTCGTACCATTGCTTTTATCTGTCAGCTTCCCTCAAGCTGTATGATATCAGATTATCCTTTGGTAGGAAATAATTTCATACATGAGTTCTTTGGGAAAATAGAAGAAAATCTGGATGGTATCGCAGTAAATTGTTGTCAGGGTTTGAGATTTTTCGTGTCTCCATCTTGGTAGTAAAATGTGCTGCTGTGATACTGAAAATGTCTTTGAAACACAAGGTAATTTCCACATATATTAAAAAAGGAATTAAACACCTCTAAAGAATGGAATGCTTGAGAATTCGCAATATCTCACACGGTTATACCGTACTTTGGTACAGTGATCTCCACTTCCTGAAATCATGGTAACAGAGGATTACCTTCCCCTGTTTTGTGATATGAAGGCTCTCTGAGAAAAAAGAGAAAGTGTTCAAAAGGCTTTAATGTCAGGTGATGTTACATTTAACCAGCGGGGTAAGGACCACTTTGCCTTTGATGATGTGACACTTGGTAACCCTTGTTTTTTTTCAATGAGCTGACGCAGGAGCTCAGAGCAGATGAAGACAAGCACTCATAACAATGGGTTTGGGGGGGTATGTATGGTAGAACTCAGAAGTTACCAGTACAAACACTGATAATGGGTGGTTGACTTTTGGCCTAAGAAAAACACTCAGATTCACTATAAAATACAATAGTGGAACCTATTCATTCATCTCTTGAATTTTAAGTATATTAGATTAACAATTAAAACATTCAGTTAGGCTCATTAGTGTTTCTTAATTGTGCATAGAGTGTTAGCATGTGACCTGTGATGAAGTGGCATCTCATCTGGGACATACCCTAGCCTGGATGCCTAGGATATGATGGATTAGATAATACTACTGTTGATAAAAATAAAGTAGGATAAACACTGGAACACCAGGCAGTACTGGATAGGACACCTTTTAATTTTTAATTAACCTTTAATTCTTTTTATATTTGTTTTATCTTTTGTTGTTTATTTTTATTGTAAAGCACTTTGGATCAACTACGGTTGTGTTAAACCTGTGCTCTATAAATAAATTTGACTTGACTTGACTTGACCTACCATTTGCATTGTTCGTGTCACACTGTGTCTCAACTAACCTTGGTTGGATGGATGGATGGATGGATGGACAGATAAATAGATGCTTTAACAATTCTCATGGAATTTTTTTAGAATACATATAGACAATAAAAGACGTAATAAACACTACAAATCAATAATTAAGGGCAACATAGAGTAACAGTAAGAGCACAAATGTCAGAGAAAGTATTGCATGCAATTCTGTAGTAGCTAAGTTACATAGTATGTAATGTAGTATGTAACTTCTGAGAAGTTTTGTGTGTGTCTGTTTGTGCAGGTTCTGGTGACACGCATGCCCTGCAGAAGAAAAAAGACAAATAATTGCTTCTTCTCTAAAGATAAGGTGTAAAATATGTTCACATTATAATGAATTTTGCCTCTGGGGCTCCAATCAGCATGGTTATGTTTTTAGAGTAAGGTTGTGTTCTTTGGGAGATATTTTAGCATATTAGCTTAAAATCCAGAGGGAAATTAGCCAGATTTTTTTTTATTCCATTTGCTGATTATTATTTTCTTGTTTGTTGAAATTTATAGACAAAACACAGTGATTCAATTGTTTGCTCCACGCTGCACATGGCATTTTAATGAGCAAACACAAACTTTTAAAATCTGGAATGTTTCAATTCAGATCCAGTTATTATCAATGCCACACCCTTATGTCGTCATTCCCACTGCTCGGTTCCATTGGAATTGGAACACGAATAATCACTAATTGCTTTGGCTGCCCGGGAAGGGTTAACCATCAGGAACGTGAAACACCATGGCATCAGGCACCAATTAAGATACTTTTGCAGCATGAGACCATTGGCTGTCTCATGTTTCTCTCCCACCCATGCCATAGTTTGCATTCCTTTGTTAATTGGGAGGTGCAGATGTTGGTTAGAGATACCGTGGGTGGTTTTCCCTTCTCTGCTTGCCTGTCGCACAATTAGTGCATCCTACACTCCAATTCCATGATTCCGTGTGCGTCTCTTATTAAAAAGAGGATGTCATAGAATGTGATGAATCCAGAGTGAGCCTTTCCCTGACCCTTTCATTATAGTTTCAGAAGCCATGAGGCTATTTACAGCTGAGAGCATTTTATTTGGCTGACAGATGCCATAATTTCGTACATCGAGTACATTGCATAAACAAGTTAGTTGCTTTATTTACCGTGGTATGAATATCACCACACCATTGAGGGAACGATGATCACTATGGTAGCTTTCACTGTGGTCATTTTATTTTCCATTAAGTATATTTTTTATGCCAGGTCCCCAGCACCACATAGATTCCGAAACACATGACAGATGTTACTATCCTTTGTGCAAAGACGTCACCAATCGTTGTGCGAGCACGAACAACAGGTTCACTGTTAAGCTTGTTGGTGGATGGCGAATACTGGACTTGGAGAAGCTTGGTATAGGTTGAAAATTTTGGGATGCATCATCAGTAGTGCTCCTCTGGCTGATGGGGTGTTTCGGCCTTTCACACTATACACCTTCACCGGAGGCGGCCAGCTACAGGGCAATCAGCCCTAAGCTTGTGTCCCATGCCCAATTAATCAAGAGAGTTGCCTTGATGTCAGATGACGGACATCACATGACACTATATATGACAGCCTAAGCTTGTCACTTAGGAGCTGATGGCGCAGCTCCTCCAGCACCATCCTCCTCCGTGCTGGAGCAGTGGCCTTTATTCCAGTTACTAGCTGTTAATGCAAGGCCTCCTCTTCCGCGCTGAATATCCCCCACAATGTCAGCATGATCAACTTAATGACTGTCTGCAGCTGTACTGAATACGGTATCTTTAACAACATAGCATAAATACACATGCTTGACTTTCATGTGATTGGTCTGACCTTGTCAGTAGTTACAGTTTATTCTATTAGAGGCAGGTGTTCCCCACGTCACCCCTTGATTGAAGTGCTGAGGAATCAGATGGAATCCACCGGAGGAATTCATGTAGCCTGACATGTGGATCTCAGTCATAATTTCGGCCTCATTTTGTGTTCCTGTCTTCCTGTCAATGTTTACCATCACCACCAGCGTGTTTAACTCAAATCCCTGCCCATCTGACATCCCTACATGACAAAAAGCCCGTCATCATCCGTGGCAGTCATCTGGCACTGTCCGTCTTTAGCTTTGGCTGTCAGTCCCGGCACTGGCCTGGTGGTGATCGGACCCGCGCCTGACATCGTAACTGACATCTGATTGCAATTATTCTGGGCTATCAGACAAACACGGCATATCTGGTGAATGATGGCAAGAAAAATAAATACAGACACATCGGTCATCATGGTTTCTGTCTGTCAGTCAAACCCCATTTTTACACCGGCCAAACAAAATGGACCAATGGAAATAATACTGTTAGAAAAGACACTTAAAATATATACATTGTATAAATTCATGCTTAATAACCATGATGTGGTAAATTAAAATAATAAAAGACATACATACTTATCTTCATAATTTAATACTGTTTGAGGCTAGTCGGTGTGTTAGCTTAGCAAGAGGATCTACTATTAGCTATCAAATAATGAGAGGAAGGACATGGGGTGACTTTTTGCCGTAGGATCATAAAATGGGGTAAAGAGGGACATTTTGTTGTCTATGAATGGCAGAAGCTTTCTGATTAAATCTTTTCTAGAGGAAAAAATCAATCAGACAGACATTAGTCAGGGCCCCTTAAGAAAGCCGGCCTGTTTAAGTGAGGCAGGGGCTGTGAGCAACGTCGTAACCTTTGCGACCCCCACCCCCCCATCACACTTATTCGCATTAAAATCAGCGGCTTGTTGTGTTACCTGCAGGCGGATGAATATTTATTAGGTTTACCCAAAAGACAAATCACAGTGTGAGGCCTTTCATTAGCGAAATGCCAAGCAACAGAATAAAATTCCCGCCGCAGGTTCCTGCGGAACAGGGCCGAGTAAATTGAGGTGACAATCAGCCGCGCGAAATGTCGCTACCCGGTGGGCGAGACCGCAATCGGACCTCAAGTGCCCAGTGGAATGTTAGCACCCCCTCCTAAACCCCCACCCCCCGCCCTGGAAGGAACGAGCGAAAGGAGGGGTCAATGAACGTTGTGTTCGGTGCAACATGCTTCTGGCAGGCAAGGTCATCCTGATGGTTTGCAGAGAATTAAAAGAAGACGCCATAATTCTAATATGTTCTCTGAAAAACGATCCCCTGAGCCGTCCTCAGGAGGGAGATTGATTACGATCCCTGGGTACAACGTGCATGTATGAGTCATGTTCATAGAGGAAAGCATTTAACCGTCTAGTCTACTGCCCTTCTGTTGATAAGATTCACAGATGCTCACAGATGTCATTTACAGTTACTGTCTGCTTGTATCATTACTTAAAATAATTCAATTTCACAATTTAATTTCATTTTAATTACCTTTTGTGAGGGTGAAGGCATCCATTTTGGGATGGAGTCTCAGGTGACTATGATTAGTTGAGTAATTTAAGCTTCCTGCCCTCATTGCTGATACTCTTAGGGTGATGCTACACAGGGTAACTTCTTGAGCCATGTTGCTGGGCAATGTAGCTCAGGCACTTTCCCATTGAAATTGGGCCACAAACATCTATTTGAAAAACTTCGATCAGCAGTTGGCAACTTTTCGTGATCGTCCAGATCCCGATGGCTTGCCTTTGTCTTACCAGGTTGTCAGTTGCCCGGCAACATTGCACAAAAAGTTGTCCTGTATATCATCACCTTTAGTTGCGTGTAACATTTGATAGGAGCAATGCGACTTCTTTTGATTCCTTTTGTCCCCATTTCAGCCACCGATACTTTGTTCTTCTGCTTCATTTCCACCAAAAGACCATTTCTTCATTCCAACTTGTGTTATGTCGTTCCAGTCTCTGCCCGATTCCCGATAATTCGGTGAATTCTTTCCTAATAAACTTGCCATTCATTGCCTAGGCCCCGAGTAGTCTGATTATTGTCGTGAACAAAAATGCCCTAATACATTTTTCATTGCTGTGTATGTTTCCTAGCCGGGCACCCCCCCCACACACACACACACACACACTTTTTCTTATTGCAGCTCACTACGCTTTTTATACAGGATACGGCTTGACTGAACAATGTCTCTTTGCTTACTGAAATTATGGACATTGTGCTTGTATGATGTCTGTCTTTATATTCTGTTTATTCCTAAGTGGGCATTACTTATTACATTGTGATGTGCTTTTTCTACATTTCTACAGGTCATACATGCCATCTATATCTATCCATCCATCCATCCATTCTGTATATCCCTCTCAGAATCACTAGGTGGAGGGGAGTATCCCTGGTCCAGATGTCCCAGGTCATTTGTCAGTTTCATAATTCTTATATTTGCCTGTGGTTCTGCCTTCATTCTCTTTGCTTGCCAACAAAATGTATTTAGTTTTTTGAGTTATATGTAATTTTCAGTATATATTCTCACAGTGTGATTTGGAATCAAGAAAAAAGTACAAGTTGCACAGGAGTGAAAAGATTTTTGCAACGTGTGGGTAGTTTAAATATCATTGCATCCTGAGCTGTGAATGCACAGAAACTTTTATGAACACACTAGTTAAAAAGAAAAGTGACCGTAAGTTGTCTGTGGGGGGAAGAAAAAGTACCAGTGAGGGTTGGCTGAACCCACATTTCAGAATGAATAGAGATGGAATTATTTCATGCTGCATAAATGCTTTACAATTCGGATGGCTAAAATCACCCATCCGTCCAGTTTCTGTCATATGTACCTATTTAAGGGTTGCAGAGGCCCCAGTGTAATTGAGTGGAATCACAAACCTGGCGCGTTCCTCAGCCAAGATCCTCAGTGCCAAGTGAGGAGCAAGAGTGATTGGACAAGGAGGAGAAGCTGAACTTGGCTGACTTTTGCTACAGTCTGGGAGTGGATTAGATAAAAGATATTGGAGTTGGGCAATCGGCATGAAACATATTCAAAAAATAGACTGAATGGAGTTAGAAAGAGATCTATTTAACAGATGGATGGATGGACAAACAAATGATTTTATATTCCAGTTTGAGAAGTTTGTGACATTCTTGAACAAATCCCATATATGCATGTCCATAAGTTGTTCGATACCATACAGATATATTGGAAATTCTTGCAGTCCTGCTGATTCTCCTCTTTGCTGTTGGCTGAGGATATTCTCCTTATTTCTGAGAGGACTGAGACACTGAGGAGGATCTCTGATGTGGAGATTTTCACTGGGTGCCCTTCATTCTTACTGTTACATATACACTCTAAAATAGTCTTGCATGCTGTAATTCACAAATACAAACAAATGACAATTCTAACCACATTCTCTAGGTTGTCCATCCATAAAATTGTCCAACCATAAAATCCATTATTAAAGCATACCCAAAATCTTTTAAGACCAGTGTCACTGGAATTGGTTAATCTGGACCTGAAACAGGAACCTTTAAATGCAGCCCTTGCCAGGATTGGTTAACTGGAACCTGAAGCAGGAAACTTGAAAGGCCTCATTGGGATTGGTTAGTTTGAAATTGATACAGAGACCTTTAAAGACCAGCCTCACCGGGATTGCTTAATTTATAACTGAAGACACTGTTCACTTTTAATCAACTACTGCTGCTACTGAAAATAAAATTGGGTTTTACTATTTTGGAACATATTTCTTCATTGGTTCTGTGCGCATTTAGATTTGAATAAATAAAACGCCAGCAGGGTGACTGAGTAGATATGGGAATTATTTCCTGTTCACTGTAAAAATGACTGCTTAGTTAGTTATACACCACAATGGCTGCATATCTGGAGAAACACTTGCTGCATTTGAGTGACAAAGCCTGACAAATGCATTTAAGTCTCTCATCTGTTTGAAAACAAGGGCCTGACATTTCACAGCTTAAACCTTATGAGCTTTGCGTTTCTATCAGATCAAGATGGAGCGCGCCATAAGCTTCTCAGCTGTTAATGCATTAAAACGTTCCCTGTAAATTAATATGTGTATTGCTAATGTTTGCAGGACAGCTAGATGCACCTACTTTTGTACGCTACATTTCTAAAGTGGATTTCAGAGACTTCCTTCGAATCTGGCAAAGACTACAAATTTTCTCTGCGCCATTACATATAGGGCTCTGTGCAGAGCAGATATCAGGGCAGTGCGCGCAGTGCGGCCACAACCGGCCCCGCCCTCTAGGGGGTGCAGTCAAAAAGGGAAAGGCTAAATAATAATGTGTTACTATTTTTTCATTGATTGTGTGCAGCCATTTATCATCTGAATACAAAATATTAGGTCTGTAACACTATGCATATTCGTTCCATACAGTTTGGTGCATCATTTTCGGTTTGCTATGCACAGTGACAAAAATGAATACATCGCTTTTGGGCAAAACCTAAATTCACAAGTAGATGTTCAACATGGAAAACATTATGCTAATCATGGCTGTGAGTCGGTTAAGACTCCTGCTGGTTACAGTGAATCATCATCAGCAGCAGCTTGGGAACATTTTGGCTACCCATTAAAGTGCACCAGCACCGGAGAGAGAGTGGTTAATGAAGTTAATGAGGCGCGTCTGTCTGCCCTGTTACACCTAACTTGGATGTGTTGCTGAACACACAAGCAAACATGCTAAATCATTTGTGTCGATCATTTGTGTCAATCATCTGAATGTGTGTACGACCGGAGCAATGCAGAAACGGCCCCTGCAAGTTTGTCACCCTGTGGCATTTAAAGCGCTTTTGCCAGGAAATTCTGATTGGGCTGAAAGATAACTATAGATTACAGGGGTGTTTATCATTACAGATATGCAGCTATACTCAGTTGTAGAGAACATGTGATTTTATTCATTATGGTTGTTGTTATATATATAGCAGAGGTACCGCAGTTTTTGAACTCATTAGAACTCAAATTTCTTAAAAGTCGAACCAACCAGTTTGAAGAAAAATTATCTAGAGCTTGATCTGAATCTCAGAAGTCAAACCGTGAATGCCGACCTAAGATTACTTGTACGAGCGGGGAAATCACGCGGCACGTATGTCAGCAGAAACAAAGGGTAAAGCTTCAGTCTCAGCCTCGCATTCGCTGTGAGAGCCCCGTGCATGTTTACTCTACTAAATACATAAAAATACATTTATACATTTATACAGTAGAAATACATGTAGACAATGACAGACAGTAACAAAAATTATTATTATATAATAAAATACATTTTAAAAGAAAGATTTCTTATTCAGGGGCGGCATGGTGGTGCAGTGGTTAGCACTGTTGCCTCACACCAGTGGCGGTTCTAGGATTTTTCTGTAACAGGGGCCATTAAGGGGCCGCATGTTACATTCAGGGGCCAAGTACAGGGTACATTCAAGCACACAAAAGGTCTAATTACATACGGTTAGTGCATGCA
>JABFEA020000010.1:19114789-19136515 GCA_019775915.2 Cyphomyrus plagiostoma | reverse complement strand
GAGTGTGCCCTGCGATGGGCTGGCCCCCCATCCAGGGTTGTTCCCTGCCTCGTGCCCGTTGCTTCCGGAATAGGCTCTGGACCCCCCCGCAACCCAGTAGGATAACCAGTTTAGAAAATGGATGGATGGATGGATTTCTTATTCATTATTTTAATATTAATAATAAACCCTTAATACATTTAATTATAATAATATTGTCATGCCGAGCTGGGGCAGAACGGAGACAAAGGCGCAGACGTCAGGGTATCGGGGAATACAGGGTTTAATTACAGGTAAGGTAGGCAAAACGCACATGGACAATACAATGACCGGACTGGGGAAACAAACTGAAATGTGGACTAAATACAGAGGACTCATGACAACAAGCAGAAACAGCTGATCAGACGGGGATTCCAAACAGGGTTAACAAGGGGGCGTGACACACGGAAGGAGTGGACAATCGGTGCAGGACACATTGTTTGGATACATTTATTTTCCTACTTTACAAATGTTTTGATTAATATGCTTAGTTCTGTTTAGTACCGTATATGTTCTTCTTGTTTTATCTGGCTCATTTTGTGTTTAAATGCTAAAAAAAAAAACATATTTAGGTAATTTTTTGGGGGCTGGGAACCAATTCATTGTTTTTCCATTATTTCTTATGGGGAAAATTCGATCACCACTCGAACGTTTTAGGATTCGATCTGGAGTTCTGAACAAATTAAACTGGAGTTATGAGGTACCACTGTATATACATATACACACACACGCACACACACACACTATATTGCCAAAAGTATTGGGACACCCCACCAAATCTTTGAATTCAGGTGTCCCGATCACTTGCATAGTGCTACAGGTGTTTAAAATCAAGCACCTACGCATACAGACTGTTTCTGCAAACATTAGTGAAAGAATGGGTCTCTCGGGAGCTCAGTGAATTCAAGCGTGGTACTGTGATAGGATGCCACCTGTGCAATAAGTCCATTCATAAAACTTCCTCGCTACAAAATATTTCACAGTCAACTATTTGTGGTATTATAACAAAGTGAAAGCAATTGAGAACTGCAACTCAGCCCTCAAGTTGCCAGGAGAATGGTACTTGCCTGACTGTGTTGTGCCATCTGTGAAGTTTGGCAGGGGTAGGTTATGGTGTGGAGTTATTTTTCAGGGGTTGGGCTTGAACTCTTAATGCTGCAGCATTCAAAGCCATTTTGGACAATTTGCTCCCAACTTTGTGGGAACAGTTTGGGGATGGTCCCTTCCTGTTCCAACATGACTGTGCAGCAGTGGACAAAGAAAGGTCCATAAGAACATGGATGAGTGAGTCTAGTTTGGAGGAATTTGACTGGCCTGTACGGAGCCCTGATCTGAACCTGATAAAACACCTTTGTTGTGAATTAGAGTAGAGACTGCAAGCCAGGTCTTTCTCATCCAACATCAGTGCCTGACCTCACATGTACCTGGAAGAATGGTCAAAAATTCCCATAATCACACTCCTAAACCTTTTGTACAGCCTTCCCAGATAAGTTGAAGCTGTTATAGCTGCAACTCCATAATAAATCCTACTATTAAGAATGGATCATTAAAGTTCCTGTGTATATAAAGGCAGGCGTCCCAATACTTAGTGTATATATGTATTATCATTTCACATAGTTGTTTTTACAACGCGCAAATAAGCATCTCTTCGGTTTAGTTATTCGGACAAATTGACAGACACATTGCCTTTGGATTGTGACTGTTCCTAAATGTGTTTTCAGTTTTAATAATAAATAACTTCAGAACAAATCCTGTCGTCCCTGTTCTACTAAAATTGCAGTGAACCATGAACCCAAAACCGGGGTTTGTACAATGAATTTTGTGTATGGTTACATGTCTACTAAATATACACTAGAAATATTTAATGTAGATCCTATCTTGTACATGTGATCACATGACCTAGGCTAACGTAGCCCGTGTGGCCATTCTGTCGTTTTGGGGAGCGCCTGTCCAGGAAGTTCACAGTGTGGACTGTCAGTGAGTGATTATTCTTCTTTATAGTTGCATTTACAGTACAAAGCAGCAGCAGGCAGAAGGGTTCCCATTATTTGCTATGTAATGCCCTCAGCTGGGGCCCCAAATAAGTCGGCGGGCCCTGGACCCCACCCCCGTCAGAGACGGGCCTGGTGCTGTGTAAGTTCTGGGTCCAAATGTGGGCCTCTGGTTCACCACCAAAGCCAGCCAGGGTGGGGGCAGATAGGGCTGTGGCCCAGTGAGTAAGACCTCTGAAGGTCATCAGATCAAATCCCAAGCCAAATATTCACCATTGGGTGTGAGCTGGGATATGTGAAACCCAAAGAATTCCTGTGTAACTGTGCTTGCAAATAGCAAATAAGGTATTGTTTCATTTCCCTACACCACGGAAGGCTGCCTTACAACAGGTAGGACACCCTTAGGGTACTAAGGGCTGCCTTACAACAGGTAGGACACCCTTAGGGTACTAAGGGCTGCCTTAAACTAGGAGTACCAGCCTCAGATCAAAAAGGCCAGGTTGTATCACAGGTGATACCTTGATAGGTGAGGAGCAGAGCTGCCAGAGAAAAGGTATCAATAATAAAAAAAAAATAAAGTATTAAGTGTTATTGCTAAAACTAATCTCTCCCCGGCACTCCGGCTTTAATGTACTTACCACTTGAAGAAAGGGCCAAATAAATAATGGCAGATTAATCCCTCCAGCCGCGAACCACCGCACTGAATTCTCAGGGTATCTCCTCTATTTGCTACAGCAGGTTGTCTTGGTATATGTCAGCTGGCTCCATACAACTTAAAAACAGAATAATAAATCACAACTCAAATTCCAATAAGTTCTATAAATAATCCCCCAAGCATGAATACTGAAAACAGCATGAAAATATCACAGAAATATCTGCCTATTCTCTGTCCGGCTCCCATTGAGATGCTTCCTATTGAACATTACAGACGCAGTGTCATATTGATACCGTGTCTTCGGTCGGCTGTAGAAAATGTGATGTGCCGCGGGGCCTGGGCAATGACGCTGAGTGTGCGGGGGGCCACGACGACCATCTTCTCATTCCTCCTTAATCGGCCATGCCGATTTACTCCCGTGAAGGTGATCTGTCTCGGCACTACGAGGTGAACGCAAGATCGCTGGCGCAGGAAACACGATACAGACGTGCCAATAGGTGCACAAACACACATCTCAGATTGTCACACAGCGATAGCGACGCCGCTGGAGATTGCAGCCCTAGTTTCTCTCTGAAGCGCCGAGGCGTTTCCTCCATTCATGCCAAGCCTGTGATCGGGAGGCCTAGATCAGTTTGTTGTATGTTCAGTTTAAAAACGGTGCCTGTTTGTTTGTGCATTCGTTTACATAGAAAATCAAAAACGCAGAAAATAAGAGAACAAGCGAACAAATGCTAATGCTGAAACAGAGAGCCTGTAGATTAACATTTGAAATGTTAATGGCAAAAGACAAAAGAGAGACTAGGCTTTGAAGATTCTCGAGTGCGATTCATTTTATTACATGAAAAACTTGGTTAAAATGGTTATAAACTTGCAAATGGAACTTAGTGGGCCTTTACTCAGAACAGTTTAATGCCTATACAATGAGTTTCCCCAGAAGTACCTATTACCTAAGTCAAATTGTAGATAACCTACCCCGTTTTTATTAGAGCTTAAATTATTATTGGCTTCAAACAATCAGAAGTCAAAAAGTTGAAGGCTAGTATTTGCTTGATGGGAATAATAGTAGGGGGACGAAATCTCACTTAAAAAGGCCAGGAGATAGAAAATTTGAAAATACAATGGTACAGGGGGAATCAAATATATATATTATCTTTCATTTCAACCCAGAAATTAACTTTTGTAGCACCTGTGAAATTGCTCTTTGCTGCCCTTTGAAGTTGTCATTTAATACGAAGCAAACGCTGGGCTCGGGGAACCACGGGGGCATTAGCACAGTATTACCACAGTATTACAACAGTAACTCTCCACATTGCTATGATCATAACAACAGCGACAACAACAATGATAGTAATAATCCACTACAAATTGCTCTATGCTTGCCAAGATTTTAAATCTTACATCTGGAAATATAAGATCAATTATCTTGTTTTTAATATTATTTACTAGTATCTGTCTTTGAATTTGTGCTATAGTCTTAAATTGATAATAAATCTGTCTGGTTTATCTCAATTAGTCTGAAAAGCTTACAATTAATTAATTTACTTGTATAACAAGCTACATTCACCAAATTATCAATTTATATATAGTTGTAGTAGTAATATAGGTGGGTATGTTTCAGTATAAAAAATACCCAACTAAAAAAGGGGTAACAGCTGATCATTAGAGCAACAAATATTGAATTGTCATTTTCAATTATTGGTGAAGTTGTCCCAAATAATTATACTTTCAGAATAATAAAGGCTACTTCCAAAAAGACATTTTCTGTGTAGCAATACATTTTTTTCGATAATTGATGCTTAGGAACTAAAATGAGGGTATACTCCAATGTTGACATGTCCTGTACAATTTAGAAAAAAATTGTTATTAAATCATTTTTCATCTGATACATATATAACATACGCACAATTTATACATCCACTTTGGTAAATTTAAATCAGCGTGTGCATGTAAATGCGTGTGTGTCATTTGGTCACACATCTATTTCTCTTTTTTCATTTTCTGACTTCTTAAATGTCTCCTGAATAATTATGGTGACTTTTCAACGTATAAATTTCCACCAAACCACAAAGAGCACGGTCCGATTATTCTGGACATCACCTTTGACAAAGGATCTCTCCTAAGAGATGAAAGCATATCGCAAACACGTGAATGCGATGGGCAGTGACTCGGACCTGAGTATTCTGATCAGTGATCTGCATTTTTATCTGCCTGGAACGAAATGCCACAGACATGAAACGGGAGGGAAGAACATGGTGATTCTCTGGCGCTGTGGCTGACTCGGGGGAACCAGTGCGCAGCTCTGCTTTTCTTTGGCTGTCCGCAGTAGATTTTTCTTGGATGGGTTTGCTCTGATGTAGTTGCTGGAGAGCCGTGGCTGCAAGGCCACATCCCAAGTCCTTTCCTTCAGAAATGCATGCAGGGTGCCCAGCTCTCACACATACAGCGCGCCAATCGCGCCTTCAGACTCCCACGCTCTGGCAAGAAGTCTTATCGAAAATCTATATTATTCCATTATAAACCTAAAACTACAGCCAGCTGACCAAAGTTGGCAACCCTGTACATGACGATTAAAATCCCAATTCCTGCTGTTCACAAGGGAACTTGCCCTTAAAATAGTAATACGTTAGAATAGCTACAGGAGCCCCGAAGGACTGAAATACCCACTAAGTAACATAGACTTCATTTCTCTGCCATACCGTAACATTCATATCATCATTTTTTAATGATCCTCCACACATCTTAACTAAAAAGCAAATGACCACCTTTTGGGCATCTTGAGTTTCCTTTGATCCCATTTAGACCGCAGGAGGAATGTGGAGTTTGTGGTGGAAACCATAGGGAGAGCATGCAAATTTCACAGCCCAGGGGGCGTGAGGGAGGGCACCCCCACTGGGCCACTTAAGTGATTTTTTTAATGTGTCCAGAAATACCACATACCCTCTCTTAAACATAACTGAAATCCAGTGAAAAGTGTATATGTCATTTTGCAGATTTATCCACTGCCCTCCTTGCCTGGCTTCATGACCACCCCTACAAACCGTCGCTCTGTATATGCTGCGCCATGACATTGGGAGTTGTTCAGAGAGCAGCCAATCAAATCAAACAGATCACAGGGGTGTCGGCCAGAACTTCAGCCAAAGGACATTGGAAATAATCATGCTAGACACAGCCTGGGGTTGTTTTAACATTGGACTAAGGTCTCTCCTTGGAGATCTACACTTCATCTTTATTTGTGAAGATCATCTGTCCCACAACGGGAATAAAGGGGATATGGCAGGTGTGATCTGTGTCTTTCACCAGCATGCAGAATCACGCTGTGTTTAGAAAACGTTGAAAAAGACGAAACAGACATCAAAAGACATCAAATGATGTACACATCAAATACACAAAAAAAAACACTGTAGTGTTTCAATCACTCACTCCTAAGGAAAAGAAAGACAAGCGATTTGTACGGCTTGTTTTTATCTCGCTGGGTTGCCTCCGCTTCACTGCACAGTCTCCATATTCTTCAAAGAATGCACACCATCGATATTAGCAATGATAATGGGATGCTGGGTTTTTCTGACCGTCCAGGATCTTTGTTCTTATATGATTATTGAATGCATTTTATTTACGTATTATTCATATGCGATTTATATGCAAATTGTATTGTAATAGCTGCACCCTGAACGAATGAGATTATCTCAGTTTGAGGTAAACACAAGTCACGTGTAATAAAAGTATCCACACGGTACAGTTTAATCTGATTGTTTGACGTCCACTTGATTACGTGTTTCCTCGACGGCCCAACGTGCGCTAAGTCAATTAAGGTAAACCAATTCCGACTGTCGCCACAAGTAAAATGTTCGAGCGAAATATAAATTAAATGTAAATAGGCCGGGTTTGTTTGCCTGGGAAAGACACTGTACACTTTGTACATTGTATGCATCTCAGCCTTGGGGATGCCAGAGGATAAGGTTTATAGATAAGTTCATCCCCACTACACAGGAAATCGCATCGTGCAATCAAATGACAGCTATGTTGCTAACAATCAAAGCTGTGATACAGTAGGTATAGAGGAAAACAGTTACAATGCCACCATAGTATGTGGCTCACTGGATTGGATTCTTTGTCGATTAAATCCTCTGCATAGCAGAGTGATTTCACTGTTAACCCCCACTATGAGCATCTGCTGATATTTAATACATACATAAATGTATTTGATATTACATTGAGTCCAACCTTTTAGGTGACATGTGGCCACCTAGAGTGCCATCTTTTAAAGGGGTGCCGACTTAGCAAGCTAGTGTCATTTTGTCTTGGGGGTCAGCGAGGCAGTTTAACTGGTACCGAATGGGCTAGCTCTCATGTCATCTTGTTGTCTTCAGATTGCTGTAGCCATGGTTTCAGTGTTTGATTATTTTGGTCTGCCTCCCTCCCTTCTCCTTTCAGATGTGAAATTCTCCCGAGTATAAAAATGTGAAAGGAGAAGTAGCTTTGTTTTTCGGCTAAAATAACAAGAGCAAGAAGTCTGCGTAAGACAGTGGTGCCGAATCTGGTATTAGCCGACTGTGACTAACAAGACGTGCCTTTTATCGACACTGGCTGCCGGAAGGCCTGGCGAATCGTCTTTATGCTATTTATTCAAGACTTTTCAGTGTTAATTCCTTTCTCTGTGGCATTTATTTTCTATTGCTTGAAGAGCATGATATAAATTCACATACCAACTTGGGTGCTATGTCAGGTCTTCATCCATCCATCTTTCTACCATATATCCTGAGCGAAGATGGGAGCACCCAGGGTCTATCCCGGGCCACTCAGGGTGTAAGGCTGGAATACAACCTGGATGTCGAGCTCCTGCTTTTTAAGTTTTTATTAAAGTTTAAAAAGTATTTTTAACAAATTTACATAAGGCGAGCATAAAATCTCCAGAACAATCAAAAGATTAGAAGGCAGTTCTTTTGTCACGCCAGTTCCCAAAATGCACTTTGGCTCATATGCAATTGGTAAATTGGGGAAACGTCTATATTCCACAAAGCTGTCATTGGCCTACATGGAATTTCAGTCACAACATGTTTATGTTTCACGTTGTTCTGGAAAGCCCCGGAATGCGCCAGTCTGCAGAGGAAAACGCTTGAAAGCTAGCTCAGTTAGCCATCATGCTTTTTTTATGCAGTTCTCATTTATACTAAACGCGCTCCATTGCTGTAAACATGAGTAAATGTGTTACACGAGTACCATAAATGACAAGCTCTAAGGAAAGCCTGAAGTTATAAAGCATATGTAAATGATTCAATGTTTCAGTCTGGTAAACCTTTGGTTAAATGTTTGGTTATGTTTTATAACAATAGTTTCCCATAAACCCTATTTTTTTCCATAACTTTTGTTGTTTTTATTGAGCAACTTTGCATAGAATTAGAATGCAAAACGTAGTTAAAGAAACTGATGCAAAGCGCACTTGACTGATGTTTGCATGTTGCACTTATCAAACATTGAAGGTTAAGGGCAGGGAAACAGACGCAGGAGTCCAAGAGTATAAGATAAAACACAGAGTTTATCAGGGGCGACACAATCAGGAACAAAGAGTAGCGCGTACGACGTTAAGACATTAACGAAAGACTCACGAGAAAGCACTTTAATACACAGAATCAAGTAGACCAGACTAGGTACAGCTGGTAGCCAGGAGGGTTCTAAATAATGTAAACGAGGGGGTGTGGCACACAGGAGGAATGGCATGATCAGAACATGCCAGCACTGTGGCCCTGGAGGAACATTTCTTCATGGTACCGTATTCTGGAAATGGACGGTATGACAATTAGGCACATGTGACTTTCTGAGAATGCATCACGTGTTATAGCAGAGATTTATGTACATCAGCGATGCACGTCTGCAAACACAGATGCATGATGATCTTTGTGTGTTTACTCCCTTGTGTTCTCTATCCATGTGAAAACAGTTCACAATCATTTCATTCCGCTCACACCCACTTTTATCAAACATAAGAGTTCTTTGAGGTGCGGTGTGTATCGCAACTATGCGTCGAGCTGCTTTCGGATGGGGGACAATCAATAGTAATCATTCTCCGAGACGGACCCTGGCGGATAACGAGGCCAGCCAACTGGGGCTCTGTCTCTGCGGCGTTCTCGGGGCCCGTCCACCCTCCCGCGTCGCACGCAGACAAGGAACACCTCTCAATCAGGCATGTCGGGCGGACATCAATAAGGCTCCGGGTGATCAAACGCATCGCTAAATGAAAGCAATCACGCTGCGGCCTCTGTTGCGATGGAACCGATAAATCCATACTCGGAGACTCACGCTCGAGCTGCTCCCATAAAAGGAGGTGCCAGCAAGGTAATCACAGCCGTTCTGGTATTACTGATGGGCTATGAGGGAGAGTACTGAACTACCGTTTGGAAGGGGGGGGGGATCATGGATCTCCTGGGGGGTGAGACAGGTCAGCTGACAAGCCCCTTCCATTTGCAATGAGATTCTCATGCTCTCTCCCAGATGCGCCCAAGCTACATATTCATCCCTTAGAAAAAAAAATAGTGATACAGTATTGATCCCCATGAGGAAATGGTCTTTTCGTCTATCCCATCTTGCTCTCTGTGATACACACAGACAAATGTGCAGCTGAGAGCAAGCTTGAGGGGGTCACAGAGCAGGATCAGCCAGTGTGCAGTGGCCCTGGAGCTGGGGGTTAAGGGCCTTATGCAAGGACCCTACATTGTTATACTTTGCTAAGTTCAGTATCCTTCTTCACTTCACTGCCTGTTTTCTTTTTTCTCTTTCGTTTCGGCCCCCTGATCCCCGCCTGTTTCCAACAAATAAAGTCCCAGCTCTGTCCTCTAAACCCCGTGTCACACGAATCTGTTCACTATCCCCCAACCCCCCCCAAACCCAGATTGCTGAAGACAGCATTGTCCAATCAGAAAGCCAGGCGCATGGCAGAAACATCTTCGGTTATTGCTGCACCAAATTTATCAGCTCAATTATTAATGACTACGGAGTGCGAGGGAGAGAACTTACGCCCCATGTTCAGTGCAGCTCAAACTAACACTGTCCTTGAAAAATCGAGACCATTTCTCTAATGGCTAATGCTCAGGCCACCACTATTCTCACACTCCAAGCTTTAAGTAATTAATCAATTATCTGACAAGCATGATTTATTTTTATATAAATACATTCATTTATAACACTTTTTTATTGGACAGAGTCAGCGTCGGGGTCTTCGGTCGAGCTCTGTGGGGTAAATTAATTTAAACGCTGTTTGGGATCACAATCAAATCAAATTAGCCTGCTAGGAAGCTCATTCCCCCCAATGAATCAGTCCGGCAGACATACATCAGCGCTTCACATAGCTAGGATACTCCTAACCATATGAAACAACAAAGTTTGTAAAAACAATCGAAACATGCAAGCTGATCAATCACCGTAGCAACCATAAACATTTATGCCTTTCTTGAAAATGCCTCAATGAAATAACCCGGGACAATCAATATGAACAGAACTATCGGCGGATCCGTGGTGTTTAAAAGAATTTGTGGCCCAAGTTCTGGCCAAGATCGTCCAGGCCAGCAATGATACAAGTTTAGCTGAAAGCCGCTTCATCTCACTTCTGCAGCTCAACAATTCCCTAGAATGCTGCCTTTCGGAAACTCTTAAATCTGATTATTTATCATCTTGGCATAATGTTCTGGTCGTAGAAGAGATTAACGAGCTTTCCCTGCTTCGGATTCAATCACACTTGCTAACTTTGCATTAAGCATGATCCCGCCAGTGCAGGAGGACAGCTGAACTGATCTGGGATCAGAGGACAGCTCACAGAAGGAGAGCTGTCAGTCAGGCCTTTTTAACTCCTTTGCTTTTTGGCCTTTGAGTGGGTTAGACTTTCGGTTTTGCTATTCCAAGCTCTTTTTGCTTAATAAAGACTTAAATAACCCACCAGCTGCCACTTCCTCTCTCCCCTTTGCGTTCTTTCCCATTGCTAGATGTTCACATGTTTAATATCACTGAAGGACATATATCAGTTTCAACACAGAAGGTTTCAACTACAAGGAGAGCTGTGGCACCCACCTGACCATCCCACACATTGCCCTCGCTGAATGGAACTGAGTTTGTGTATCAGTGATGTCAAGTGCTGTTGTTACAATGTCAATATCTGCATTCTCTCTCTCAGAACAATGCGGCAGCTGAGAAGCATGTGGTATGTTTTAATTTGGTAGTTTCTGTCAATGCTGTTAATATCAGTCAGCTTCCTGTTCAAGGTAATCTTTAAATGACTTTCTGTGAATGTCTTTAAGAAGCTGTGATATTAGAACACAGTGAAACTAAAGAATTTTTTGTGATCGTTCAAAATTGTTGAAAGGATCCAGAGATCAAAGCTCTTTTTTGACCAAAATTAAATCCTGGAATAGGTCTTGTTTTTAAAGCATCAAAAACCAAGAAATACTTGTCAGTGTATTCCTTATGTAATCTTTGCATGACAGTAACAGCATTTCAGATCCCGATTTAGACTCTTCCCAAAGTTAAGACATTTTTACATTAACAAGATCCAAATTTAATAATCAAAAAGAGTCTGTTTCTGTAAACTCATATTACATGGTGTGTTTGACTTTAAAGAAAGGGTGACACCTAACTACTTTCTGTATCGATGTCCTTCCTGTTACCTAGTATCAGTGGGGATGAAAACTGCTCTGTTTTACTATCATAATGTGTCGGTATAGAACTGGGAACACTGGGAAGGAGATTTAAACACTGTCATTCTTATTACTTAATAACTGATTTCCCTGAAGTTTCCTCTTCAATAATAACTGAATAATAACACAGAATCCCCAGTGTTATGTTGCAGTGCGAATACACTGAATATTCTAATGGAATTATTTGTTATGCGTGTGAGTATTTGTGGTACACATTCTCCTGACAGTAATTAGTAATGAGTGTCAGTAAATTAGGAAAACATGTTTTTTACAGTACCTTAAAACAACATTTGTTTGTATAACGTATACTAATCATGGCACTACTCGATCAATATACTGTAGATAATGTTAATGCCATTTTGAGAATTAACCGACATGGTATTCATTAATAACTTTAATAACAGTGTCATTAATAATATCTTTGTCTTATTTTTCTTTATGTTTGACATTGATATTCCCCAGGAACTGAAGCAAACTCATATAAACACTTCTGCAGACTTCAACAGCAGTGCCGTCAGAATTTTTGTCCAGTTCCGAGCTTTAGGAGTCAATAGCAATATTTGTCTGACAGCCAGAGTTCATTTCTGCCATAGGTGCTTCCGGGTTTGACCACTAACACCCTCTGTATTTTGTACCATATCAGAAACGGGAGGAGAGAACAGGCCGCAGAACGAATACTGCAGAAAAGTCCAGGCTCTTGTCAACTGTTTACCTGCAGCAATGCAAATACACGTGCTGCCTCGGTGAGCCATGGAAAAGTGTGTCGGGTGTTAAAACCCAACAGTCCATGGGACATTTCACCTAAAATTATTCATTTATTGGGTCACTGCAAATGTGATGTCACAGAGATGATCATAAATGCAATTAGGAGAAGGTGTCAATGACTCTTTGTGTGCATTTCATGCTGTCGATGGGAGTCAGCAACAGAGAGAACCAGAAGGGAAGGATCAAAGTCAAATTGTGCTCCTGAAGGTTAAGACCAGTTAAAATGTTAACCAAATTGTTGTCCCATATACCATACTGGTTGGACTGGTTTCGCAAGGTGCGCCTAACGGGACAGACTAAATAAGAGCTGTCAGATAGCTAATAGGCTGACGAACAGAGGTCACGGAGCAGGGTCAGCAAAGAGGCCTGAACACACCTGCTCAACTACGAAAGATCAATTACCCGCAATACCAAAAATGATCCTTAAAACCACACTGAGTTAGAATCCTGCATTTAAAAATACATCTTCAACATGTAAATTGTAAAATACAAATTATATTAGTTAAATATAGTGAAATATATATATATATATATATTATATTACATAATAAAATTAAATGCAAATTGTCAGATTTAAATGAAAGCTATGTTTTCTCATATTCATGCTGTGTGTTTACATGATGCTTGAGGTTTGACAGTCATAAATCAATAGTTTTGCTTTTCTGATGTTAGCTGTTATCCATGGTGGGTTGCTGATGAACTACCCTCAAGCGGGACACTGGTACAAAGCATCATACTCTCTCATAATCATCTGACCTCTAGTAAAGAAGGGTTAGACGTTGTCAATACTCCCTTCACGTTGCAGTGAGCACTGCTTCGAATTCTAACCTAAAATGGTTCCACACATATGGGCTCACTTAGAATCTGATATTTAAAAATCCATCTGCAACACTTTCTCGTGTGTCATTAATCCACGTTTGTGCTGGCTTCCTGTCCTCCCCTATCATCTTTGGAAAATGTATCTGGGTTATCAGGAATGCCATACAGAACATCCCATGCTAATCAGTCAAAGAAATAGAAAAACATCATATATCATTAATACGTCACACAGACTTGTGCACCATGCGTTCTAAGCCCATAATTTGTCACAGAATGTCTTTGAAATTGTTGAATTGTAATTGGCATTGCTTCTCAGATGCCTTTCAACTTCCTTGCTTACTGGGGGCAGCGTGTGGCTCAGTGGGCTAAGCCTGTGTGTCTGTAATCATGAGATCACAGGTTCAAACCCAGCCACATTTGTCCTTGAGCAAGGCCCTTAACCCCTCGGTTCCTGGGCGCCCCAACAGGTGGCTGCCCTTCGTGGACAGCTTGATCTACCAATACCAAGTTGAGGGAGGCATAAGAAGAATTTCCCCACGGGGACAATAAAGGATTGGTTATTATTTTAATTTTCAGATAAGACTGGTATCCAGTAGTTTTAGGTCACATAAGTTAGTCTAGAGATCAGTATTTCTGATCGTGTCTGTTATAGGACTGATTAGACAGCATGACTGTACAGCATTTGTAATATGTAACTGCACTTGGTGTATCAATTGAGCACTAATTTGCAAAACACATTCTACCATTAATCGTAAAATTCATCATGTCAATGTTTTCTATTAGGCAACTTAATTCTCCATTACACATGGTTTAACATTTCCGTCAGGTTTTGAATTTGGTTTCAGCGTCTCTGTGTTCTGGAAACACCCAGACTGCCACACCCACACCTGAGACTGAGCCTGTTCATCCATTCACGGTCAGGCGTACCTGCGACGGTTATAAGACTGCTCAGTGTGGGAGCTGAGAGCAATCTATTTTAAATTCATTACATTATCTGAGTGTTCAGAGGTATTTCTTTGGAAATTGCTGTTAAAGAAACAATCTAAAGACAAGGGCGATATCCATCATTCACTTGAGAAATAGGATTTTAGGTGCTGATGCATCAAGATGGATCAATTACCTATAAATTCCACTCTGTGTTATTAATGTTCATCTGGAGAGGAAACAGTTGAAATCGTAGAGTATTCTTTTGTTAAGAGATCCCAAGGTACTTGACGTTGTGACAAAGCAAGCCTTTGCTATTTTTCTTTTCATGTCATTTTTTCAAATGTCAGTCTCCATGTAAGATTTTCAAAGGTGCCTTTTTTGCAAGAAAAATACAAAAAAGGCAAATCTCTGTTTTGCCAGGATCTCATCTTAACCATGAAAAATAGGATGGTAAAAAAGTGTTCTTTTCCTCTGGGGTGTATTCCTGAGCTTTAAACCACGTACGGTGTTTTCACGGACATCTTATATGGGAGATATTATCTTTGTGTGGCGGATACAAGTCAAAGGGAGGACCTGAGCTTAGCCTACAATACCTGAGAATGATCCCAGAAGAACAGAGTATCTGCAGGAGATGTTAAATAACCCAAAGATAGACGTGTAAACGAGAGGGGAGGAAGCCAGGCAGAATTCTCAACCTGGCGATAATTTGTGTTAAGACACCAATCAGATATCTGCCCTGGCTTTGAGGTGCTCCCTGGAACTGGCCTCAGGCAGTCTGTTTTCTACCACTGAGCTTTCTGCATTAAGCGTTTCAGTTGCTTGGCACACACCACTGAGATTTCCCTATAACTGATTGATCATGAGAAGACCAATTTGTACAGTTTAAATGGCCTACATCCCACTGGCAATAGACTTGCCTGCGTCAGCCACAGAGATGAAGAAGTTCCCAGCGTGTTCCCAGTCACCTCTCGCCAGCCACAGGTCACCGATCTGGCCTTGCGCGTCTCCTCACCAAACGACTAAACCGATTTGTTCGTAAGACTCGGGTCTCCATCTCTTTGTAGAAGTCTGTATTTTCACTGCAGCAAGCTCTGGGGACTTGAAACAGCAATGTTCCGATTACAAGTCTGCCTTCTTTGCCAATATCCTCCCAGCCAGGGATATTAACTTGCTCTGTAGGACTCAGGAAAACTTCAGGGTTCTGCATCAAATCCTGTACATGTGGACAAACAAGAAAATAAAAGAAAAGCATGATCAAATATCGGTCAGGAGGGGGTTAGGACTCCATGTCCGTCATCAGAAGGTTGCTGGTTTGAATTCTGGTGCTGTCAGACTTATGCCGTTGTTGGGCCATTGATCAAGGACCTTGACCCCTAATTGCTCCAGGGACTGTGCATCCAGGCTGACCCTGTGCTCAGACCAAGCTTCACTCTTCCCTATACTTGTATGTATCAGAAGAAAAGCAAATGGGATACGTGAGAAGAAACATTCCTATGAATCTGCAGTGTTGGCGAAGTTACTCACAAAAGTAATCCATTAAAGATAGAGGTGGACAGTTCAGGTCCAGAAAGTAATTCAAGACCAAGGTTTAGTTTCAACTAACCAGTTGAGTATAAACTGTCACAGTCAGAGTACCTAATGGGTTGGTTATAACTAAACCTTAGTCTGGATTTGTACTTTCTGGGCCTGAAATTTCCACCTCTGTCTGCAATGGATTACTTTACTTTATATTTGAGTAACTTCCCCAATACTGTGTACTTGTACTCGTACTTGTACAAATGGCGAATAAAGTGTCATTTTAATATGACTGCATAAAGCAGTTTTTTGAGGCTCAGTTGGCTCAGTCTCATTCTCATTCTCTGGCTGGCTCCCTCGCTTTTTTGTTTCCATGCGTCGTTACTCCCAGCGGCCGACTCTCCATGCACGGGTCTTTTGTTAAACGTGTGACTCGTGTTTCGGAGCAGATGAGTCTGCTGGGCCCGATCCACCGATGACCGCCTCGCCTTCCTCCGTCCGCCATGCCGGTTATTTAAATATAAAAGCAGTCTTTCCGCTACTTTGTTTTCCCCCATCTGTGGAGTGATGCTGAAATATCAAGATACTTGTATAATAAAGAGTAAAAGTGGGTAAACAGCAGCGTGTAGCTATTTGCTGGTTTAGATTAAAAAGCTTCACAAAGGGAGGGAAGCAGATGTATCGAGCAATCACATCAGTCTAAAGAATAAGGGTTTGCAACGTACCAGTCATGGCCCCAATTTACCGCTATCTTCTGGAGAACACAATGTGTAACTGTGATTAATACATGTATCCTCTCAAAAATTAGCCCTGAGCAAGATGAGAAGTGTTTAAAATTGAAGTAAAACAGGATTTGGAATCCACATTTGTGGGCCAGTGGCATGATGAATGATGCTGGAATGTTCTGATCTGTCTGACTAAGGATTAGAAGATTCTACATTGGGCTTCTGGTTGGCTCAAGCATTTCCCTTTTTATGGGGGCGGTGTGTGGTGCAACGGGTCACCAGTTCAAATCCTGTGGTTGGCAGAGTGATTTCACCATCGATCTCTTGAGTATGGCCCTTAACCCCTAATCACTCAAAGAACTGGCTGAACTTGATTTCTCAGCTGTACATCGCTCTGCATAAAACTGCCAGATAAACAAATGTGATCCTCAACCTTGCATGATGGTGGACAACCTGAGTAACAGAATTGAGTGGATCATCCTGAAAGGTTGGAATTACAAGAACTGGGTCGCTACCACCGTCCACCTCGCTGTGTGCCTAACGTGAGCTGCTCAGATGTGGCAGAGGGGGGCAGCAGTGAGCATGATGGATGACTAAGTGCGGAAGGCTTCAGGTGCTCAGGGAATATTTAACATGCTTACTACATCTTAATAAACTCGGTGCTCAGAAGGGGCGATTGAGTGTTGCACCGCAAGACAGGGAGAATCAGCGGAGTACACCTCTTTCAACAAAACATTTATCATGAGCCAGCCGTTATGAGTGCCAGGCACGAGGCTGCAAAGTGTGACGCTTTAATACTGGGAGCTGGGGGACAGGCAGGGATAGTCTGCACCACACAATATGATCGGAAAAAGGAGGACAATAGGAAATTATTAACCTTTTAACTGGAGACTCTAAAGCTGGGAAAATCTCCAGAGAAACTAATTATAACCACGTCAGCGTGAACACTTTGGATCTAAAAACTGCCTTCTAATAGTACTCAAATTAAAGAGGCATATTTTAGTTTCGGAATTGTTCGTGTTTTCAGAGTTTGTAATTTTAAAAAATTGTTATATTTACTGGTGGGGAAAAATAAATTCCGTCTGTGATATTCTCTTCAAGCATCTCTTCCAGGGTGTAGCCATGCGTCACTGTCCTGTGCCCTACGCAGCCTGGGACATAACCCACTCCAACCAGGACACATAAGGTGGATGGTTAGCTGTCTTTTCCAGGAGGAGGTAAGTAGTGTGTGCTGATTACAGCATGTCGCCACACCCACCACATGAAGAAACACCTCAGGGATGAGAACCCAAGCGTGGTGGGTGATACCTCAGCACCACACAAGTCCAAATAGAACAGTGTGAGGTTTTTCTAGCAGCTGAAGTGCCAATCCTGCCACTAAACCCCAAAATTTCCCTATAAATTGGAGGTCCTCCTCGCCAGGCTGGATGTAGATGAACATCATACCCTGGACAAAGCATTTCCAGATGAAGGGCCTTGCTCAAGTGTCCAATAGAGCAAGATCACTTCCAGCATCTTGCGATTGCTGGCACAGATCCCTAGTCTTAGACCCACCACCACTCCACCCACTATCTTTAGCAGGCCTTAACAGTAAGTATTTGAGCCCATTTCACTCAATGGATCGCAGTAATTCTCAAGTAGAACAAGTGAATAAATGATGTATATCAATTAAAACTCCTGCACCAGAGCCAGTTCACTACATTTCCATGATTGATCAAAATTTTACCACAGACGTGGTATTTTAAAATGTGCCCTACATAGTTTTTTACCATTGACAAGTCTTGACACAAACACTGATCATTCCTGCTTTAGGTGAACATTTCAGTGACGTGGTTCTTGAGAACCGCAGGCATAGTCATAAGTTAAGGAAGGACCAGACACCATCTCAGTGTCATCCAGACACTGCAAAAGCTTCTGCAGACATGAATAATGAGAGTTTATTTACATTCAGATGTTCTTTTCCAAGGAGAGCAAATGTCCAAGTATGTCAATGTAGCTGGCATTCTGAAAATCATTAGATTCGGATCCTTTGATGGCTTCGTTTTTCGTGGACCTGTGGTGCTCATATTCTTTATGAATAATGGAAAAGTACCAGAAAACAAGCTGCATGTCCTTCTGTCTTGCTCTGTGCTCCCCGATTCATAAAGCTTGTTACTTAAGTAAATTGACAGTGTATTCTTACTTATCAAGGAAGCGTGTATTCAGCTTCCAAACATAAGGAGGTAACATTCTGTTTGGTGTTCATGTCCGATGGCCAGAACATGTGATAAAGGTTTGTTTGCAGTGTTGTTTACTCCATGGGGATCATCCGTTTCCTCGTAGCTGTCAGTTCTTGTCAGAGAATCTCTGTTTTTGCTTTCAGTGTGAATGTTTTGGACCCTCACCTTTTCAGAGAAAATCCTACGGCATCGTTAAATGTATGCTGTAGTGTAAGAGCAGCAAAGCCAGGCTATGTGAAAAGGATGCATATTGATTGGTTGTCAACAATTGTCCATTCCCACAACTGAAAATCCATCACGCAATAGTGGAACTCGTCTTGGGAATGGAGAATGATCGCCTATAATGATTTCCAGGATAGCAGAGTCATTCTAATAACGCTCATCATCACAAGCCCTTTTTGGTTATTTAAAGGCCGTGCTAAGTGCTACCACCTGTGCCCGTGATCTGTCAGATTTATATTATGCAGAAAAAAACACCTCTGTGGCTTCCTGGAGTCGTTTAACCTCGATGGTCCCTGTTAAATAATTCCCTCTAATGCCGCGCTCACATAGGAGCAACATGAATCTGATGACAGCATCATCAGGTGCCCGGGGCGGCGGGTGTGTTTCTCATGGGCCACCATGGGTGCCAAGCGCTCCTGACCTTGTCACACCATCACACCTCTTCCGACTCCCCGCCCTTCTCTCTCCCTCGTTCTGTTATTAATTCTTAGCATATGTTGTATCTGATTCAACTTCACAGAACTTCAATCAGTTTTACAATTTCTTATTAATATAGTCATATAAATATTGTAATAAGCATAGCTATATATATTAAAAAAATGTTTTTAAAGCAATTTATTATCATATTTGCCTTACACAGTGCTTGTGTGAGTGAATGGTGTGTGAGTGTGCCTTGCGATGGGTTGGTGCCTCATCCTTGGTTGTTCCCTGCCTGCCTTATGCCTGTAGCCTCCCGGATAGGATCCGGACCCTCCTGTAACTGTAGGATAAGTGATTATAGAAAATGGATGGATGGAATGTATAGATGGACGTGCAGTACATTTATTTTATTCACTCCTCCAGATGCAGCCGAAAAAGAAAAATGCAAACAGAAAACAGTAGTAAACAGTATTAAATTATTTAAAAATTATTAAAGTGATGAGAATAAGTAAATAAAATTTGTTACCAATGTCAAATATTTACACAGCCATAAATATACATAAACATATTTTTCAAAATGTAAAAGGACACAAATATAGAATTCAAGTAAAAATGTCTATTTGTTTGTTTTTGTTTTTGTTTGATTGGGCAGTTAGCTAACCCTCCACTTAGTTAGTTCACCCCAGAGCCACCTGAGCAACAGCAATCTGTCAAAGCAATGGCGGGTGGAAAGATGCACACATGCCATTTCTGCTGATCGAGGGGATGGATGCTGCTGCCACTGCTGTCCTAAGGGGCTTGTGTATTACTCATGTTGACTGGACCAGGTGTCCGGAGAGGGTAGGTTACAGCAGGCCCTGTCAGATCCCATCAACGTCACTTTGTGGCACCACCACTCTCAGTCCTTGAAGAAAAACATTGACTCGGCGCATCTCTCACGAACGAACAATCAGTGAACAAAAAGAAAAACATCACACAGTGAACAAAAGAATCACTCAGTGAACAAACTGAACAATTAATGAAGCACAGCGAGCGAAAAATCACTAAGTGAACAAGGAATCACTTAGTGAACAACCTGAACGAAGAATCTCTCATTGAATGAAGAAACACTCAGTAAACGAACTGAGTGATAAATCACTCACTGAACAATCTGAATGAATATCTCTCATTAAATACACCAAACAATGAATCACTCACTGAACAGTGAAACACTCAGTGAAGGAACTTTGGTTCACTTAAACTGGACTTAAAAAATACATTTAATAAGAAAAAATCATTCATGAATGACAAAAGTTTATGTGCAAGGTGGGGCGGGGGGGGGGGGTGTTCTAGCTATTGAAAAGATTGTGGGCTAAATCAAATTTGCCTGAAGCTTGTGTTTGTTTTTTTGAAGGAAGATTGGCATCAGGCTATAGCCTAATGATGCCCATGGCTCAAGGAGTCACGTAAAGTTACAGTGAATACATTCAGCTGCCTGAACAAGCAGAAAGTGTCTTACCCAGAAATATAATGGATAAATGAGTAAAAATGAAAAAAAGAACAACTTACCATTGTTTAAATGCACTGCTAACTTGCATTTGCTTTTGCCCATTTCAGAAAAAATGTTAAGGTCATGTTGTTTTTCTAGAAGCTATAAAGCTCTTAATCATAACAGTGGTTCACTGACAGTTATTTCCAAGAAAAGAGTAGCGAAGCTAATTAATTAGCCCTCAAATAAAATTGGCTAATTTTACTTTGATTATTAAATGTGTCCCCAGAAGCTTCATTCTTCAACAGCTTCATACTCCTATTTATAAGTGTTTTTGTTTGTCCTGGTTCAGTGCCTGTCTTCCGTAAACAGAGCACAGGGCCCCCCGTGTGTGTCTGTGTGCATTTAACCAGAGCTCAGGCATGCAGCCACCTCTGCTGACAGCTTGCTAACCAGGCCAAGTATAAAAAATGTTACTGACAAGGGGAAACCCATCATTCGTGGTCATTAAGTAAACAGCTGCAAGCGGTTTTCATGCCTCAGACACTCGCTAACACTCTGTGTGTTGGTTTTATCATCTGGGCCTCGTTTTTTCATGTTTACATTTTGAATACAATTAGAAGGAATGTTTTCATTCACCTGTGTGTATCTTCACACTATACATATGCTGAGTATCAAACACACCACTCCATTTACTCATAAATGTGTGCAAGGTATGAAATATATAGACATCGTTTGTTTTATTATTTTTTTTTTATAATCGTACCACGTGCCTGTCCATGATGTATTGTCAAATACTTCAGTGGTGCTAGAGTATGCAGTACATCACTTAAGCAAGCAAACGTCAGGCTTGCTCATATGCGAGAAAGATGATCTGTTTACAGCTAATGAACATCAGGCTCAGTCAGCATAGACAGGCAGAATGATAATCCATTTCCAGCCTGATGACACACATTCACATGCTGTTTCTGCAGTGAAGGCTCAGAGGTTAGTCTGTGGGCACTCTTCCTGTCACATTAACCAGTCCATAACTTTAAGCCCAGCACTGAAATTAAATTATCATGGTATGAGACCAAAAATTCAACTTGCATAAGGGTTTGGGGAACAGATTACTCATGTCCAAAGGAGATTTCCGGTCCAGAGAGTACAAATCCAGACCAAGATTTTGTTTCAACCAACCAGTTGAGTTGAGTTGTCTGTGACTCTTTATGCTCAACTGGTTGGTTGAAACAAAATCTTGGTCTGGATTTGTACTCTCTGGACCTGAAATCTCCACCTCTGCTTATGTCATTAGAGATCTGGCT
>JABFEA020000010.1:19097074-19112053 GCA_019775915.2 Cyphomyrus plagiostoma | reverse complement strand
GTTTTGGGGCGTGGCCCCAGAACTGAATGGCTCTCGAATTTTGCACATCCTTTAAATTGAAACTGCGGCTATTGAAAGGTCGAGGACCTTATTAACTGCGACCCCCCCCCCCCCGCCACTCGGAAGAACCCCCCCCACATAAACCTCCGTCCACCTCCCATGGTGTGGGTCCAAACACACAAGGCATATGGACCCTTATTAACACTTATGGTCGACATAGAGACATCCTGTGGTTTCCCACTAGTCCCTCGGTAACTACACACAAGTCTTGACTGTATTAGCTGGACACCAAAAGACAATTACGCTGGAAAATGGTGGTCATGCTGTATATTTACTGGTCCGTCTGTTGCCTTGGTGATCTGTGTCCCTCAGAGGCCAAAATGCATCGTGCTTGTGATTCACACCCAGGAAATTGGCTTTGTAAATCCAAAAGTGCACCTGGTTATTACTTACTGTCATTCACCTAGTATACATGCTTACTTAGGGAGATTCACGTAACCTGTCTGATTGATACCCAGGTTCTTCTAGATTTTGCAGAAGTAATTTAATGTAGATCCTCTTAAGAGCTACACCTACTTTACTGATTCGGAGTAGCTTTTCCTGTCTGTTATCGATGAACAATGTTAGAATGTGTAATGGCAGAGTAAACAGGCATCAGCGAGAGATACTAGCTCTAAAAATGACAGGGAATCATAAAAAATGCCATTTTTTTGACCTTTTAACCTGAATTATCGATCCGCCAAATGGTGGGGAGAACGATTCTGATTCCTTGTGTCACAATGATAAAAAGAGGCCATTCAAATTCCATTTAATTTAACTGGAAATCTATTTCTTTAAGATGGGTTACTGGTCTGTCTTTTTGTTCTTATACTGTAAAATGTGGTTTTGTTTTTATTATTTTTTTTCCAAAACATGCCAGTAGTTGAATCCTTTTGAAGAATAACAATCACAAGTTAATGCATAGAGACAGCAGAGCAAGACCACACTACCTGACAAGGAGTAAATGGTGCGTGCTATTCTTCCAAGTAATTTGACTCTTTTTTCCGTCCTCCCATGAAGGTCACTTGTCGATTGGGTGTACAGGAGCTCTGGGATACTCAACACAATTGCACATATGCAATTATACTAGATGTTTCTATGTCAAGGCTGAAAGCTCAGGAAACAGCTTTCATATTGGATGAACATGTCTTGGTGTGTAGACACCTAAAACATGAAGACTGTGGTGTATTTTGGGTTAAAGACCTTGAAGTACAATAATCCCTGATTGCAGAATTAGGGTCATGTGAACCTTGCATGTGCCATCTAATTATAGATCAGGAGCTTTGCACGGGGAAAAAATCATTTTGCAAAACTGCAGGTTACGAATTCATACGTATGGAATTCAGATTATCACGTACAGCAGACAAAGCATGTGGAACGTGTGGTGAAGACAGGCTGATTTGTCATTTGGCCAAATGGTGGAATAGCAGAAACGCGCACTCTTATGTATGCATATCAGCATCGTAATCCCACTGCATGAATCAAGGCAACACCGAATAAACAAACACTGAACTGACATTAACCAACATCCTTACATGTTTATCTAAAAACAGGGCTAAAAACACATGTTACTGTAGGCATCTGTCCACTGATAAAATCATCAGAGGAGAATATGCTCACATTACCACTGTCACACCATGGAATATAAATAGTGTTCTCCTTTAAGGTTACATTATAAAAGGGTATATTACACTTTGAAGACTGGTTTAAAGCTTTGATGTACATAACAGCTCCTCACAAAGCTGTTCAATGGAGAACAAAAGCTGATCAGTTGCGACTTTAGAGGTCATCTGGCGGGAAATCCTTTGGCATATTTAGGGCTGAACTTACGCACGGGCTAACCTGGGTCGTATCCCGGGCCATATCCTGGGGTTTTCCTGGTTGCTATAGCAATATTTTATGCACTTGGTACTACCCCAATATGATTTTAGATCGGGGCCCCTGTAGTGTCTTAATGACAGTCTATAATCCCGTTCCCATCGACGCAAAGGGAAATAATTAGCTGCGAAACACAACAGTTCCTACCCCCCTAAATTTGGCCCTGGACCCCACCCTTTTTGGAAGTTGTGAAGAAGGTTGACTCTTGTTTCTTGGGAATGTCCCTTTCGCATGGAGATATGACTTTCTCTTTCAAAGTCAGGCTGCCTGAATCAAAGAAGTGCAGAAGCCTCACTGGATCTGTTTTTTTTTTTTCCCTTCATTTTTCCTGCGGCTGTAATCGGCGGGAGAAGGTGGGAGCGGAGATACGGCCGGCTGGGAGTGCGCCGATTCCTGTCGCGGGTTGAGGAGGAGTTCACGGGATGTTGTCCCACAGCGTCTGTCTTCAGCAGCTGCAACTGCCGCAATTTCAAATGAAATCATCACAAGAGAAAAAAAAGCTGCTTCCCCCCTTTCCGTCTAAAGGAAGCGGAGCTGTGTTTAGAAATAGAGCTCAGCTTTGTGCTGACACTAAGGTGACACCCCCCCCCCACACACACATACACACACACTCCGCCATTTATCGCGGCTCTCTGTGCCTTGTCACATGGCTGCGTCCGTTTCACAACAGAACCGTTGTGAAACGGAGCTGTTATTTTTTCCTGGGCCCTACTGCAGGGGCCCCAAAGTTGACCGATCTTCTAAGGGGGTCATGAAACCCTAATAACCCTGATGAATGGTGACAGTAACCCTGATGAATGGTGACACCTACCGGCACCCATGGAGAGCAGATCGGACGGGCTTCATTTGTCGCTTTTACAGTAGAGTTGCCGCATCGAGCCGTGATTAGTCATTTTTCATTTGTTGGCATAGGAAATTATATAGTAAGATGCTAACCCCATAGATTGCGTTATAATGTCAACAAAAAGGTGCCACTACGTTGTTAGTGCTCTCTGGATTGCTCAGCTTTCATTAATGCACACTAGGTAAAGACTGTTGTTTGAAATTTATTGCAGACTGTTAATCATAAATGGTAGAAATTACTTAGAAATGCATTTTATCTAAACTACATTAAAAGTCACCTGGTACATTTAGCTATTAACTGAAATTAATAGTGTAGTTCAAAAGTTTCCCTTAATCCTTATTTCAATATATAATAAAATATTAATTCATTTTTAAGATGGTTGTTTAAAACAGTAAACAGTGTTGAGAATACAATTGTGCTTTAATAATTCAGTGTATACCTTTTTTATTCATAGATCAATTAATTGTTTTAATTTACTTGCAATTATGGCTATAAATTATCGAAACTAGAGATCATGTAGCTGAACTGAATCTTTGATCCACCTGCATAAAATTGTTTACAGGTTTTATTGTGGCGTAACACATTCTTAATTCCAAGGTATATGCATTGGTGATGACATCTTGTGATGATGTCAGCAAAATGGGACCTTGAAGAATTTTTCAGTTATGCTGAAGCCAAGAGCCGCTCTTCTGTCATACAATCAAGACTTTTACATTTCTGTATTCCTCAATGTCAGGTGAGATGCAGCTAATTACTACAGCTTTTGTGTTTTTTATTTTCAAAATTCAACCTTTGGCACTTTTATTATCTCGTTAGCGTCAGAGCTGGAGCATTTGTCATGTAGTCCTAATAATATTTTTTAAGGAATAAATAATTACATTATACAAAACTGATTCTGAAATCCCTGCTCATAATTCTGAACTTTGCTGTCAAAATATAGGGTATCATTATACTAAAATATTTTATTTTAAACGGGAACTTTAAGGAGGATAGTGTCTGTGAAAGGCTCCCCATGCATTGCGGGCGCGCGTGTGTGTATGTGTGTGTGTGTGTGTGTGTGTGTGTGTGTGGGGGGTGAGTTCTTTGCCTTCCTCCTGCAGTCCAAAACCATTCATATAAATGGATGTCTCTAAATCACCTTTACTGTGTGATTGCATGTCAACCTGTGCCCTGTAATGACATCCCACCCAGGGTACATCTTACGATATGCTGCAGGGTCACTGAAAAAGAGGTGTGGAAGATGGATGGATGGATGGATGGATGGATGGATGGATGGCTCTTGCACATTGTCATGAAGCACTCCCCACACCTCCCAGTTGTTTTTCTCAGGAGCAGTTGCCTGGAACCCCTTCTGCACCTTACCCCCCCCCGTATTAGCACCATCCTTCAACTGCGCCCCAGTTGGGCTGGAATCATGACTCCCCTCAACCCCCAATCCGAGATCTGCTCCTCAGAGGACCTTCTGCTCAGCTGTGAGGCATTTCCATCGGAATGCAATACCATATTAAAGCTTCTTCTTTGTGGTGAAAAAATATAAATAAATGAAAAATCATGTCTCAACAACGTAAAACTTTTATAACAAACTACATTGAATGAAAGTAGCATATCAAAGGTTTGTAGCTTTATGTTAGCGTGGAGATTTACAAGGCTTAGGTGCAACATGGGTCTGGATTTGTATTTACCTGAATTGTTATTCGAAAACAATGCGTTAAACAGCACCTCATTCACTAACTGCCTTTTTGTCATGCTTGTCATCAATGGGACATAATTCTCAGTGTCATAATGCGGGGGTGTCCTTAACCAGGCTCCCAGTGAGCGTTTCATTACCAAACAGCATCGCTGAGTGTCATGAAAAGTAAACAGGCTCAATTTGGAATGTTTGTCATTTATTCTGCTTCACATCAGAGGCCGTGGGTATCACAGAACAGCAAGGAGGCGATGCCAACTATATCGTCTGATGGCTCTGGTAATTATACATGGCCCTGGTTCTTTCCCATTATTGCATCACTGGTTCATCTTCAGAAAGCATTCGCAGGCTCTCTTGTTCTGCATTCAGACACATGACAAATGCACCCTCTCTCTCTCTTTCCCATCAACTGCATCCCTTGAAAATCATCACCAGGTAACTAGCATTTACACTGAGGCCGCACCAGCACCCCCCCTAGTCAATAATACAGTATAGCCCCAGTCTTGATGCTGAATCATTGGCTTACCAAATGGCCACACACACACACGCACACACGGATACACATTAAGACACACACATTTGTATTCATATCTTTCCATTCATTTCAACAGGCATAACCCTAATCCCAACAATAACATTACCCACCCAGTAAATAGCTGATGAAAATATATCGAAAAGACGACTTCGTCAGACGTCTTAAAAACATTAAGATTTGGTTGAAAAGTGAAAGGTAAAAAGCATTCTTTTTTCAGGTTGTTGAAAAAACTTCTATAAAAAGACGTCCTTCTACAGTCTAGGATGTATAGTTATGCCATGCGTTTATTATTATTGTAATGCGTGAAAACTGAAAGGATATATTTGTTCATATTATATTATTTATTTCATATATTAATAACATAAAACTTACAAAATACATCTAAACACATCCAAAATTCATAAAGTGCCCTTTAATTATTTTGAGGTACGGTGGCCTCCGTCGCCAGAACACCCAGGAGTCTGCTTTAGGAGGTCTGCCAGAAAACAGGGTACATCATAGTCAGTGGCAATGGAGTCCCACTTTGTGATAGCAGCTGCAATGACTAAGAAAAACATTGCATTAACCTTTGCTGAATCCTGACTATTACAGAATGCAGAATATCCACAGGAAAAACGCTGCAGTACTATAGCAAGCACAGTATATAACTCATCTTAAAACATGAAATAGACGGAGGCTAAATGACTAGCAAATAAGCGGGACAGTGCTGGCTTAGGGTGAGAGAATACACGTAATCGAATTAGTGACGGGGCGGAAAGACTACTCAGATTTGGCAAGGATTTTAGAACACTTTCAGAAAACTTTCCTCCTAATTATTTTGTCACACATGTACATTTTAAAATTAGGGCCACAAAACGCCACCTACCTGCGTGTCTGCAAATGTAAATAAACTACAGACAAACACACGTTTCTGTGTTACACGTGATTTCTAACGTGGGCGACTCCATGAGCCAGAGTGAGGGATCACAAAAAAATGTAAGATTCCCCAAGATAAGACCATAAAACACACAGGTCACTAGGTCCTGGAGTGACGTTGCACACTATACATTGCAACGTAACTGCTCCTCAATATAAAATGTTCAATAACATAGAGGATTTGGGCAAAGTGTACACAGCACAGCACTCATTGTGATGATTCTCCACTGGTTGCAGTATATTCATGGCTCTATTAGGGCTATATGTGGATCCGAAAAAAACATCCATCTTGGGCTAAAAGTGGACCAAAACAGATGGAATAAACCCAGCCCAATTTTCGAACACTGTTTTTGGTCTAAATAAAGGATATAAGGGACTGACCAGATTCATCCCAGAAAACAATGATCATGGATGTCTGATGCTCAGTGGGTAACCGTAAGTAAAGAAACAAAACAGAAGACTTTGACATTATCCGTTTCTTGTTTACATTCACAGATTTTTATAAAATTTAGTTTCTCCTTGTGGCGCCAAAAAAAATGGTCCCCACAGCATCAAAATAACAGGTTTTTATCACAAATGTTCACACAATGTAATATATACATAACACACATACACACACACACACGATACCCTGAACCCCAACCCAGCCCTAAACTTAACCATAATTAACTAAACAAGCTACAAGAGTTTTGACATTTTTACTTTTACGATTGCAGTTACAGATTTTTATAAAATTCACATTATCAAAATGGGGACTTGAATAATATCCCTAAAAGAAGAAGTTCCTGGTTTACCACACTTTGGGGACATTTTGGTTCCCAAATGTGATCTATGCAAATCCGCACACACACACATACCTTTAGCAGGAGTTCATGAGGGGAGATTACATTCAGACCTCTATTAGTGTTCTCCACTGTGCCTTCTGATATCTATAAAATTCAGGCCACTAAAATGGCTGGTGAGATCCATGTAACCTTATCAAATTCTCTCTGCCTCCATTTACGAATCAGAAGTGGTGGATGGAGGACGGCCTTGCATATATGCAGCATGATACTAGCTGTGTTTTAGACTCACCTTTTAAAAAACTTTTAATTTTATTTATTTTTTTCTCACCCTGGGAAAACATATACGCTTCGGCGCGGGAGCTGTGTTTGAGAGGGACCCGGTGCCATCAAACACAATGCTGCCTCTGTCCTGTAGTGCTGTTTTTTTTAAATAGATTTCCCTTGTCAGTCTGTTGCAGGTTTGGTAAGTGTCAGCCTGGCTTGGGGTGTCCGGCAGCTAAAATAACACAGGGAGGAGGCGTTTATTTGCTTTATTTCTTTTTGTCTCCTGGGGGGGGGGGGGGGGTTGGGAAGGGTGCTGACGGGGACCCACCCCCTGGCAGGTGCCACCTGGTGTCGTGCTGGTGATAGACATCGGGGCAGTTTTACACCCCCGTTACTTTGTGTTCCCCTGCCCTTGAAAATTACCTTTTTTTTTTATTTTTTTTGAGAGAGAGAGAGAGAGAGAGAGAGAGAGAGAGAGAGAGAGAGAGAGAGAGAGAGAGAGAGAGAGAGAGAGAGAGAGTGTGTGTGTGTGTGTGTGTGTGTGTGTGTGTGTGTGTGTGTGTGTGTGTGTGCATGAAAAGCCATCCGTCCTGCCAGCCTCAGGTTCGAATCTCAGATTCAACATCGTTTTACATGATTTTGTTCAGGGCACTCTATACATGTCTAAATATTAAACTTAAATTACCTTAAGATTCATGATATACATTGTGGAAAGAATCACTGGATGCTGTCAGGGTTACTGTCATTTGTACTGTATAGAGCCAACTGTGCATACTCAACTAACAGAAAAAGGTGACATATGCTGAAAATATAAACAATCATTTTCTGCTTTTATTATGTGTTCTTAAGGCCATGATTATAAACACATTCATAATGCAATATAATGCGTTCATAAACCATTAAAATTATAGCTATAAATATCTATAAAAAGGCTTACATTATAGCCATGTTAATAATGCATTATGAATGCTTTCTGAAGCTCACACCTATAATGCACTATAGATACCCTTATAATGCAGTACTTAGCATCCTTAACGCTGTCACCAACCATTATAATGGTATCTCTACTGCATTATAGATGAGAGCTTCATAAAGTATTCATAATCTATAGTACACTTGACTATAATAACTATAAATATTTAGAGCCATGTTCATAATGCACTATGAATGTGTTTATAAATTGCTAAAAACATGGGCTTAAGTAAAGTGTTACTGTATTTTATTGGCTTGTGTTTTGCTATCGGCGGTCCTGAATGGTATAGGGGGAATGTAAAATTAGACTGTTGTAAGAGTTTGTGGAAGGGATTACTTATGTCTTATTACTTTTTGCAATTATGGGTGCAAGTGTGTCCTGTGATGGAGTGCGGTCCCTGACCAGGATAAACAGTGCAAATATAGATGGATTGTTACATCACAATAAATTAGTAGGTTAGCTTGCTACTCACGACAACACATTCACAAACGTTGATGGATCTCCCCATGATGAAGTACACAGGATGTTCCCTCTAATTCCCTTGCGGTACCACTTACTGTATAGCATTGGCTGCCTTTTAAAACATTAACAACATCATCCTGTTTAAGTTCTAAGCATCCCCCCCCCCCCCCCCATGCAACCCCACATTTCCATTTTTCTGTTTCTGTCAGTACTGGCACACTATATTCACACATATTCCAATGAATGTTAAACAAGCGCCGAATAAAAAAGAAGAAGATGGATTTTCATTAACTCGGCAGATCGGAATGTGGATGAGTCCCGCGGGTTGTTCCTAATGGCCGAGTGCGCAGGATTTTTCATTTCCACGCTCGGGCTGCAGCCGCGGAGAAAATCCGTGCATCGCTGACATCATAAAGGGCTCTTACCGAAAGCTGATGGAGGTTAATGACTTGCCCCCATCTTCCTCTCTCTCTGCCTTTTTCTCAAACGTGTCATGTCAATTCACTTCAGCGACTTTGACTGGAATAAACCTGTGCAGTTTTTCTTTTTCTTTATTGTGATGTAATGGTTTCACCCAAACAGTTCTTGTGTTGCTTTCTGTGTTGGTTCCCTATAGAATGTGAAAACCATTTTGATTGCTCAGTTCTTTTTTAAAAGTCAGAAATCTACAGTACGCATACATACTTATCTCTTTTATTATGCATTTTTGAATGGTAGGTGTCTTTACATAAAAAGGGTTTCCATAAAGTCTATATTACATGCAAAAACTACAATTGTAGCATGCTGTGTCAGAAATCTTGAAATAGTGAAGGATGTTGCATTAAATTCTTGTGTGAATAAAAGAATACAATATGTAACATGCGATTTAAAATGTAAACATCTGTAACGCGGCCATTTTCAGACACTTAATTGGCCTTTATTTGGCCCTTTTTACAGCATTAAAAATAAACATTATAAATGAAAGACGTGCAAAGTGGTTGTTGAATCCATCCATCCATCCATCCATCTTCCAAACCACTTATCCTACTGGGTCGCGGGGGGTCTGGAGCCTATCCCGGAAGCAACGGGCACGAGGCAGGGAACAACCCTGGACCGGGGGCCAGCCCATCGCAGGGTTGTTGAATCTATTACGTAATTATTTTCATTACCATTGGGTGAGACCCTTAACATGAGTTATTATGGAAGCTGTAATTACCCACATGTACCTAGCTACCGTCTTCAGAAAGCACACCAGACATGAGTTTGTACTGGTTTGGCATAGCGCGTTTTGTATGTTCACGCTGTGTTTCTTTTCTCTATCCATGCGTTCCATGAGTAAAACTGCACTTATTGGTGGCATATAGCTCCCAATTCGTTTGGAACTGCTGTGGCAAAAATAACTGTTTACATTTCTGGCAGAATGTGTTAACAGGTATGAGAAAGTATGCATCAGGCCAGACAGAATAGCGTTCAAAGTGACAAAAGTTCTATTTGTGTCTCTGGGGCAGGCAGGGTAATTCATTTAGCTGGTATATATGATGAGGACTTAGAAAATAACAGGTGCATATATCATCATCACCACTGGGGTAAGTGGCTGTTCCCCTGGCTGTTGACGTTATTGATTATTTCCCCCCGCGTGACGCTGTGATTTCATCACTGCTGCTCCAGTCGTCGTTATAAAACACCGGCGTTTGGGTGACTACTGTGTAGCTTTTGTCTTAGGCTAGGAGTTCTGCTTTTATCGGTTTATATGTGAGTCCCTCATCTGGCGCTGTGCAGGGAAGAAGGAAATCACACCTGAGTTCCTCACACCAGCGGCAAGCACGTTCCTGATTTCTGATTAAATGAATAGCGCCTAATTACATAAACGTAACGATAAGCCATTGCTGACGTTTCCTTTCGCAGACTTGCTTTAAATTGGGTTAACCAACGTTCTTTTTTTTTCTACATTTGAATAACACTGCATGAAGTGGAAATTCTTTTGAATGAAGATTAATGTGATTGGTTAAATATACCCCTATCTCAGGGTCTTTAATGTTTATTCTTGGAGCATGAGCACAGCACAGGCACTGCCATCTAGAGGAAAGCTAAACGGGGACGTTAAGATGCGAAGAGCGAGAGCCGCATTCGCGTTTCAGCCGTTGTGAGATGCGTCTTCGTAAAAATACATATGATGTTTATTCTTTGGAGTTTAATTTGCATTTTCCACGCTAATTATGACTTTACAAGAAACATTTACATATGCTGCAAGGGCAGCTATGCTTTAGATCTGGAAGAAAGAAGGATTTATTAATCGTACGACAACCCTCTTGACATCCTGGTAAATCTATCTTTGCACGATTAGACATAAACACGCCACCCATCCTAATGCAGCAACATTTTAGTTCAAAAATACATTTAAGGTTTCCCAAATATTGTCTGCTCTACAAGGCTTATCAAATGCTGCCCGCACTACTAGAGAGAACACACCCAGGGCTTCTCAAACGCTCCCCGCACCACTGGACAGATCACAGCCAGGGCTTATCAAACGCACCACCAGAGAGGCCGCATTCATGGCTCGCCAAAGGCTGCATGTACAGGATACACAGCACCGTGCAACAAAAATGCAGAAATCAGATGTCTTTTCAGGGCAGTCAAGCGTACGGGCGCCCCTCCCCCATGCTGTCTAGCCGGCTGTTGCGGAGTCGGGAATGAGCCTAAACAGAGTCAAAGGTATGTGCATCGTGGATGAATTGTCATTCTCCCATTAAGCCTAATAACCGTTATTTTTTCAGTCATTGAATTTTCCTGCATGGCTGCCTGTAAATCCTTGTTGTACATTCTTTAAATGAGGGTCTCTCATTGGTCAGCACTGTTGCATCACACCTCCTGGGCTGCTGATTTGAACGCCATCCCCATTCTGTGTGTGGGTGTGGATTTTGCATCCCCCCCACCCCATAAAGAGTGCATGCGGCCTAAAACAGCCTGGCATCCGCACCCCAGCTCTTCCACTCCCTTTTTCCGCAATAGCGAATGGAATATACACCAGTAACCCCCACTTCCCCTCGCCCCCCCAGCCCTCCTATAACTGGTCAGTTTGGTGAATCTGTTCTTTTTTTATTCAAGCTTTAATTAATCCACAAATATCCAGGCAGTCCCATCTTGTAACACTCAGTATACAGACAGCAGAGTACCAAATTATACTAACCATTCACAGGAGTCCCTGCAGATTGGCCCATGCAATTCAACAGTAAAGCAAGTAAAAAATACAAACATTTATCACACACCCCTCCCTCTTATCTGGAACATGAGGTCATCTTTTGCACGACACAGACCCAGATAGCCTTTAACTCCTCACCCCCAAGCCCCCACCCCACACACACACACATAGGATCCCGCTTCTATCATTAACACTTTCAAGGGTGGCTGCATAGGAAGCCCCTTGTCCTGCAGTATCCTTCCGTCTGCCGCAATAATGCTGACAGTCAGCACTGTAAATTAGTGTTAAGTATATTAGACCGTTTAGTCCTGTCTCCTGATGGACACAAACCAGGGCACATTGGTGATGCCATATCTACCTATTTACCTAAGTTTACTAATACGTCACATCAAAACGGATAGACCTTTGGAGATTTCCATCTATGATATTAAAAAGTTGCCCTCCACATTCTGGTATTTCCTGCCTAAGTTATTAGTTAGTTCAACTTTAAAGAGTCTGGATGGATCTTTTAAATCCGGCAATATATAAAATCATATACCACTGCCCAAAACGCTGTCAGACACACTATATTTTATCCTGGTGTTTTTAAGTGATTAAATCTAATTTGAAATTGCTAGAATATATTACAATAACATATTGCGTACTTAGTGAAATCCAGACCCTGGTATGATGACTGTGGGGGTAATCAATAGGATGTATGTCATGCTGGGGAGATTCCCTGGTGCAGCAGATGAGCCTGATGGGTCATGGTGAGGACTGTCTGTCTTTCTCGCAGACAACCCCCCCACCCCTGCAGTTTACCCCGAAGAAACCCCGCTGTGACTCTGCAAACCGGAACTAATGGCAGGACCTGTTGATGTTAATCTCTTGGCCGCCGCAGCTATCGCAGCGGCTGCTCCTGCATCGAGGCACGGGTCTTCAGTAGCGCTCATGCGCACACACGCTCCCGTATGCGCAGACGCTGCGATGTGCGCCGCTGCAATTCCGCAAGTCACCGCCTGCACGCACACACAGACAACTCCATCCCCCCCAGCAAATATAAGGAATTCAGAAGATGGCAGGACGGGGCTGCAAGCAAGGTCAAGGTTAAACATACAGACAAATCATTTATAGTATAGCTAACGCGCGCGGGGGGCGAGTTTGCAACATGCGTGTCACATTTATTATTACCAGACAAGCTCCATGTCACGAATAAGGCCTACAGAGAAAGGAAGGGCTTGCAGAAATGCAATTACCGAAGGCAGGAATGATACAGAGAGCAATGCAAGGTCAAACACGGAGCAAAACAGTGTCGTAAATATACATAAAAAGTTTGGGATACAGACGCAGACTGGAACTGGCACTGACCCAGGGCGAGAGAATCTACTTATACAGAACCTCAGCCAGGGCCAGGCAGAGGTAATAATACTTGAAGTGGGTCGAACCAGTGAGAGGAGCAGAGGTGAGCACGGACTGTTTATTCAGTCAGCTGTTTTTAGTAGAGACCTCTCCATGGTGCTGGAGGTGGCGGGCATCTTGTTTTTTATGCCAGTGTAAACCGCAGGATTGTATCTGTTGTTTGCCTATGTGTTGTTGTGTCTAATTGGAATAGCTGCCCCCACCCCCGTCGCTGTATAAACTGGTACTAAAGTTTCAGGTTTGATTCTATATGGCTTCTGTGAAACAGACCGTGCCATAAGCTTTATGAAAGAGAGGCGATCCGTACAATCAGAGGATTTCTATTCGTGGAAAACAGACGTGATTTGCAGGTCAAAAATATATGTATCTGTGCACCAGTCGAGTCTCATCAGCATTATTAAAATCGATGGGCACTCTGTGTCTTACACTGCAGTGTACGAGCATTGCGATGCCCTGTGAGGGTGGATTGCGACCAGTGGCTCATTGATTGCGATGTGATTGAGTTTAGACCAGTTTCATTGGTTCAGGGTTTGATGTTGGGTCTAATTCCCCATTCAGTGGTATTGACAGCAGAGGGACACTAATGAGGCAGATTCAATCTGTGTGACGGAGAGGTTGCCCAGAAACTGTAAATGTGGGATATTTGCGTAGGCATTACATTGGCTTGACATCTAAGTCTCTGATTCCATCTCCTCATAAACCAGGGGACCAGTGTTGGACGCCTGGTCAACGATGCCCTTCAGATGTCTTGGGCCTGCCTCCTCTGCAATCTGATTGGTTATAACTCTGAACCAATCAATTTTCGTTCTGCCCTCAGAACAAGTAAAACTCCCATGAGCTCATGGGATAAGAGATCAAAAGGGCACCAGTCTGTTGGGCCAAGCAAGCTGTCCCCAGAGGGAGTGCTGAGACTCTCTTTACATTAGATCAGCTAGCTTTGTACTTGTCGTAAATGTTAGCTGTAGTTAATCTAGCTACATTTCCTTTACGTTAAACTGACAGCTCTCCTGGGCCTAGCAGGGGCTTTTGAGTCGATTATTGTTTACATAGGCAGGATGGGGTGCACAGTGAATTCAAGCAATGCTGGTCAATATCTTTTGGAAGTCACGGCGCTTATAAATTATTGATGCACGTTGTGGCATTAGAACCCGTGGTCTTTTTTGGGGTTATCCAATAGTTATGCTCTCCTCAGCAGGCGAGTGCTTTCAAATGTGACATCTGTCTGAGTGTGAGGAAGTCTGGTTCAGTAGTGTGTAGGGCTGGGTTCCTCAAAGGCTTGGTCACACTTTTAAGAGTTTTCATTGTATCTCCTTATCTATCAGGTATTTGGGAGAAATGTAATCTGTCAGGATTTCTATGGCGTTCTATGATATTACCATATTTTCAATTTTCACCTCGGCCAATAAAAAGCACGCAAAGCCACAGGACGTGGTCTGTCCTCCTAAAACGAGTCATGTGACACATCGCGGATTTCAACATATCAGATGGGAGTCAGCAGCAGCAAGGCTCAGAAAAAAAAGGCTTGCCTTTGTGTCATTTTTCTGATAGCTTTTAGTGCAGAGCAGAATCTGTACGGGAGCCAAAGAAAATTTCGGATCTGGGGATATGAGGCAAAGTGTCAGAGCTACTGTGACCTACGGCACAGAGCAAAACTGCGGGAAACCAGAGCTAATATCTGTGCCTTTTATCTTCAGGTTGGCAGAGTACATGTTTGTCAAAGTGTGTTAATCACCAGCCATTTACCCGATATTGCCAGGAGAGGCACAGGGCCTTGCGCTGGCTCCCATGGGACGTGCGTTCAATGGCGGGTTCCTTCAAACAGAACGGAGCATTTTCTTTAGCAGATAAATAAACCTCCGGAGTGTCGGGACTGCAGCAAAGTACCGTTACTCTTCTGCTCGCTTAAAATCGGCGCTGACAGCTGGTAATAAAACGGCATCGAGAAAGACCGGGGGGGCCGCCGGGGGGCAGGTACACAGTGGGGGGGGGGGGGGAGAGGGGAGGGGAGCCAGGTGACAGTC
>JABFEA020000010.1:19075826-19096974 GCA_019775915.2 Cyphomyrus plagiostoma | reverse complement strand
TGGGTTTAATTTTTTTTTGGTTTTTTTTTTTTTTTTTCCCCCCCCCCCCCCCAGGGTTTGTCAATTAGGCAGATTAGGTTTAGGTTTGACGGGCAGCCAATCAATGAGACGGACACACCTGCACAGGTTAGTATGTGGTAAATGTTGATCACCAGAAATTAGCTTTTTTTTTTTTTTTTTTTAAAGATTTAGGTTCAGATCAATGTTAACCATCACTAGGTTGAAATGTCTTAAACTAGTTTAACCAGTATAAATGTCACTTTTACAAATTGTAATTGTGCTGTCGCTCCTTGTTTAAACAGCTCTTTACAAAGATTAATTTTTAAAAATGTAATACTTGTGATAATGACAAACTTGAATGATAAAATTTTAACTAGGTTTGTTTGGTAAATGTTTGCCCCAGCACTGAGGAAGTAGGTTTTTTTTTTTTTTTTTTTTTTTCTTCTTCTCTCTTTGTACCTCTGTGTTTGACCTCAATGTGTGCTTGTTTTCAGCTGGAAATGGAGGACGAGGACACTATTGATGTATTTCAACAACAGACTGGGGGGTTCTGCTAAAAGCAAGGCTGCCATCCAGGAGAGCATCCACTCAGCTTTTATTTTATTATTATTATTATTATTATTATTATTATTATTATTATAGATTTCCCCTTCAAATCCTATTTCGGCTTTGTTTTGCTTTGTAACCACCCCTCTTCCCTCCCGTTGCCCTGTAACCAGCATTGGGTATAGCAGCCTATTTGTATGAGAGAGCAGCATTGTTGATGGTATCTATGGGTCCTGAGAATATGGCAGGCTGCTGCCCTGTGTGTGGATGTTAAGGCTGCCCGCCAGGGTCAAAGCTACCTTCATGCACAAGCTTCTTGCTGGAGGTCTGATCCTTGGAGGAAGGAGGTGACAGTTCAGGTTGAGTCAGGTGTACGGGGCTGCTCCTACGTGCAATTTCAGTATCTCCGGTGAGATGGGAGACTCCCATAGTCCCTGCTGTCGTTTTGGGTGCATTTTCCAGGAGCGTCCGGCCCTTGGACATCCTCCATGTAACGCAAGATGTTTTTCTTTTGTTTCTTTTTTAAGTCTGACATTTTTAGGTACATTGTCAGAATGAGAGGTGGTTCAGTCCCTCTCGCCTTTTAAAAAGCATGCTTTCGAGAGCTTCACTGTAAGACTGCTTTATGGGAGTCTCTCATCCCCCTTGTGCTTGATAGTGTCAGGTTTATTTAAAAGGGAAATTATATTGGATGAAAGAATGCGATTGTGTCCGGACCAAATATGAATCAGGCAGTATTCTTGATTATCGCAAGAGTAGAGCTTACTTCTGTTTTTAAATGTCTTCATGAAGAAAGGCTTATGCTTCCCTTGTTTTCCTGAGCACAGGTGAGGATGATCTCAAATGTTTAAATGCAAAATTTCTTGTGTGTTAATTTTTCAAATCAGCCTCTTGAAGGGCAGGAAAGGGGTAGTGAGGTGAATCCCTGACTGCAAAAATAGAGAATCCCCCCCCGTTTTCTTTCTCAAATCAGAGGAGCTGTATTTCTGATCTGCATCATGTGTCTCTTTTTCTGCTTTTTTTCCTTTGGGGGGGGTTGGGAAGGGGGGGGGGACCCGCCCATTGATCTTGTCATGTTTCTCTACTGATTTGTACATTGTTGTCATTTACTACTGTATACAATAAATATAGTTTGGTATGCAGGTTTTACGTTTCGGCCAATGACTTTGTTCAATGTTAAGTATGAAAGTGAGCTGGTAATAAATATGCGGAGTACCTCTGACCATGGGAAAAAGCAAATAATTAAAAATAAATATTTATCATTACTTATAAAAAGCCCATGCAGTCTGTTGGTTTTGGTAATATGGTCATAGGACTGTGCTATTTTTATCACGGAAAATACTTATTTATAAATGTCACGTTCTAACGTAAGAGAATTCATCACATAGTTTTGCCAATTTTTTTCACATTTTTTGCCAAATGGATGGATTTTAATGACAAACTATGCAGAATGAATGCTGGTTATGTTTTAGACTGCGAGAAAAGTACTCTTGTCAGCCGCTGGTGGTGAAGTGACACGAAGTGCCTGCAGGTGGCGCGCTCGCTTTTCGCTACAGGTTTTATATAACCGGAAGAGGATCTGCCACCACGTTTGTGTTGTTAAACATTCGGATCTTTAGGTAGCTGGTTCTGGAAAGCCCTACCGTCTCGTTAACCTGGGTTAAACTACTCAAGCGCATAGATAGTCTTTTATTTCGTTTCAGCCTCTCGTAGTTTTACGTTCATCACAGATGGCAGGTACAGCATTAAAAAGGCTGATGGCGGAATACAAGCGTGAGTGTTGCACCGCTGACTGATCTCCCTGCCGTCCATCTGGGTCTGCTGGCTGCACAGGGCTGGCCTCCCGTCTGCTCTGCATGCTTATGAAACCCTTCTTATGCGACGCGTCGCAGCCTTAATCTCCCATGGACTCACGTTATTTCTGAGTGTTTTAATAGCTCCGTTTATTACAAACAGGAGGCTCGTTTTCGTAGCTTAATTTAAATTCAGGGCGACACAAGTGGGAGCTGGTTTAGCTAACAGGTAGCTACGTGGCCGTCTCTACTTACCTGCCTTATTAAGCATCTGACTTCGGGTAACCACCTTGTACTTTACGTGCCCATTAACACCGTAAAGCTGAAAATTCAGCTTCTGAATATTAAGAGCATGTAGCTCTTACATAGATCCTGTCCGCCTGGTCATCTTACCCCACGCCATTAGTACCCTAGTTTTTGCCCAGCGTACCCACTTCCCCATCCCTGCCTGCGGTCCCCATGAAAGTGTTTTTTGTACGTTTAAGTGGTTCGTAGTGAAATGTGCTTTAATATACAATTTATGTAAGTAATATAGTTATTTTAACAGTACTTCTCTCACACACAGAGCTGACCCTAAACCCGCCCGAGGGCATTGTGGCAGGTAAGAAATTTAACATACTGTCACGCCTTTGTCAGCAACCAGATTACTGACCATTTGAGTTGGTTGCCATAAGCGCTTTGAATGATATTTGTACATGAGGCCTTTCAAAAGTTAATAAATTATAAATACACACACACTAAAGTTGTCTGATTTTTGGGCTACCTTTGCACTGGTACTTTTTAAGGACTGTTCCCATACATAATACAAGGTAATGGGACATACCTAATCATTGTGAGGGAAGAAATGTTTCAACTTAGTGTTTCATACTCATTTGTGAAAACACTTTACAGGGTAAATATTATTTAGGGTTTGTACCCAGTGATGTCTCCAGCCATTCACTATGTACACTGTCCCTCTGGAGCACAGTTCCTAGCAGTCATAGTCCCCTCTGTCTTAATGTTTTAACCAAGCTGATATGTAACTTCTGTTGTGGAGGGGCTTAGATGAATTGCAGTTCAGTGAAATTTGTTTTCTTTGCTTCTACCAACACAATCTGCATATAATTGTGTCTAATCAGTCATTGTTTAATCCAATTCAGGTTGTTTCGGTGTCTTTTTTTTTTAGAACATTTCTCCTTTCATGTTATGATTTATGAAACAAAAGAACTCAGTATCTGACTTAGCCATTTAGTCTTTTTGTTTCAATGTGAGATTTAAGCAAGAATGAAAATATTAAGGGTTCTTCAACTGACATGCAGAGAAAAAGCTGCTTGAACTATCATTTGTGCCATGGGTTATCAATAATTTATGACCCTTATATGAATAAATAAGTGCACCTTATTTTGATTAAAAAAAGAAAAACAATGCCTTCCGCTGACTAGTAATATTTTGATTTGAGGGGTATATTATCCATATGCTAGTTATTATAAATATACTTGCGCTTTATGAATCTCTGTCAGGATTTTGTGAAAGCTTTGTGTGCTTTTGTTAGTTTGTTTACTCATATATTTCCAGTCTCCAAAGACTTGACCGTCATTTGGGTGGCTGCCTTCAGCTTGTTTAATCTGATGTGGCCTGTCCCCCCCCTCCCCCCCCCAGGGCCCATCAATGAAGAGAATTTCTTTGAATGGGAGGCTTTGATCATGTGAGTCCTGCTGATTTCTCTTCCTGAAGCTGGGTGTAACTCGCTGTCTCAGCTGACCTGTGCCGTGTGCTGTTGCCTTGTGGTCCAGTGGATCCTTAGGCCGCTCATTCAGTCGGTACCAGCTGTGGTGTGAGTGAGTGGAGCAGCTGGTGTGCAATATGAGTATGTTAGAAAAACATACAAGGAGGCCACACCCATGACCTTGGAGAAGTCTTGCTGGGCGTTTCATATAGAAACAAAAAATATCAAAGTTGGATGGTATGGAGGAAATTAACTCAGAGTATCCTTATGCTTAATAAATGTGTTGGATTGATAAATGTGCCACTACACCACTGTTGTCTTTTACCTTGTTTAACCACAATATCTCCTCTTTCAAAATAATGTTGTGGTTGCTGAGCTGTCCCTGTCTTCACCGCCACTTCAGTCTCAATGGCTTCTGCTAACCAAATGTAATAAACATAAGGATTTGCCAGATGTATACAGATTACAAACTTCTGAGCATCACAATACGTCTGTCATTAATACTTTAGGCTTAGTACTAATCTGCTTATTAAATTGTGGACGGAATTAAAGATCCATACTGTACGGTCTGAAAAGACGGCATTCAGAGAGATTGGCACGTCTGTTATCTAAAGCCATTTGGTGGTAACGCATGTCTGAGGGTAACTACTGTTTTGCATATTACATTGTGTAAAAAAAAAAAAAAGAGACATGATGAACATATGGGGGGCTAGTGGTTAAACGAGGTATCAGACAAAGTTACAGAAGGTAAATGTAGCAGAAAATTAACCTCAGGTCTTGTGGAATTTGTTTCTTCTGCTTATCAGTGTTTGCATCGTGCAGTTTGGATGCTGATTTTTCCTTGTACATTTTATTATTAATTGGACCCTATTATCATCTGAATTAACCTAGCTGTGGTTTTACGTTGTTGGGCGCTATGATCAAAAATTATTCAAAAATTTTTTTCCCTTGTTTTATGGTGTATCAGGTTTTTCTTTTTTGTTCACCCTTTCTGTGGCAACAAGTGTTTACATCAATGAAATATGTTTATGGATGTTTTTAAAAAGGTGTGCTTTTATTAAAACATACATTTAGCCCGATGGTGTAATTAATAATCTGCTAAAACATATCAATGTATATTCTGCTGTATAGCAACATGTTTTGATTTATGCCTCTGTACTCATCTCTGTAAGAATTGTGACTAACATGTTTTATTTGATGATAATGTACATTTAGCTAGATAGCGACATGTTTTATTGATTATAGTCGCATATTTAGCTTGGTAACAACATGTTTGCTTATCCAGTGCGATTTTATTAATTATTACCATGATAAATCGATAATATTAGGGATTTTGCTTTACTGAAATGCATTTCACTGCAGAGCTAATTATATTATACATAACCCAAATTTTCAGGGACAGACTGAAGCAGTAGCTATAAATAGTATCAAGTATGAACGGTTATATATGGAGAATTGCTGTTATACATTTTTAGCTGTTAGTAAGAAGGGTACGCAGAGCTATCGTGTATTCAGTACACTCTGCACTGCGATCCCTAGCGCTTCTAGCAGCGAATAATATTTTATAATTTTGAGCTTATTGAAGTGTTATTGCCGACGTTAGACTTTGTGTTACGGCATGGCGGAATGTGAGAAAGTCATACTGTACGGGTGATTAAACTCAGTATGCTGGATGAATCGGGATGCTACCCAGAGGTAGTTCTACATTTCAGTATTTCTGAAACCCTTCAGAATGTATCAGAAAGGTGTGTATCTCTTTTTAATTCCCATGAATGCTGCTTTTCAGCTTGTTGCTGCCCTTGCCATCTTGCTCGTTAGAAAGAGAGGGTGTCATCGGGTCCTTATGGTTGACTTGTCTTTTGGATGTGATGCACAGTACGCTGTGGTGTTTCCATTGCACAGCCTGAAATCTGCAGTACGAGGGGTCGAGTTACCCGGGAAACAGTGTCCATGTCGGGATGATGTCATATGTCCAGCTGGAATCCTGCACTGTTGGGTTAACCCTTATGTAGCTGCGACCTGCTTGTTCCTGTTACACGTCCCCAGGCTGTCTGCATTTCCTGTTTGTGCAGACTGGACAGCAGATGGCATAGCGGTGAAGATACTTTGTTGGGTCAATTTTTAAACCTTATAAACGACCAACTACAGGGTATATTTGTGTCTGGTGGCAACAATTGATTACAGAGTAAATGACTAATAATAAATTTGTAATTAACGAACATTGACAGAGTACAGATAAACATTTGGCTGTTGGTAGTCAGTAAGATGAGTGTCTCTGTATGCACATATCTGCCAGTGTTAATAATATTAAATTAGTGTCTTGTCCTCCTCGTCAGCCCTGCCCTCATTCTGCGTTCTAGTTCATCGCTGCTGTCTTCTGTTGGGGGTTACTGAGGCCCAGAGCCTGATACTGAGCTTATTTCCTGTAAATTCACTTCCTGGACGGACATGCTGTTTTTCTGCAGTATGGCAGGCTGGTTTTGAGCACAGCTTCTGCCGTTGCTTCTCTGTGTGTGACTCACGCCTAAGACGCATCAAGCTAACGGGCCCCGTCTTCCCTTCCTCTGCCAGGGGCCCCGAGGACACATGCTTCGAGGGGGGGGTGTTCCCAGCCGTCCTCAGTTTCCCATCGGATTACCCGCTGAGCCCCCCCAAGATGAGGTTCACCTGTGAGATGTTTCACCCCAATAGTGAGTACCCCCCCCCCCCCCCCCCCCCCGGGCAGCCAGGTGACAGTACTCCGCTGCTTCTGCCAGACTCGTGTTCTTCTCGTCCCAGCAGAAATCCAAGAACGTACAACAGTATGCAAAAGCCCTAGACAGCCAAGGACAATAACTTAAAGCTATTTATCTGGGTAGTAAGTATAATGGGTCAGAACAAAAAACACAACATTAGAATTTCTGAAAATTAATTCAATATCAATAACACAATAAAAACTGAAATGAATTTCTCCAAAACGTCACTGGATGGCTAGAAGAACACCAGATCAATCCCCAAACCAATGGGGTCCCCAGCCATTCCAGGATTGTATTAAATAGACCAGTATTAAATGAACCACCTCACTTGATGAATTAAATTAGGTGAATAAGGTATTGGTTTTCCAACGTGTGTTGGTGGTCGAGTCAAAAAAATGCATGGGTTTTGAAAATCATTTTCTTTTAATTTTTAAGACTTTCTCTCAGTAATGTTTTTCATAATCCCACACACACGCACACACACACACACGCACACAGTCTCGCACCCAAGACTTACCTCAGATAAGCTTTGATCTGTCTTCCCGAAAGCCTCATGTCCACCTCGTGTCTTTACACATAATAAGTTTCTGTTCCGCGAGCTGCACCCTGGCCTTCAGCTAATTCTGCCTTCTTACGACCTCATTTGAATGGATGTAATAGAAATTGCAATGGGAAGAAGCATCTGATTTTACATCCTCTCTCTTGCCTCTAAATTGGGCCCCAATTTATATTAATAAATCAGGAGTAAGCATTAAGTACTTTCCCTGTATTTTGCATTTGCTTCCATGGAACAGGCCCTTTGCATCCTGCTATCTTCACTAGCCCTGTGTACCTGAGCAGTGTGATCTGCCCAGTGAGGGCTCTGCTGCAGTGACTGCTAAGCTACCTCCTCACTGTCTGCCATTTGTTTGGATCAGCGATTCTCTGCCCGCTTTTCGGCAGGCCATGGCACGCGCTGCATTTCAATTTTACTCCAAGACTTAAAGAACCGATTGAACTAATTATTGCACTAATTGGACATATTCAGCGCTCTCTCTCCCGCTGCGCAAGAGGCCACTGGTTTGAAGGGAGCTGGGAAATCTCCAAAGGCCGCGACCCTCAGGGTCTGGTGCTAAGGACTGGTCGCAGTGTAAATAAGAGGGAAGTAGACCCTGGATTGGATGTTGGAGCGGCTACAGTCCTCAACTGGCAGTATTCCTATGCACATTGTCATAATAACTTCTTCTTTAACCTAATCGCTTTTTTTTCGTTTTATCAATCTGTATGCTGTTTTGTTTTTTTTCTTTTATGCATTGTGGTGTGTTTGTTTCATTTTATTGCTTCATTGTTCAGTAGCTATTTTTGTCAGATAACCGTAACAATGAAGCACATTGGCTGTATATTTTTGGTTTGTTTTGGCTAAATATTCCTTCTAAGCAGGCGTTTCTGTTTGGCTGAAGGCCGCCGGTCGGTACCAATACAAAGCCCTCAGTGGACATCAGCGGCAGCCTGGCAGAAACACAAGTACACAAGATTCATTGCTTCGTCTTTTTATTCATTCTTATAGCTGGCTCTGGTCTCGCAGCATTACTGTACGTAGTTACTATACATTAATGACAAAGTTTTTAAAAGGTCACCGGGAGAAAAAAATGATATGACCAATCAGAAGTTAAAAGGTCATGTTCACTCGCCCATCATCTATTTAAAGTAAACCTTGAAATTTACTTTTATGTGACCTTAGTTACCAGAAAAGACAAGAAAATCTACATACTGCATGCAAAACACAATAAATACAACATGTAACTAATTCAGCTACCATCTCAGACAAAGATCCTGCCTACATTGTACTTATGTGGTGGCACTGACTTCAAATCACTCATTAATGTTTTAAATCTAAAAAAAAAAAAAAAAAAAAAAAACATCTGCTTCAGTTTTTAAGTTCTCCCTGGAGAAAATTATCATAAATGTCAAACTTGCTTTTAAAGACAAGCTGAATGTATAATACAATTCTGACTGACTGATTCGTTTGATCTCGTTTTTACTGTTTTCCCTGAAAAACAATGTGGCGATGTCTGATCTGTGTTGGGGAAAAAAAATATCTGTTGAAATGTGAAATTGACTGTGACATTTGCGGGTTCGTTCAGTGCGTCTTTCCCTGATATGAGTGGCTATATGGGGAACGTGTATATTCCACCTCAGTGGGTGGTATGGTATGCTGTCGTAATAGGCTTTAAAAGTCGGTGGGCGTTTTATCGCACAATATATTGTGAGGTATCCCGGATGATCAAGTGGTGATAATAGCAGGGGGAGGGCGGGGGAAGGGTGTAAAACATCAGGCACCAGTCACATCAAACACCCGATTGCGATAAGGTGAGTACAGCAGCTCCCTGGTGGACAGGAGGTGAAACTCCTCATTGGCAGCATCAACTCCCTCTTTGAATGACGCCTGCAGCCGTTTTAGTGCATCTGGGTAGATCTGGTGATCTTCTGCTGCTTGGGATGACTGTGTCCCTAGCTCAGTGATTCCCAGCAGCTACAGTGTGGGTCTAATGCCGTGTTTCCTGATCCAGTCCTTGGGGACCTACAGACAGTGCATGTCTTTGCTCCCCAGCAAAAAAGCTGGGAGGGAGCAAAAACATGGTCCGTCTGTAAGTCCCTGAGGAGTGGGTTGGGAAACGCAGGCCTAACAAAACACTTACAGTAGCTATGAAACAGATAGCAATCGCTCACGTGCCACGTCGGTCCATTGCTGCCAGTGTCCTGTTCTTTGCTGCATTTATTGGGGGTGTTATTCTAAAAAGATGGGGGCTGCAAAGCTGAACCGGCTGATCAAGGAGGCCAGCTCTGCTCTGCAGTAAGGCTTTAGCTGGACACAGCTGCGGCAACAGTGGAGAGAAAGAGAAAGGAGAAAGTCCAAACTGCTCTCTATAATGGGCAATAAAGAGCATCCCATCAGCACCGATGTCATGGAGATTAGCAGGGCATTCAGTGAGAGACTCATCTCCTCCAAATGCAAAACAGAGCTCTACAGATGCTCCTTCTCATCATCTGCCAGCCACTGTACAGTGCTGCCTTCTAAAGGCATCTGTATTCAGACCTTCAATATACTGTAGATATGCCATTTGCACAACAGCCATCTTTCACTGTATTTACTGTAATGGTACATTGTTTGCACAGTTCTCAAGATTTTTCTTTTCTTTCTACCATTGTAGAGATTGGCTTGCCCTGATTGTTCCCTGTCTTTCACTCATGGCTTCCAGGATCGGGGTATCATTGTCTACTTCTCCTTGTTGTTATTCTTTGTTGTAATGCTTATTACAGTATACATATAAAAAGCATGACTTGTGAAAACATGAAGTGTGAAAACATAGGGTGAGACTTTCAAGGTCCAATTCTGCAAAATGTCCACCACTGTTAGTCTTGATCCAAGCGGCAACCGTCTGGAGTAGTCACGCTCAGCCGGGCCGTGATGGGAGTGGGAGCCTCCCCACGGCACCTGGTCTGTCCATTCTTCTTAAGGGGGCATTTGGCCTAAGGGTGACCTGGATATTGAACTGCCATCACTGTTAGTCCCCTGCATAACTGTTCTGAGAGTTTCCGCTTCATCTATCTGCTCCAAATAAAATGGCTGGCAGCTTTATTGGCAGGAAAAGTCAGTTTAATGTCGCGCATGGTTATGCTAAATTATGTAGCATGATTACACTGATTTCGAAACTGGCAAATTCCAATGGGTGACCAACAGCGACGTGTAGCTTATTGGTGAAGGAGTGAGTCATAAGGATGGTTCCAGGCTTTTAATGTACAATATCAGACTTTACTCCTGTCCTGAGAAGTATTTGACTGGTCTCAGTCCATTAAAAAATAATTATTAATAACAAATCATGCAAGGGCCCATGTCATGCACAAATATTTTATTTTATTTTCGTGTTTATCTCGCTTATACTATTGTGTTTGCTGAAGGCTATATTAACAGCAGGCCAGTTCGTGTTTCGAAATATCCGGCAGCTACTGGTTAATCATTCCTACTGCTGCTCCACTGCCTCATAAAATCGCTCAAATGTGCTCGTGCTGATGGAAATATCACAGCTTCTCCCAGAGGGAGAATTGCTACAGGTAAATAATCCTCCATTCGACATCCTACATGACAGCACAAATCATAAGGCAAATAAAAATCTTGAGGCAAGGCTAGGCTAAAAACATTAATATCAGCCAAAAAATACAATCTCTCTTCCAGTGTTCCCATCATAAATATCTGTCTGGGCTTTGTATATGTGCCGTGCTTTTTAATGTTGAAGGGAGTAATTGTTTGCTATTTTAATTGCCAGGTATCGTGAAAGTTTTAATTGAACTTTGTTTTATGAGCACGATGACTCAGGAACCAGAGGCCTTCACTGAAACTTTACATTAAAACCAGCAAGCGGTTAAGGGTTAGATGAACAACGCATAGAACTAATGATTAAGAGCAACAAAAATGAGTGAAAGTGATAATAAACATTGGTGTGCTTGAACTTTTTTTTTAGTTTGTTTAGCAATGTTATTATTCAAAGCCAAATACTCATCTGGAGCAACTGAGGGTTAAGGGCCTAGCTCATGGACCCAACGATGACATCACTCTGCCAATGCTGGGATCTGAACCCACAACCTTTCATATCACAGGCACAGCCTCCTCATCCACTGAGTTACACCACCCTACTTCAGCGAGCTTTCAGTGTTGTAGGGTAAGATGCCTTCGCTCATAGCTAAACCTGATCCAGTCCCCTCGCCTCATATCGACGGTATCCAGAGGGCCAGGGCTGTGTGCTTGGCAGACACCTGTGAAACCCTAAGGTTTCCATTACAGGCTCTCTGTCACATTCCCACACCGCAGCTCACCCCCCATCCCCCCAGTCATCAGCTGCTCTCCTCGGCGTCTGAAAGAGCGGGCCAGGACATGCAGGGACAGGAAAGTAAGAGAACGAGAACCGGGTCCGGTAGCTTGTCATCCAGAAGAGCAGTTTATGCCAGGTGGCTGTGCGAAACTGCAATGATCAATTTACCTCCATGATGGGGGGGAGGGGAGGGATTCAGGGGAGACAATGATGATGGTGGTTGGGCTTCCCCCCGATAAGCGACCGACAGTGACAGGGAGTGAAATATGAATATCATTGCCTGTGCCAGAAAAATCCATCACCTTCTGCTTCATAATAACCGGCTCACAAGCAGATAACAGCTACCTCGCTACGGAGGCCCCTCTTGAAGGACCACTCCTTAAAGTGCCTTGTCCCAGCCAATTACCAGGGACCATTTTTCCCCATGGATTACATCTTACGGTGGGGGTGGCATCGCCTCTCCAGTCAACGTCGGATGCCCTGGTCCGGGGTGGGTCTGTACTTGCAGGAAATGAAGGACATCAGAGATGCAGCGTTTGAAAGTTCTGGAAAACGGCAGCTTTTGCCCCAAGGAATTCCTTTTAGGCGTTTTGTACATTACATATAAACTTTATTTCCTATTTCAGCCATTTCTTTTATTTTATATTCCATATATGCTCAGTGACAAAAAAAAGCTAAGCACCCATATGGAGTGGTGGAAATGAAATGAATCTGCACATGATGAAATGTCATGTGACTGTATCATAATCATTATAATATCAGATACAACAGACAAGAGAGTTGGCAGTGAGGGCAGTGTGTACCAAATTACATCCAAGTTGGACCATTACTCCTGGGGGCTTAACTTCTCCAAGTAACATCACCAAGTATATTTATATATTATTTTGCTATATTTTCTGTTTCGGCCATTTGTTCTGTTCATTTCATATTCCATAAATACGTCTGTGGTGCCAAGTTCTCTCTACTCGTGAGTGCCATTGTTACAGTACGTGCTCATGTACAAAAGGCAAATCCTGAATCTTAATTAAAGGGAGGTTAAAGCTTCTGGATCCCACCTTGGAGTGATGGTACACAGCAAGTTCACCTGGAGTTAGAATTCCCATTGTTTACATGGGGGCACAAATTGCTTTCTCTGATGCTTAAGGCCAGGCGTAAGATTATTTGTGCCTCGTGGGGACATCCTGAATAGCTTATTCCACTGTTCTGTGCTGTGCTGGAAATAAGCTCGGTAAAGTGAGAGTCTTGCTTGCTTGCAGTTTGAGCTTGATGCAGGAAATGATTTCTAAAAGGCTGCAATCATGTGATTCTGGACCAAATCTCACTCTTACTCGATATGGCACCAAAAGGCACATCATGTAATCTCACACTTAGAAGAAATATTTTTAGGTTTTTTTTCTTTTTACATTTTAAAATTCACGTAACATAAAATGGGGACATCAATGGCTGTAACAGTCTATAATTGAAATGGTCTCTTAGTCACCCTTTTTACATATGAATATCTTTTGTGGGACTGCTATGCATTTATTTCAATCCATTTGCCTTCCAGTGGCTGGCAAATGCATTGACACATACTATTTTTTGGCACGTTTGTAGATCTCGTTATCTGATTTCATTTGTGATTCATTGAAAATTACATTTGACGTGTTCGCCTGTTCTTAACGTCAGCGCCCGTTTGAGATGACTAATATAATATGCTTATTTTGACAGGGATGGGGTATTAATTGTGATTGATTTCTCCATTTTCATGGAAAATTGTGCTTTATTTGCCATTTGTTGAAATATTAGTTTAGGTACATTGGAATGCTCCTTTCCATATATCCCATAGACACAAATAATTAGAAGAAGCTTGGGGTCCACAAGGACCCCTGGAACATTTTTAGGGGAGTAAAGACCTTTTCCAAGGGCCGAATGGCAATGCATTCCACCAGGCATCGGATCTGAACCAGCATCATTATGGTTACAGGCATGAAACCGACCACCTAAAGTGAAGCATAGCCCACATGGGAATCGAACCCACAACGTTGCCATTATTAGTGCCACATTCTAGCCAGCTGAGCTATGGATAGTTTTAGTCCAAATGCATTTTTATGCTTCCTGCCAAAATTAATGCTCTGCTCGTGCTTATTAAAAGGCATCCGTGTCGACCTTCCGTGCCTGACTGCAGTCGATGGCAGCCAGCATGTTTATAAACAGACGGTGTTTCTAATGAAGCTCTTTTCTCCCTGCTTATGGACCCCCTTCCCAACTAATGCGCGATTAAACACTATTTTAATCAGCGACGAGTGGACCTCCCATCTCAGCACACGAGCCCAGTGGGGCCCAGTGAGCCATTCACTCTTCACTATAATTACAAATTACTCATGTATAAATGAAGAAGACTGCAGACACGGATTGACGCTGCCATCCTAAAAATTGCTTCTAAATTGTTTACCAGATAACGTGGGGTGGAAGGTGCAGGACAAGCATTTTATTTTCAAGGTGTTTTCAGTTTGCAATTGATAGGGCTGGAGATCAGCTGATTTGGGACGCTGGCCTCCTCAGAGATGAAAGCAGATTCAGTTGGTTCCTGTTGACTGTGAGAGCTTTGCCTAGTTGTTCACACCTCCCCACGCCTGATATCCAGGCCTCGCATGTGAACCTCAGTGCACCATGAGAGGAACTTCTTGCCTGGTAATCTAGGCGATCCCAACCTTTTGATAAGCTTAGCCATATTCTTTCAGATGCGATCATAATGTACGAATGTCAGGGGCCGTAAGAAAAAGGTATGGCTTGAAAACTGTTTATTTTTGGAAATTCACCAACCCCTCCCCAAACCCCCACCAGTTTGCAGTCCGATGTGAAATAGCGGAAGCTATTTCGGTTGTTAGTCTTCCTCGGGGCCTTCTCACCAATAACAGCTGGCATAGCGGAGCTTGAGATTCCAGTCCGGCTTGCCCATCGTGATTCCCACCGGGACTCAACGCTACCCACAGGGTCTCGGTGATGTGGAAACCCCCATGCTGCCGCCCCCAACCCAGTCCCACACCTGTTACTCTAGTTTAGCCAGTGATATTGAAAAGCAGCTCCCTGGTGCTTAGCATTTGCCGCAAATGGGCCATTTCCGTGTCGTCTCGCCTTGCAGCCCATGGGCATTTATCCGCAGGTTCAGATTTCCTCTCGTGTTAACAAACCTCGAGTTCTAGTGGGACGGGTGGGAGGCAGTAGCATGAAACTGAGCCTCTAGGGATCGTGGTAGCTTGTGCCTCATTGTACCAGATTATGACCCTTATACCAGCCCAACCCCCAGCACATTGCTCCGAGGAACAATTCTCCAGTGGAGAGGGATTATGTTCCCCCACTCTGTCCCATCTCTCCCTGTGTCTGCCTCAGATCCTCCAGAGGAACTACTGTCAGGAATTACCACGTGGTTTTGTGGAATCCCGTCATGGGTCGACGCGATGGACTCCCTGGATTACTGCACAGCCGCTGTACTCAGTCAGACCAGGCCCCCTTGGTCCCGCAGGTATGCTAAAGCAAAACTACAGGAAGCATCCACAGCCAGCACGACGGACTGCGTGCAACACTCCCGAACAGGAAGGCCCCGCTTATTCATATCACATACGAAATCCCGATTAAGTTGTGGGGGAGAACGTTCTTAATACGCTTTTACTTCAGGAATGTGAATGAAATTTTCAGGATCACCCAATCACCCAATTCCTGCATTGCTGCCAACTTCACACGTGCGCAGATATACATGCCATGCACCTGCAGACACTAAAACGCACCCCCCACCCCCCATCATAGATCAAACACTGGCCCGCAGCATCTCCAGCTCAATAATAGTCTCCGTGCAGCCTCAACAGAAGTCATTACTCAGGGCAAATGGCTTCATATATACCCTAATACACGGCTCAGGAGTCTACAGGGACGCCGGCCCGGGCTCCATATTGACCATGAAATATTTAACGGCCAAGACATTACTTTGAAAATGCTTAAGGAAGAAAAAAACAGGGGCCTGCATCCAGGCAGCACCGTCGGAGGGTGAGGGAATAACCCCCCCATCCAATGGCTTTTCATTGCCACTCGTATATCAGACGATAATTAATTACCCGCAGTAAATTAAACTGTGAACCACCACATGACTCTGGGTCCTGCGTCATTTATTGCAATGAAAGGCGGCAACAAAGCCTATTTAAACCCCCTCCCGCGATGTGTGACCTGTTTATGTATTCAATTATCATTTTGTGTGCTAGTTACTGTATTGATACAGTATCTAATTACAGAATTAACGGCGTGGCTCATAAATTTGCTATGCTGTGGTTTTCCAGGGTCTATCAGTTCCTTGGCACAGCCGTGTGGTCCATAGAAATCGTTCCTTTCATGCTTTTAAATGATCAGACACAAACACTGACTGCTATTTACACTCAGAAGTGACAATGGTTAAGGACACAAACATTTGAAAATGTGGATCCAGAGGAGACCAAATTTTCCTAGTTCACAGCATCATTGAAAAGAACGTAACGACCCCACCATGTCACTTAGAAAGTGTGCATAGAACACAAAGCAAAATCCGAGAAAGAACAAAAAACGAAGCAAAATCTAGGAGAGACCAAGAGTTGCATATAAAGTAGCATTAGCCTCATTAGCAAGACACTGTACTAGACTTGCAATATCTCTCCATTGTTTCAAGCAGTTGAGTGAACGCATCTTACTTGGCATAGCGTCGTTGATGAAGACCGTTGCAAATACCATTAGATGGAATTTCATCCAACAGAAAGGTCACTCCAGTGGAAATCTATCTCATATAACAGAAGCTGTTCCAGCTGGAAGTGTGGTGGCTGTATTGGTTCAGGTCAGATCATTATCATTTCCCAGGGTTTGCTCTAGGCTGACTCTCTCACCATGAACTTGCGACCTTTCAAAATGAGTCGAATATTGCACAAGTTCTGGGCAACTTCTACTCCACCTTCTCCGCCACCTCCCCCTTAAAACGCTTGCTGGAATACACGTAAGCTGATTATCGAATGGAAAGTCTTAGCAAATGGGTAAACCTTAGCCTTAATTAAATACATAGAAAAAAAGAAAAACATATGTATATTTAAACACCATATGGCACGGCAAATGCTATTAATCAATCTCTTGTGCAGCAACTCCAAGAATTTTTTTTTAATGAAGGACTTAAAACAAATGACGCTTAGGGGATCAGAATTTGACGCTAAAGCTGTTAGCCAGGAAGGCAGAATGAGATCGCCGCGGATTCTTTGATGTGCCACTTGCCGGATATTTGTGCTGTAATCATCGCCTCTCTAACAACGTCAATGGCGCTCTAGCAGAAATGCTACACTGAGCCACTGTCTTTCTCATCCACAGATTACGTTCGTCCGACCAGGAAAACAAAAATTAAAGCTCACAGTGGCACCATGCTTTAATCTGACATATTTATGTAACCGCTTTTGCTTGCTATTAAAATGACTAAGAGGGACAACAAAACACGCATCCTTTCATTAGAGTGCATTGCAATACTGCTCAAAATTTCAGCTCCTGTCATAGATCATTTTTCTTGCTTTGTAGAAAGGTATACAAATTGCTTTAATTCTGTTTTTTTGCAGAGTGATCAAAAACTTCGGTAAACTTTCATCTTTAAGCTACTTAAACTTGTTTGATGCAAAAGAGCCAGCGTTTGCACCACACTGAGAGCTCGTCAGTTTTATTGCAAACAGATGGAGACATTTACTAAGTCTGGCATAAAGGCCCAGTGTCTTGGATTAATTAATTACCCAAATGTACGCCCACAAGATTCAGAGCCTGCCAATCAATACTCACTGCAGTGATTTATTTCATTGAATAATTTAAACAGATAATTAGGGGAGGGATAATTAATATATCACTCATATGAAATCAGCAGTTTTTGTGCCTACAAGAAAATAATTTGGATATTTATGCTGTATTTACATTGTTTTGTACATAAGAAACTAGCAGATTATTCATATGCTAACACTTCTCCTGACCTGATGAACCATACCAATAAATAAATGAATGAATGAATGAATATAATTCAATAAATGTAGGAATGCTCTATGTTAAGTGAGGGAGTTGTATTTCTCCAAGGTTAATTTGCTGAGGCCCTCTGGACTGGCAGGGCTGACTATTACCCAGTTGGTATTCTTTATAGAACGCTAAATTGGACTAGTTTTGAGGAAGACCCTGTCCAGTCACCCTGTACGTCTTCTGGGAGGCGGGCAGTGTGAGTGATGGGTATCCTGGCTTAGAGAAAGCAGAGGTGGGAATGAGAAAATAAATTATACGTAATCTCGAGTTTTAAATGAAACACATCGCGTTCACTTTTCATCAGGAGTAATGAGCCCTTAAGGTTGCTTGCATGTGTCCTTCGGTGGCTGAAGGGGCAGGCATTAGGTATGTGTGTCGCATGGCAGTTTCTAGGGCACCCCTGGGTGGGATTCATGGAAGCCACAAGGGATGCTGGGAAACAGGGCTGACAGCTACTGATGTGATCCGGCCTTATGGGCCAGACAAAGAGGAGCTGACTCAGGCCCGCCCAGATATCGAGGCCTGATAGCTCTTCCCTCCATCTCCCTCTCTCACTTGCACACAGACACACACACATTTTTTTTCTTTGACGTTTTGCTGAAAAAAATGATTCCTTGGTTTAAGCACAACTGCAAAGTGCTATATGATAAACACAAACTTTTATCAGTCTTTTTCTAGAACACCTCCCTGATGCTTTTTATGACAAATTTGTGTGGGCAAAATTCTGCACACCTATGCAGCCTCAAGCAGACTGCATTCATACTTTGATGCATATAAGCATACATGCAGTACTGTTAACATACAGGAGGCATGTGTGCATGTGTGTGTTTGCGTGTGTGCTTGCGTATGTATATGTATATGTGCATGTGATCAACTGCATGGGAAATTGGGGTGAACTTGGTCGTACCGCTTAGTTAAATTAGGTTTAGATTATTACCAGATTATTTTTAAGAGGTACTAATGTTTCCCATTTATACAATGAAGTGTTTATACAGAGGCAATTGAGATTAAGCACTTTGCAAACAGGTTCAATAGCAGAACATTTTTGAAGCATTTAGATAAGATCGCGACCCAGTCTTTACCCACTGTGTCCCCTAGGAGAGCCACATGGCATTTGGTTCACAAGGCTGGCGTGTTGCACGTGGTACGTGAGACAGAATCTGACCACAGAATGGCTTAGTGGTGGCAAAACGTCGCCTGGGAAAAAAGCACCGATAAAACACACAAGCAGACCTTTCCTGAGAGGCAATTCGGGAAGCGAGGGCCAAGAATCACATGTGGTACATTTTCAGGCTCGCATAACGGGACAGTAAAGGAGAAAGTGGCCCGATAAATTGCCCATCTGTTGCAATAAATCACAGTCCCCAAACACAGGCCTGTCTTAACTTCCTCAGAACCAGCAAACATAATGATGAGGGTGACGCTACCCCAACGGGGAGCGTATTAGCGCCCGCTGACCCCGTTTCTAACCAGTGGAACATTCTGCTCTAGTTTTGCTGTCAGGGACTGGCTCATCCCATAATGATGAATGAGGGGTGGTGGGGTGGGCAGAAAGGGGGCTGCAGGTGACCGTCTTTGCAACCTTCCGTCCTTTTTAATTAGGCAGACTCGTCAGCTTAGTGAACTGTAAAACAATTCAGCAGTTAATGCTTGTGTGCTTCACTATGAGAATGTCAAATGGGAGAAAAGCACCACCCATCTCTCTGTGTATCATTTTATCATGCGACTCGTGTCACGGGACGACAAACTGCCAAAAGGCCAAGCCGTCTGCTGGCTTTAATTCCGATCCGTGCTGACGGAGAACGATCGTTATGTCAAGCTTACAAACGGGGCTGGATACACTCTGGTGTACTTCTCTACCCAGCGCTAATTAAGCGATCCAGTATAACAAACGACCTGACCACAGGTACCGATCAGCCTGCTTCGACAAACATAAGAGCGCCGCCCAGCACCATAATTAGGCCAACCCGATGACGCTCTTCTAAGTGCTGATTTTTTAACACAAATTTCGACGTGGAAGCAATAATTATGGTAACCTGGAACCATGTTCCCTCTGGGAGTTTCGAGAGGTTCTTTTAGGCGAGAGCATGGCATTCTGGGAAAGATGCTAAATCAGAAGATGAGAATTATTGGGTTAGCATGTGCCGCAGCCTTAGAAATGCTAACTTTCCACCTGGATGCAATGAAATCAGCGCCCGTTGCACTATAAATGATTAATTTCACGTGAGAAAGGCTCATTAATACATATGGCATGCAGAGGTTCTTTGATTTATTGCTCTTTTCCATTAATTGCAGTTGATGAAAAAGTTGTTTACATGCTTACACTTTTTTTCCCCCTCTCGCCCTTAAGATATTTTTCTCTATTCCTAAATGTGGTTCGATGTGCTGTTACTATTCTCATTACCCATAACTATGTCCGATAACTACGGTGGCTCTAAAGTGCCAAACAAAGTGCGGTAAGGAAGCACCAAAATAAAAAAAATAAAAAAAATTGGGTTCAACAGATACAACAGACCATTAAGAAAACACACATGTTTTCATGTTGCGTTTTCTGGAAAGAACCCCATCACTAGTGCGGAGATCTGGATGAGGGGATTACTGGCAGTAACCACAAAAGGGTTTGCCAGTTTACTGTGCCAGGGCATTATAAATGAAAGCTGCTTTTGGACACTAGGCTTTGGACACTGTCTCTAATTTAATTGTGACTTTCATATTTTTGCACTAAATACTGTGTTTGTAACGTCGACTATTACACTTGTCATCTTATTACATTGATAAGCACCTTACAACAATACAGCTATCTGGTTTTTCTCACTACTTTTCCAGGATCAGGTTTATTTATTCCTAGCTTATTCCCTTATACAGTGGTACCTCAGTTTTCGAAGGCCTCTGGATCGACTCCTAAAAAATTTGTGTTCTGATCGAATTTTTCTCATAAGAAATAATGGAAAACCAATTAAGTGGTTCCCGGCCCCCCAAAATTACACTTAAATGTGTTTTTTTCGCATTTAAATACAAAATGAACAAAAAAAAAACAAGAAGAGCATTTTTTTCTTAATGGCTTCCAAAACAATAAAGATCTTATCCCAACATTACCCCTGAACTGCCCCGAGTATTTGTCTTTTTTTTCTTATTGTCTCATTTACCTTCTCCCCCTCTCCTTTTTGTTATATGGGACACGTGCACTGTATGTGTTATTGTGTCCGTGATTGTATGTGTGACTGCGTGCGTGATTGTATGTGTGATTGTGTCCGTGATTGTATGTATGATTGCGTGCGTGATTGTATGTGTGATTGTGTCCGTGATTGTATGTGTGATTGTGTGCATGATTGAATGTGTGATTGTGTCCGTGATTGTATCTGTGATTGTGTGCGTGATTGAATGTGTGATTGTGTGCGTGATTGTATGTGTGATTGTATGCGTGATTGTATGTGTGATTGTGTCCGTGATTGTATGTGTGATTGTGTGCATGATTGAATGTGTGATTGTGTCCGT
>JABFEA020000010.1:19021503-19034454 GCA_019775915.2 Cyphomyrus plagiostoma | reverse complement strand
ACTGGGCCTAGGAACCCCCCAAGGGGTCCCTGAGGTCGATGAACCCCCGGGGAGAGATGCGACCGCAGGGACCCCTTGGGGGGTTCCTAGGCCCAGTCCCGTGGCCCCTGTGGGGCCCCCTCTGGATCCTTGTCGGTCGCCTCCGGACCCCCCTGCTCCGCCTGGAACAGGAACGGACGTCGCGGGGTGTAACAATCACTATGAATGTACTAAAATATTTTATAAAGCTTTTAATGTGGTTTGACTAGTTTGTGTTTCTTGTTTCTCTCAGAAAAATAATTTCACTCCAAATCTCCTAAAATATAAAGCAACAACACACAGCAGCATGTTCATGGAAGCAGCCATGTTTGTTCCGAGATTTGGAAGCTTGAACGGGAGATTGTCGGACGTGATGTCACTCAACTCGAAATTTCTGAGTTTCGAGAGAAAAACGAGATCAGTACTCTTCAAGGTGAACAACAAGTCCAGTCTTGTCTTTCTTTTAAATTCTTTACATCTCTAGCAAGATGAATCTATCAGGACGGAGATGAACAGAGATCAGGTGGAAGCAGCCCTGAACAAGTATGGAAATTTTTTTGGTAATATCTCTGAAGCAGTTCTCAGGAAAAGATAACGAGTTAACTCAATAACGTGCCGGCCTCGCTTGACCAGATGGCAGACGGCCCCTCCAGAGGATCTGCGTGGCATGAAGCACTTTTCACAGCTGCCTCCTCAACCGTGAAGAAGAATAGCAGTCATCCATCTCGAAGAACAATGCTTACCAAAGTGCCCCTGGATTTTGAATATATGGAGTCTTAGTAGAAAACAAAACAGAGCCGAAGGATGTATCCAAAGACACAAAACAAAGACAACTGGGCTTTGCTTTACATTTATGCTGGTACTACACCAGGGACCTCTCCTGACATGAGGATTAAGGTCAGACGGCAATTTGGCCGTTCAAATTCAGTGGCCGGCACACTACTACTCTAGTTTCTTCTCCTTCCTGGGTTTGCCTTCATTATAGTTCTGTGCTTTGCGGACTGCCTGCACCGGAGCCTCTACTGACCTCCTGGTTACATTAAACATAGACCAGCTGGCATTTGGAATGTGGAGACTGGGGGCATGCAGAGAGACTTGCGGGGCTGCACATTGGCCGACCCTCGGAAAGCCATCATTATGTGCAGATGAGACTTTTCTTTATAGGTTACATGGTCAAAATAAACCCCAAAATAAACTCTTGACTTAAGAAGGTCCTTCAACAAATTCCTTAAAAAAATCTAAAAATTTGATATTAGGTGATCAGATTTTTGAATTTGTGCTATCCACCACTTTACAGCTGAATTTGCTCGCAGACGTTTCCACTTTACCTACAGTTGCTCTATCAGGGAGGAAATTTGGCAAACTGACTTGTCAGAAAGATGAGGTCTTATGACGGTGCCAAGCTGACAGTCACTAATCTCTTCTGTACAGACAGCCTTCCTGCTGCCAGTGTGTGTTGCTGGAGTTTACATGGCAGCTTAATTATACACCTGTGTTTATACCAGTGTCACTTATTTAGCCAATTCCTCTAATTAATAGAGGTGTCCACACACTTTTGGCCATATAGTGCAGATTTGTGTAACGTTTACAAGAATTAAAACGCTTTCATACTAAAATAAGTTGTAACAGCATATATTCATGGCATTGTCCAACAGACTGTTTAGTTTAGTAAAGAAAAAAAAATGAACTTAAAGGACAGTAATGGAAATCAAAGTGAAACAGCAGAAATCATTTCAAATGATATGTACTATAAAACTGGAAGGAAATGGCAAGAAATTCAGTACATTTTAATTGCGATTGGAATTTTTATTTTTCCTCTGTGGTACAGTACATTTTTTTCAGAAATAAAAATGGAAAGGAGAAATATATAAACCTTCCGTACATCTTTCACCAAGCTTTGGATTTCTATCTCACAGACTCTTTATCTAGGTGTAAAATGTCAAGGGCGATCGACAACAAACAGTTTTTAGCCCAAAACCTGCAGAAAGTGCCCTTTATTGCCCTTGCTTACCACTCAAGTGCGGCAGAGGAGAAAAACCGACCTGCTATCAAGTGCCTCTCTTTGGCTCATCAGTGTAAATCACATCAGGATATAAATTTACTAGCATTAAAAACACAGTTGGTTACTATGGTAAAATCTGGTCATGCTCTAAACCTGAAAATGTTACGCTCAGATAAATGCTTTTGTTGATAATGGCCCAAAATGATATGCATTTATAAACCTATAAACCCATTTGAAACAGGCTGAACCTTCCAGGAACAGGAAGATTTTTAACGGGCATTATTCAATAGTAAAATAAGATTCTTTATCTAAATCTAATGAATTCAGTTCCTTTTTGTTAATGGGCAGTTCTATTCTCCATTATTCAGACCATTATTCTAAGGTCACATGATGATTAAGTCAGCAGTAACTAAGCTGCTTATGCAGCTGTTGAGTTGAGATCAGCCATCAGATAAATATATGATTAGATTTACCCACTGGGATAGAGAAAATCATTGATGTTTCCGATCCAATCCACCCCAAGCATATATCACATGGTTAAGACAATGGACTTTCAACAACTTACAGTGTGATCTTGACTGTTGTCCCCCAATAAAAGGTGATTGACACAAATTTCTTAGTTCGTACAGTTTGAATGGGTGGAACAGTTCGTCTTTACTAAACGTTCGGTTTTATTTTTCCTGTAAAGCATAATCTAAATGTTCCAGATTAGCTGTACTAGACGTGAGTGAAGATATTCCTCTTGCATCCACATGCAGGGACGTGGCACTGCTAATACGCACCATCTTCGAATGCTGAAAGCAGTGCGGGCTACAGGATTGTGGGAGTCAGTGGACAGACCCCGCGTGTGAAACCTAAAGTCCAGGTCCCTTTATTTGACATGGCTAATCTCTCACTGGGAAGCCCTGCACGGCCGATAAGGGGGAGAAGCATTGAGGCGCATATGAGAACCGTCTGTCAAATGACACCGGGGCTGAACCTGTGAAGCTGCCAGGTCAAAGAAAGCCGGAATCAGCTTCCAGTCACAAAGTTTGAAGTGCATTGGTTAGCTTCAATGTATAACTATATTCAAGATTCAAGAGAGTTTCTTATTTTTTTGCACTATGCACATTAACACAATGAAAGTCTTAATTTTGCATGTACTTCCGGCCACTGGGAAACACAAACACAGATTAAGGTTCTTGCAGTGAGACAATATATATGAGTATAGCTATGAATAAATATGCAAAAACAGCGCAATGTAAACACATGAACATATTAATGATGTAAATATATAGTGCTATGACAGGTAGATTCTATATGTGCCATGTTATACTTTGTACTACAACAGACCAAATTAAGTGTGTGTACTGGGGGAAAACAAATATTTAATTAACATCTAATTCCACTGTACCAAATATAGCACACATGCATTTTAAAATGTTTATTTATAACTTTAAAGAATTAATTTTTGCTTTTAAACATGTACACAAGCGATCTAGACACAGGAGACGGAAAGAGGAACCCCCTGTGATGTAATTTGATCTGTGATGGTAGCCAAACTGCCTGTACAGGATCCTGGGTTCTTTTCCCCCTTGCTGCATTTATTTGTTTGTTTGGTTTTTTTAACAATTCAGTCTCTATGAAGAAAAAAATTCTTCACTGAACACTGAAAATAATTGAGCCATGTTGAATCAGTGTGATCCAGATAAATCAAGAAACAAGGTCATAAAATAGCTTATTTGTTGGTTCTCACTTATTTGTGTCACTTATTTTAATGGATATGTGGCAAAAAGGAGAATGGAATTAATGGTTGGCAGACTAGAGGTGTTGCAAGTTCAAGTTTATGGGCTATAGCTCGAACTTGTAGTGAAAATAATCATGAGTCTTTTATTGCATGTTGATAATGCAGGGTAATTTTCCATAATTTTACTACCTTAGCCAATCAATACGCATAAAGGAACAGCTGCCTGCTCCCCCCCGATCCATGCGAGTGGCTCTGCCCTCCCGCCATCTTAAGAAGCGGACGGCGTGCGGCTCTCATCAAGCAGCCTATTGGGGGCTGATTCCGCCGCCCGTGGTCACAGTGCTCCACCACAATCGGAGCAGCCCGAGCCAGTAAGGGTCTGGACTGCCACCATGGAAACAGGGGTGCATCTAGGGGGAGAGGACGGGTCTCTGGGACAACGACTGGTGGGGTGGAACTGGCCAATGGGATTCATCTATCGAGCTGTTGGAAGCGCTGAGATTCTAATCGAGCTGGGGGCACGGGCATGGGTCGGTCCGCTTGGATGGGGAGCCGAGGGCACGGGCTTGTCAAGCTCGACCCACAGTCCTTAAAAAAGGGGGTCCTTGGTAAAGTCAGCTCATAAATATCTGCGAATGGCTGCAGTGTATTGTCCCATTCATCTGGGAGGGTGGTGATGAAGGACATTTAAAAAGAACCCAGAACCAGGTGGGCCCATTTTCACCTGTTTATTTGTGTCTAAATGATCTGTGGCAAGTGGTGGTGGAGTGATAACCATGGGAATTGAAATAAAAACTGCTGGCGAAACAGGCAGAGGGTAACTGTCCTGCAGGAGGAGGGCAACCGTACTGCAGGCAAAGGGTAACCGTCCTGCAGGTGGAGGGCAACCGCACTGCAGGCAAAGGGTAACCGTCCTGCAGGCGGAGGGCAACCGCACTGCAGGCAAAGGGTAACCGTCCTGCAGGCGGAGGGTAACCGCACTGCAGGCAAAGGGTAACCGTCCTGCAGGCGGAGGGTAACCGTACTGCAGGCGGAGGGTAACCGCACAACTGCAGAAAGTATGGTACACAGCTGGGCATAACCTCAGGATGCTGACCTCAGTTACTAAAGCAAAATATTAAGCTGCTCATGCAGAATATTTTTAAAATCTTACTTCAATGTTTTTTCAGCTTTTTTTCAGATACCTCGTAATTAAGGAGTTGGTCTGGACCTTGAAAGCGACATCACTCTTCTGCTGCGAGATCACCGGCCAAGTTCAACTGATCTCAGATCCTTGTATTAGAAGGTCAGAGTGAAATTGCCACTGTTGCCTAGTGCACTCATAATGCAGCGCAGCAAAAACAAATCCACAGAGTCACATACAGCAGCCTGTTTTACAGTGATGAGGTTGGTGAAGCAGGAGAAGCAGAGTTTATGACAGGACAAGCTTTTTATCTGAAGAGCTGTGTGTGGGATTGGCCAAAGAGAGCAGGTGGCAGGCAGTACGCAGAAGATTTAGCTCAGTTGTGCATAAGCTGGAGACAGTCAGGTAGTGTTTTCTCATCACCGTGGCAGAAGTAGTAACCTATACGTCTTTCCTCGGTGAGTAATTTCAGCTGAGAGCTGTCTTGTTTTGACGGTCTGACTATTGCAATACACTTTCCTCCTTTGTTTACCCCCTGATGTATGGATGCATTCTATACAAATGTATGCATTCTATACAAAGTCTGAAATTTCATACCCGACTAACAATATTCTCCATGCAGGACTTGGGACCAAGGCAAATGCCCATTCACTTTTTCTGTCATCATACTGAGAATGAAAGGTGTCTCATTCACTAAGCCTTATTGACGGCAATTTTGTGGTTCTTTTGAAGAACGCAAAACTTAGCAATTGAAGTCAGTGGCTACAGCTGAATTCTCTATACATTTGATAACCAAATTTAAAATCAGCTGCACCAGATATCACTTTGCCTCTTGTTATATCCATAAAGGAATAGGCAGCCATACAAAGGATGGGGTTAATATGCAAACTCCACACATGTAGACGCACATAACAGGGAACATTCCCAGAACTTTAGTCAATGTTATGTGAAGGTCCTCTCAAGGCTGGCAGAGAACATTTTCGCTGAAACATTAATGGAATGTAATTTCCACATTTTAATAAAAGTTCTGCCGATGTCAGCATGATCACTCGGTTACCTGAACATCCTTTTAAAGCAATTAATGTTGAAAATTGTTTCATAATAAAATATTATTTTATAAAAGCACTATAAGTGTATACTGTAAACACACCACCCAGCCTTGAATCCATGACCTCAGAGGTGCAAAGCAACAGCCTCACGCACAGCCCTTTATGTGTCTCTGCATTATTAGCTGTAGTATCAGTGATGAGATGATGTTCTGGGATCATCAGGAAAATTGGACACTTTGAGCATCTCCATACCTTAATCGTAACCTTCGGTAAGGAACAAAAAATTGTTAGCAGGGGAGCAGAAGCAGGATTGAAGCCCCAAACCTAAAGGTGTGTCGCCCCCCCAGAACAAACCTGTACACACTGCCAATATTTCTACTCCTTTTCCCAGCTGTTTGTTTATGGACAAATTGAAACTCATTTCAACAGTTAAAAAAAAGTATGCTGTTAGTTTAGTTTGATTGGTTTTTTTTCACACCTCAGTGGTCTTTCAGGTTTTGCAAACAAGAACATGCTTAATCTGGAAGACAAATAAAGATCTTAATAGAATGACCCATCAGTTTCCTCAACAGAAACACTTAAAATGATCTAGTGTGAAGCAAAATACGCAGCCTGCTGTTTACTTACAGTGCTGTGTATGGTACGGTCTTATCACTAGGATAAATGCCTTTCCATTCCAAGTATTGTGATGGTTTGTTGCAGACCATGGTGGGATTTGGAGCACCTCAGAAAACTCTCAAAAATATATATCTCACAGCCATGGTTTACTCTGCGTGACAGGAAGTTCTGTTAATACCAGCTAGGATCACCTAACATGAAAAATTACAAAGGAATCGTCTACTACTTTTTGCTGTTCACTGAGATGGCCGTGGTAAAACGATAACCTTTTGGCAAGATTTCCGGCAAATGTCTAATGAGTAAGAACTCACCCTGACAAAGTGTTGTCTCTATCTAAGCTGTACTGAGCTCAGCTCAATCTGAGAAACAGCCTCCAAGCAAAGGGCTTTTAGTACCACATGTGGGTGGGCTCATGCTGAGATACGTACAGTTACGTGCTGTTAGTGAATCTGTGCAAGGTGGAAAAAAAAATACATATATGTGTGTGTGTGCGTGTGTGTGTGTGTGTGTGTGTGTGTGGATTATGTCCCCCACAATGTGATAAAAACCTGTTTTTTTGACATTGAAGGGACCATTTTTCAAGTCCCCACAAAGATCTGTGAATCCAATCAAAAAAGGAAAAATGCCAAAAACATTTTGTTTGGTTACTTATGGTTAAAGTTAGGGCTGGGTAGGGGTTAAGGTCGTCACGCTGGGATTAGAGTTTTCCCGATAGAAATGAATGGAGAGTCCCCACAAAGATGTAATTACAAAACCAGTCTGTCTGTGTGTGTGTGTGTGTGTGTGCAGGCCTGTATTCATTACTGCTCCAGTAGAAATCTTTTTGAGTACTAGGATGATTAATTGTCTTTTGTCCACCATATTTGGCTGCCATGATGATGTTGCCAGACACACATCTGTGGATCCCAAAGTATGAGATCTGAATGGAATTTAGATCAGTATTATTTCATATCTCAACAGTAGTTAGACAGGGATTAATGTTTTTCTTATTTTGCAATATGCAATAAAGTGTTTTATATTGCCTGTATCTCCTTCAATAGAAGGTATTTATTTAATTTGGGCCTTTATTGCATTAAAATAAATTATTTTAGAAATAAAACACATCACATGCATAAAAGAACCCTGACTTTTATTGCTAATATTCCATATAAAGTGCCAGAGGAAGAATGAGGGGTATCTTGCTGTTGTGAGACGTCAACGCTACACGAGCTGGAGCTTATCTGTTGGATTTAGCGTTTACAAAACATTTTCCATCAAGCATGACTATCTGCTGTATTTCAGAATCCTATCATAACGCACAGAGAGACAATAGTCTTGGAAACAGGAAGCACACAGTTAGCCAGCATTGATGAACATGACCAATCACGTGATTTTATCTATAAACCCTGCGTCCTACATCCTATAGCACGATGGCTCTCGTCTCCCAGCTCCAGGGCCTCGGGTTTTCTTTGCGATCTCTTGCTCTCTCTGCATGTCTGAAGTACAGCTGATTCCGAATGCTGCCGTCGCCGCTAAATTACCCTTAATGAATCATTTAATTCCGACTTAAGTCCGCAAATGCCTTGTGATGAGACTAGCATCATGTCCGGAGAACAGCCTGCTCTCTAGGTCCCTGGACTGTCTTTGCAACACCCTAATGCTAATTAGACAAGCAGTTATGTAAAGCGTATGAATGTAAAATCTGTATCTAATCAGTGATTTCTGGCACAAGTACTACAATATACACAACTATAGGGAATAAGGCACTGATAGTGAAATGAAAGAACCTAGAACAGCACTGATGCGACTACGGTAACTATATTTAACATTTCACATCGATCTGGTTCTACAGTTCTACTTACATCAGATAAACTCCCTGACCCCTCCCCTCCCTCCCCCCCACTCCAATCGCCCACGTACCCCCATTCTCGAAAGTAAAAATAAAGTTGACATTTCTTGTACAAAAACTTTTGGCAAGAAGTGAATAGCATAAAAACGATGACAAATCTGGATTGATCACAGCGTATGGTTTCTTAATGATCTATTGGGTGAGATTTATGACCCTCTCCAGCTTAATGTAATTAATGTCAACAAGCCTCCCTTTCGTCTAATTAGAGAGATACAAACGGTGTCATGGCAACAGGGGAAATTAAAACACAGTACCGCACAGCCCTTAAGAGGACAGCAAATGAATGTATGCAGTCCATCACAGAGGGGGGTGTGATGGATTGGGGTTTGGACTGCAGTGCCAGAAGCACATGCTAACCATACACTGATATTTTAAACAAAAACTGAATATCAGTATCAACACAGTGTGTTTTGTTTTCAGTGTGTTTTGGCATTTATTTTACAAATTCAACTGCATTTTTAAGAGGAAGCCTAAAATGTGATTTGCCTGAATATTTTTTTTTTCTCTTTCTATTTCGCAATCAATTCAATAACGTGCCAGAATTAATCTGCTGTAATTACACTATGCTTTCAATTTCGGGAACAGGTAGGTTTGTGGAAAGCACTGTTACAGAAGGTAAATTATTTTTAATGAAGTGAAATCAATTCAAACTGCTGCTCACATATTCTTTGCACAAATGTGGGCGGGGAGGGCGGGGGTTAGATTACAAAAAAAGATCTAAAAGCCACAGGCTGCTTTGATCCCTTGAAACACCTGTTACTCTTCGCAGGATCCTTGCTGGACCCTCAGTGATGGAAATGGGAGTCCAGGCAGCCAATTACAATGTCATCATTCGATGTGCAGCAACACAGGCAGCCGGACCGAAAAGTGAGAGCCGCACATTGATGAACCCAGGGAAGGTAAATCCCTTTTGCTTCCCCTCTGAGTGACACTCTGACAGAACAATCACTAATCCCTTTTCTGTATGAAGGAGCACATCCATTCATAAATATTTTAGATCACAATCCTTTTATGCAGTGAGGAGATTAAACTGAGAGTCATCTCTAGGTTTTGTGTGTAATGAACACTCTGGGATCTGACTCTTTGGCCCTAAATATACTCACCACTATTAGTTAATATTCCCACTTTGCTCCATTTTAAGATAAGATGAACTTTAATATCCAAGGAGGAATTTCTTGTACATGCAGCAGCGAGGTAGGTAAAGGGCAGACAAACAGACATACAGGTCAATGCAGAACGAGATAAAGTGCATAGACAGTACAGACAGGTACACATGCAAGCAAATGTGTTTTATAGGATATAGTACACAAACATAACATCCTGAAAAATTATAGTAAGCGAGTAAGCAGATTAATATAATAATAAAGAAATAAGGTAACAGAAGGCATATATGCAATAACAAATACACATTTTATTTAACTTCAGTGCAGTTGATTTTGGTTTTGAAAGGGCTGTTCTGTCTGTTGCTAAAGATGAAGTTTTTTAAGTAGCGGTTTACATTAACCGCACCTTCATAATGCCTTTATAATGCATTCATAGAACATTTAGTTCACTTTCATAATGCATTCATAGAATATTAGAATAGGCAATATGTAAGTATACCTAACATACCTTAACAACTTTACTATACATTAATAGCAAACATAATATGATAAGAAACATTGCAATTGTATAATTATATGTTTGTTATTAATATATTAAAGCTGTTAAGGTATGTTAGGATGGTCACTTACATGTATTATAAATGCATTATGAAGGTGCAATGGGTGTTCTATTTATGCATAATAAATGCATTATTAAAGCACAGTTAATGAAAAGCATTACTGTTTTTATACATGTCATCCAGGTGTGAAGGTTCTTAGTCACATCTGTGAAGGTTCCCCCCTATAAAAACAAATGGTGTGATTTTCTTGACATACATTCTCGGTTCTTACATGCACTGTTTCCTGCAATTTCTTTAATGCCATTTTACATAAAATTATGACCTTTTTTTATGTAATCGGAAATTATTCACCTCCAGCCAGTTAGGTGTAGATGCACACCCCAGGAGGAGATGGGGGGAAATGAAAAAACCTTCGACCTGCTAAGTCGGCGAATCTGCGGGAAACGAAAGTCACTGGGAGGCGTCTGCCTGTCCCTGGCAGCCGGAATAGAAGCCAGCAGCACGGCAGGCTGAGACCGAGCATCACAGGACCACCGTCAACCTGTCAGCAACAGCTGCACTCTTGCCGTTCCTCTTTTGTGACCAGCATAATTACAGTACTCTGTGTTTAAACCCCACCTAAACCGGAACACCTATTCTAAGGTAAGACAAGATCAACTTTATTGATACCAGGGGGAAATTCTGGTGCATACAGTAGCCAGGTAAGTAATATGCCGACAAACATACAATTTCATACAGTCCAGAGTGTTATGCAGAGATCAGGAGGACGACTCTTCATCAAGGGGACATTTCATAATCATCTCGCCACCTCTCCAGATCTCTCTCCCCCCTCAGAGAAGTATGTCTCATAATCCAAGTGCCTGCCTGACCTCTCTCCCCTTCACACTGCTTATATACCATCAGTGCAGGTCTCCATTTCATTTTATTTAGTTTTTTTCCCCCGTTTCAATCAACTGAGGTATCATGGAAGGCAGTGTGCTGGCAAGTTTGACGCGTGTATCATCTGCAGTGTTCGGGTTTGATTACGCTGTCAGTCAAGGCCTGGCCCTGTCCACACTTAATCCCATCAGAACCCTTGTCCCGGACATCACCTGCGTCGCCTTCTTTGGACTTATCTGCTATTGTCATATCATCTAGTGCTCTAGAGAGAAAATTAAGCCTTAAGAAATGAGAGATATAGCAAATTATTAAACTCCATCGTGGCAAATAAGGAACTGTAGGTTACAGCAGGGTAGAATATGTCTTTCTGTGTCGTTGAACATTATAAATGTTATAAATGTTTTATTTTCAGTAAAAATACCAACACCTAAAAATTGGTCGCATACACATTCTTACCTCATTAAATGATTGCGCTTTTGTTTAACTATTTGTGCATTTGTTTATTGTTGTTGTATAAGAAGGAAAACATGAATTTTTGAGTGTAGGATTTGTTTCACATTGATTTGAATGCGGAATGGGGTTTGTTCCCTTTTCCAAAGCTATTGCACTACATTTGCACAACAAATCACATAAGAAACTGTGACCTTTACCTACCATGTTATCTGTCTTTGCTTATGGAAGGATATAGTGAATGAATTTGAAATTAAAGTTTCTCCCACACCCTGTCAGTCCTAACAGCATGCCAGCCGAACTCTCTGGCTGCTCCACTCCACAGCTTCTGAAATTTCAGGTATTATACTTAACTTTCTCTTCCATACATACCGCCCCCAAGTCTAGAAGCCATGACTTCCTAGTTGTTTCCTAGTTCCTTCCTAATGTGATACATCTTGATTCTGATTGGCCCGCGAACTTTTCTTCCCTCCCAAAGGCTACTTTGCCCTTGGTCAATGGCTAGCTCCATTGGTTGGACACGCCCCCATTGGGAGATACAAAGGTTTACTTCCTACTAGTGGAAATACTCCCCCTCCTTAGTTGGAGTCCTTCCCTCAGAATATTTGCATGTGGGAGACAAGGAAGATCAGACCATGATGAATAACATCTGCAACTATAAGAATTTTGCCTCTAAAAATTCCTGGTCCACCTACTGCATCAATAAACGCATCATATTTATGAGACATATGCAAAAATACTACAAATGCAAGAGTGACAATGGGCATCCAGGAAAAAAAAAGAAAATCTTAGATATATTGTAAAATAAAGGTATGTCATAGAAGGTGTAAGGGTTTGGTATCAGTGTTGGTGCTTGAATAATAATAGCGTTGTTTGGATTGGATAAACAGATGAAATACGAGATGGATGATTGTATGGATAACAACACTCATCATTGTGGGTAACTGCATTTATCTTTATGGATAACGGCAGTTGTCATTATGGATAACAGCATTCACCGTTAAGGATAAGAGTAATTGTTATTGTGGATAACAGGATTTATCATTATGCATAACAGTAGTCATACTTATGGATAACAATAGTCATCATTGTGGGTATCAGTAGTTATTATTATGGATAAGAGCGTTTATCATTATGCATAACAGTAATGAACATTATGGATAACAGTATTCATACTTATGGATAACAGAAACTGTAATTACGGATAACAGTATTCATACTTAAGAATAACAGTAATAATCATTATGGGTATCACAGTAGTCATCATTATGGGTAACATTAGTCATCATTGTGATGTTTGGGCTGTCTTGGGCCACTTACGTACATCTGAACTGCTGGTTCTTTCCAGACGTGAGGAGCTGGCTGGATGTCAGCAGCAGGAAATGGATGCTTGCCAATCAGTGTCAGACGTGCCGACGCGTCTCCCGCTTCCTGGGGCCGAGCGGTGAGTCAGACGAAGGCTTACGGGCATTGTGGGTACAAGCTGAGGTGGGGGGGGGGGGGGGGGGGGGGGGGGGGGGGGGGGGGGGGGGGGG
>JABFEA020000010.1:18998670-19015846 GCA_019775915.2 Cyphomyrus plagiostoma | reverse complement strand
ATTTAAACTTTATTTTACCAGGTAAATTAACTGAAAACCAGTTCTCACTGCTTTACGTGATATTTGGGAGAAATAGCTGATTACGGAGTCCGGAACGGATTCATTTCGAGAAGCGAGGTACCACTGTAATTGTGTGTAGCTAGCTGGTTAGCAGGATGTATTTATTGTAGTGGCTATTTGTGGCCAACTGGTGGCCAAATCTTGGGAGCGACACAAAACTGCTGCATATATAAGCTGGATAGAAGCTGAATAGATGCTAGGATCCTATACAAATATAAACACAGTACATTTATTTTGATTATTTCTGGAGGTCTAATACAATTAATACTAATACAATTAACTAAGTAATATCCAATGTCATTCGAGACTTACTGATCTTAAATCAGATCGGAGACATGTCCATTCATTCATTTTCCAACTACTAATAAAGGGTGGAGGTCTAGGATGTGAGGCAGGGTTAGGCACTAGGTCAGGGGTCACTATGGAGAGGGTGCTGGTGCATCACTAGGTACACACCATGGGCAACTTAGAGATGCCAGTTAGCTTAGTTGCATATGGACTATGGGAGGAAGCCAGTACAGCACAGGAGAAGACTGGAGGTGGGTTTCAAACACCCAGCCCTTGAGCAGTGAGGTCTCAGTGCTACATGCTGTGCCACCTTGAAGCTTATGAGATGTCTTTCTCAATGGCGGTTACTGGAACTGGAGGCTCAAATGGCTGAAATGCATGGGCAACGTTCCTTAAAAGCAACTCTATACTGCCCCCAAGGACAACATTCAGTGTGCAACGAATATCTGAGTGTTAGTTGAACACAAACACATAGAAGAAGAGAAAATACTACAGTACCCTAGGCAGAGCACCCAAATGACAGGCTCGTCACTGATTGTGTGTACCATGCAGAAACGGGGACAAGTGCGATTTCACTTTTCTCCAAAACTTTCTCTCAAACCACTTTTCTCTCTGAGGAATTACGCAAACAGAAAATAAAACACCAAAATGTCATCTAGGCCTCTAAATGAGGTGAAGTGGAGCAGATGTTACAATGGAGTGATTCTGGGAGGGGAGAGTGGGGATTGCAGGTAATCATCTGTACACTCTGTTGTTTTTGCTTTTGTGGAACGTTCATTTGTTCATTCGTTCGTTAGGAGTCACAGATTATGTAACCTGGTGCAACCCCAAGGAAGCCGTGGTCTAACCAAGCTAGTGGTCTCTGAATTACAGTCAAAATCAATCTTATGGGGAAAACAACATGGATGAGGGAAAAATAAATCAATTTTACTGGTGTGCAAGTTGCCCCGTTAACTTTCCATGGTGTTTTTTTTTTGATCTAGGAGACATCAGCGGTAATCACGCACCGCCCATCACCGCAACACGCAGCTAATCTGCAGCAAGCAGGTGAAGATGCCACTGGGGCTGGCCAGCTCTCTAATCTGTGCGCCCGGCTAGCGGACGCCCCACCCCTCCCCCTCGGTCCCGCGCGAGTTAGCACGTCGATAATGGCGAGATAGCAATTAAATGACTTTTGTCAGAGAATCAAAGGAAACAAAGGAAAGAGAGGGAGCGGGCGATGGAAGAGGGGGGTGACATGTCACACGGCTGTGTGATAATAGCCCTGGTGTGGTATGAAGACAGACGTCGGCCGGGGGGGCCCGTCGCAGACATGCCCCGTGCCGCCATGCTGTCGCATTCACGTGCATGCGACAATGATGCGATTACGCCAAGCTTCCCAAGCCCGCATTCTGATGATTCTGCAGCATATATTATCGCCCCAGAGGAAAACCATAAAGTCACAAGAAAAGGAAAATAAATTACCCAAGCCTGCACATAATCATTTATGTTGTATTTTATTTGTACAGAGGGTGCAGATATTATTTCTGAAGAAAAGCTGATGGCTGCAAAGATGAATGAAAATCACAAGTGGATGAGTATGGGATAAAGCTTTGCGTGGGTCTTTATCTTGTCCATATGTGAGGTCTGAGTGCAAGCAAAATATAGTAATAAAGTCGGACTTAATCGTTAGCAAGGCTGGGGTCATAGCGAAGACCACCACACTGAGGACCTGAGACCACGTCCATGGCAATACAACAGTTTATCCCAGGGATCCAACTCCGCATTAAGCAGATTCACGCCATGTCCGTTTCTCGCTGTCCAGGACCATGGAGTGACCTTTTCTGCTATATACTCAGCAGTGAATGGAACCTTTCATGCAATGCTGGGTTCTGAATGAGGACTCTAACTGTCTATCTAACTTGCCACACTGATGCACATTACACTTCCCCGCCCTGTCGTAAAATGTCCTGTGTAAATACAGAAAATACAGATGACTGATATCATCGCTTCGTAGTTGTTTTTTCTTCATTTTATATACTGCAGTGTTGTTTTTATTTTCATCCAATTTATAATATTAGAAAGAAAGAAAGAAAGAAAGAAAGAAAGAAACTTTGTTGATACCGAAGGAAATTTAGGCATGAAGTACGTTACGCATATAAAAGACCACAACGCAAAAAATTATAAGAAGAATAAAAAATAATGTGACTGACAAAACTGGCAATAGCAACAATAACTAAGGATAATAATAATGACGAGGCAAGGCAGTAATAATACTAATCACTACAGGTGAAGTATTTGCCACTGGTTGCAATAGTAGTGCAAGCGCAAGGAAATGTGCAGGAAACATGCGGTAAATTACTGCATACTGTAAATGTACATGTTAGAATACAAATATTGTTATTATGCACTGTCACATACTTCCTTTGAGCATGATCCAGACAGCATGTGCAGAGTATGTCTGTGCATACGTCAAATAAAATTTGAAACTTGAACTCGAAATGATATGATTGGTGCTTGCTGCATCGGAGGGAGCTGAATGTGTACGTCCCAGCATGCAGCAGTATTACACCATATCTCAGAAGGACGCCAGACAGCCGCAAATTATACCTTGTAGCTTCAACCTGCTGCATTTCTTAATCGGCATTCGGCAATAGAGAAATTAATGTTTCTTATAGAACCAGCATCAAATTTATCTCTGAGAGGTAAATGGACATGTACAGATGAGGAAGGGCAAGATGAGAATTTATTGATCAAAATTAGCCATTCCAGTAGCAGAAGATTAATTTTGACACTGACCCAGCAAGAAATATATCTAAAGCGACTCCTCACCTTTATAAGCCTCATAGCGAAATTATACAAGTACATGCAGGATGTCCCTGAGGAAGCCACGGAAATTGTCAACTGGGGGGCAGAATCGGTTGGGGTGGCTTCTAAGTGGTAATATAACCGAAATCCTGCATACAAATCAGAGACATTAATTTCGATGTTTTCACTGAACTTGAAAATTCATTTCATGGCCGTGAGCCTCCGAAGTGTAGAGAAATGTGTCTCTAAGGATGCCTGGAGTCGTACAAGGTGAGCCCACATCCTGAATTAGCGAGTCCCAGGAGACCTAGAGCAGCCGCTCCCCTTTCTCATTTCAGCTGACGGTTCCTAATGGAAATGCTCTGGGGTGACCCAGCACCATTGATCTGGCTGCGATACGTATGATGGTGCAGAGTTCATGGTCCGCCACATTTCCTATTCAAGTCCATGATCGAAGTGTGCGTTGTGAAAATATATATTGTCTAACAGATCAGTGGTCTGATTCTCAGTTTTCAGTTTTCACGCTGCTGGCCCAGCATAAACAAATCAATCATGAGGTCATACTCCGGTCTTATTTTTTAAACAGACTGCAGAGTAACATAGTGAAAACTGTTTGGAAGGCAAAAGAGTAGTTTCCAACAATGATCATATATTATCCCTGCATACGCTAAAGGCATAAAACTAACTGTGAGAACAGCACTGTGAGATGTGGAAAATAGGTCTGTGAGGCAGGCGATCGGGGACGTTCTGGGGACAGAAATGAGCATGCTCAGTCTGGTCACCCGGAGTAAGTGCACCCCTTGATGTCTGATCCTGCCCCCTAGTGTCAGACATGTCCATGACACGCATTAACTTTCTGACGCCACACTTGCCGTCATCTAACCCTTCCTCTCACTCGTGCTAAATCCGTCTCCGCTCCCGTCTCCAAGTTACATCCCCATGCCTTCCCCCCCATCTCTAGGTCACATGGTCCTGTCCTCCATCTCTAGGTCACATGGTCCTGTCCTCCATCTCGCCGGCGGCAAGCATTACAAGGTCAGATCATGGTCCCAATAAACAGCGCGGTCATGGCTAATTATTTAAGAGCTTAGCCGGAATGGGGCGCAGCACAGTGAAAGATATGCCTAGCTTTCAGAACTGCTCTTCTAAATTATTATTACATTGCTCAGAAGTTAGCATGATACTGAAATGAGCCTATTGTTTGCAAGACTATAAAACAGCATAGGGCTGCGATCCCTGTACATGAGGTCACTGTTAATGATCTGTTTTTCAAGCAAAGATGAAGGTGAGAGAATGCCGACATGAATAGGTTTTCAGCGTGTCATTAGTATTAGATCCGCTGGAGAATCGGCGGTGGTTCTCAGTTGGGCTCTTGTGATATCACAAGGATATGCTGCAACATTTCTGGCTTATGAAATTGCATGATACCAGATGTAATCTATACAGGTTCATTTGGTCAGCTTTGTGCTCATCTTTCGTTTATTCTGTCAAGAGACAGAGGGATAAAAAAAACTGGATATCGATGCATCCGCGAAAAATGATGTTGGACTCATTGAAGGCTAACTGGAGTGTTCGCACATCAGTGCAAATGCTCTGAGACGTATCGAGGCAGTCATGGTGAGTCATGGCTCTCAGCTAATGAGGGTGCCACGACTTAATTCCCGTCTCAGTCTGGTTTGGTTTTCATTTGATTGTCTTGTCTGACAGTGTGAGGATCACATGTTGTGAATGTAAAAGTTAGCTGTACATGTGCATTTTATGCCTAAACCCATTAGCCTTGTCTCATGCTGAGGACGACCTGGTGTTCTTTGGTACACTGTCGCGTTATGCAGCGTGTATAGAAGAGACAGCCCAGGACACAGAAATTGATGAAGAAGAAGAAGAAGAAGAAGAAGAAGAAGAAGAAACACAACTGCCTTCAGGGTGTGATTTCGGCTTGACGTGATGTGATTGCATTTACGGTATTTTTTATGAACGGTTAAAGGGTTAGGGATGCCATTGAGGTTATTATGCACTTGCAATAGCCAGGAAGTCACAGATATGACCAAAAGGAAAGCAAAATGAGAACATCTATGCAAAACATGAGAGGCATCAGTGTGCTCTTACAGTGCATGAGAAGTATTGACTTGTAGCTGAGCCCATTACAAGTCTTGTAGGAAATATTGACACATGAATGTGTTTATGTAAATGTTTTTTTCCGTTTGTAATCATGGTCTAGCAATCTATTCTTGTGTAAAAAGCGTACGTCTAAACCAGGGCTGCTCGTTCCTGTTCCTGGAGAAATACAACTATACAGAGCTTAGGTGCAGCCCTAATTTAACACACCTGATACAGATAATCAGGCCCTTCAGTTGCACCTCAGCATCCGGGCCTGCGATGTTAACACAATCCTGGACGGCGATTCTTGATGTAGAGAATTCGCAAACTGAGAACATTGTTAAAACATCCGGGCTAAACAAATCATTCTGGCCTGGTTTGGACTCATTTGGGGCTTCAACTTCCAGTGTTCAGATATCGCTGTACATTAGGGTTGTACCTAAGCATTGCAGAGCACTAGCTCTCCAGGAGCAAGGTTGGGCAGCCCTTTTTTAAAACTCCGAAGTGATGGGCCACTATTCTCTACCCCCTCCAATGATGTCAAACTCAGTAAGTCAGGTCAGGTAGTCTTAATTGTGTCTGTTTTATCTGGGAGTAAATTTCACACCTTGGTACTTACATTCTAATTTCAGTACTGAAATACAAGCTTTAATCAAAACTCGATGCACTTAATTAAACCAATATGCTGTTTTTTTTTTTAAGGGCCCTGCACAGATGACCTGGTTTACAAGATTAAGTTTCCCTTTGCATAGTGTGAATTTAAGCAATACCTTTTCTTAATTGTGGTAATTACATGCCGTTATTTTATTATTGAACCAAAACTGGCCCTCAGCACAAGTAGATGAGCAGGCAGATATAACCGCTCCATTAATGCACCAGTCGGACTGATGTCTGTGAGAAACCATTAAACTCACACTATCAACTTAATTCTCTCAGTCAAGGGTTTTTTTTCTGGGCATGGATGCTTTTGAAGTCAACTTTAGCAGGGAAGCTAATTGGTCTGTGGTTCAAAGCTACAGAAGGAAAAACTGAACTCTTTGAAAATGCAGCAGTTGGTGCTTTTGGTGATTCTCTGTAGCCAACTGCAGCTTGAATATACAATTCTATCAGATAGTTTAGATACCTCTAAACCTGAAAAGTTAAGCAGTTATCGCTATAAAAACACAGAAAACACAAGGCTACCAGGATACACTACGTGTCCTATTATTCATTGAAGAGGCAAGACACTTATCATATTCTTGAGTCAAAGCAGCTTCTTTCACAGTTAAATTCTGTATGTCAAAACTTTAAATGTTAACTTTGTAGCCTATTGAGTTTATAGTGGCTCATTATACATCGCTGTTACGAAGGTGCATCTATAAAGATGTGAGGTGTGTTTAAAGTTTGACTGGGTCTGTTCCAAATCCTAACACTGCCAAACCTGTGCTAACGTCCAGCCCCCCTGCCATCCCCCACCCCCAAAAGCAAAAGCCATGTGTTTTAGCCTGGAGGTCCAGCAGAATGATGCCACATACTCACCCTGAAAAAGTACAGTTTGGGGGCAGGGGGCTTGGAGAGGGTCACAAAGTTGGAAGTTCCAGCATAATGCGCTTCAGAGATTCCTGACAATTCAGAAGTCCAGGAGTGTCCATCCGCCTCAGCACGGTTCCACCCCCCTGACAATTCCCACTTTTCATAACCGAGAGGAACCATCCCCAGCGCTGCTGCCCCTTTGTTATGTTGTCAGTATCAATTTCGGCACCTGACGGTGCCGTATCTATTTTCATCACTCTCCTTGCATCCTTTATCAAACCCCAGCCGCCACCTCTGGCATGCCTCGATAACAAGGCCGCCAGGAAGCAGGTCTCCCGACCAGTGACGGATGGCCCCTCTCAGGCAGGGGACTTGGTGACATGCTCCCAGTAGGACGTTAGACAAGCCACCGTATTGTGGTGACACCGCGGTGGCCTGAGAGGGCTCACCGCGGGAACAACCTACGGAGTGCGGAAAAACAGAAACTGGAGCGGTGTGCTTGCGGTGACATGATTCCGGCTGCCTTTGTCATCACCGATCCTGAATGAAAGCGTTTGGCTCAAGGGCTTTGCAATGATCTCAAGACATGAGAGCCTTAGCACAGAGACCTAATCTGTCCGAGGGTCATCAAATCGGATTCTCTCTTTCCGAAGTTACGCCGATCGCAGCACTATGAAGGTTTTGCGAAACGCAGCCCTGTACTTAGATTGTTGATGTATGGAATTCTCAGACGTAGCGCATGATTGGTTAAACATTTGAGGTAAGAAAATCATTCGGGTCTCATTTGGATCCACTCGGGGCTTCAATGCCCCAGGCTCCTGATGCGTGTGGTTAGATGCACTCAAACACCGTCTTATGCTTTCATCCAAACCCCACCGGCACATTGTGATTTTTTGACGATACTGTGCATGAGCAGGATTCTGGGGAAAGTCATTATCGCCCCTCGCGGGTAAGAAGGAACACGCTAACAAGATGTAGCAAACAAACAGTAATGATCAGGCGTGCCGGAAGGTCAGCAAGAGTCAGGCAGCATCCCATCGTCAAATGTTCACTCGCAGAGATTTATGGCTTACTTTAACACACGGTATTAATTAAACCGTGTCCTTAGATAGTCATTAGATTCCTTGAGGCTAATGACAGCTTCGCTGAGGGTCTTTTAAAGGTTGAGTTTATTACACCTTCTGCCTTTCCAAGGTCTTCCCCGCATCCAAATATAAGCTCTCCCAGAGTAACGCGGGTTTATTAATTACACACGGCTTTATTAATAACCGTCTGATAATGAATGAATACAGGGCTGCGTCCTGTTCCTCCACATTGCTCCACACCGTTATTCCACTGGGAAGTCAGAGTTCCCACAATGGCTTTCTAAACATGAGTTACGACGCAGAGTCCCGGCTGCTTAATGCAGAACGCATGGCACCAACGTCACTAAAAGGTGCCGGCGGACGCCTGTGGCAGAGAAGCCAGCCGGATAAAGCGTGAGTGATATTGTTTGTGGACGTGCCACGGCCAACACTGCTGTTTATCCTCCGGGATAAATGCAGTGTATCCCCCCCCCCGTCCCAGTGGTTCGGCTTTCCTTTTTCGGGGGAATATCTTAGTGCTGCAGGTGCGAAGGGTGATCCCATTATGGGTATTGGGGGCTGCCAGAGGAGCATGATGGCAGGAGAGAGCCTTCTGGCTACTGGATCATCCCCCAGTGTTGTTACTTTGCATCCAGATAGCTTGGCTCGAATGAAGCAGATGTGTTGCCTGCTAAAATCCATGCAAAAAAGTGAAAAGGTTAAAAAAAAATGTCTTTGAGTTTTTAAAAGTTGCAAAAATCCTAAAATGAGAAACAAAACAATAATCAAGATAGGAGTTTAAAACATATATTTTTAAATGCATATTATATACAGTTCAAGTGTTATGTGTTGGAGTGATCGCAGGATGGAGTAACCGATTTGACTTTTGACTTGTCTGTCCAAACACATTGTACTATATTGCACTCTTACGTGGTGCCAGAAAGTCCATCGCAAACCTTTGCCCCAAGTAGCGAATGCATATTTAATCCCCTTACATTGGCATACATAATGAATGTGCAGCCCTTAAACCCACAGCAGATACTGACACGCTCAAAAACTGGCCAGATTTTTCCCATGAGCGTTAGCGCTTAGGAACACGCAAGTACAATGAACGTGCAGATCCAAGTGCAGAGTTTATCCCCGATGGAGAGGCACTGCTGCAGATGAAAACTGAGAGCAATCAGCTCAGTCGTTTGCACACTCAATTAATTTCATATAGCTTCATAAGTGACACTGGCAATATACATGAGCTTACATTTTAAAATATAAATTAAAATGCATGTATGCATCTAGGGTATTTACTAAAGCAGTTTAGGGGTAGCTATATTACTCCAGGGCTTATAGAAGCATACTTCCCTAATCCCTAATACACTGTCTTTTAATAAGTAACATTACTGTAACATGCCTGAGGAGCAGTTTGGCTCATTTACACCCAATTTTTTTGTCCATCCCTGTCTTGTTTCAGTTCTTAAATGAGTTCTCATGCTCTTCAATGAAAAACATGCAGGTTGAGGGATAAATAAGGGCAGTTGTGGTTCAATAATTAGTATTACATTAGTAATTAAAAGCAAAACCAAAAGTAAGGATCATCCTCATTGTCATTCAAATGTTTCATGTGTGATTTTTATCCACAAATTGTCCTTTTATCAGTTCTTCATAACTGGAGGGCTTTGGTGTTTTTTTTCATTCCTTGTCTTACTCTTGTCATCGCTGCATATTCCCCTCCCTGTACGAAACCCTCTCTTTCAGAAACGAAAGCGAGGCTGCCACCGACTCCCTTGCCGACTGGTAAATGGGGGTCCAGGCCGCTCCTTCTGGTTGTACTCCACTTGAAAAGGAGGAGCAAGAGAAAGGTCTGCATTTGCCAGAGGCACTCGGCTCGATATGCCATGGAGTCCAACCTTTGGGGGAGACTCTTCATTAAAACATTTGCACAGCTAAGACTGTCTCTCCAGACGTTTGGGTGGTCGGTAAGCTCATTAAGCTTTTGGAAATGAAGGAGGCTCCACAGGCACCACCAGCACACAAAGGATTCTGGGAAGGCCCTAGGGTCCAAGAGGTTGCCTCGCAGAACGTTTTGACAAGCTTCTAACGAATGCCTGGACAGCCAATGACAAGCACGAATGCTATAGGCTGACCACACATTCAGGCCATCAAACAAGGCGGTTTGCACTAACGATGTGCACGGTGGTTTTGCCCAAGGAATGCAAAGAGAAAATATGTCACTTCTTATGGGTGCTTCAGGGTAAACAAAACTAAAGAAGTAGAAATTCTTAGTTTAGTACCACAGAGGCTCAGCAGCTGCTAAATTAGGGCCTAAATTTAGACAAATTTTCTGCTTTGTGTCACTGGAATCCTTTCAGAGAACAAGATGTTGTACAGAATGGCAAACAAAACGAAGATAACCAATAACCCAGGTGAAAAGAAAGTGAATTCCATAAAATGTGCTAAAGAATATGGCACCGACTTAATTTGCTTTCAGCTGCAGCCCGATTAACTAGCTGCTGGAAGCTCTAACATGCCTGACAAGCAAATGAAAAGCAATAGCTGAGATCCAGATTCAGTTTCTGAACAAAGATCTCACTGGAACGAGTCAGCAAACTCCGACGTTGAAAAGGTCGCCGGGGAAACTCAAATCCACAAAGCTTTCAAGGAATCCTGCGTGCTCAGTGTAATTTAAGACAAACGTATGCAAAAGGGAACTGCAGAATGCAGGGCGCCTGCCTGGATTGCTACAGAAAGCTGCTGTGTTCCACTGACAGTTTCTGTTATGTCCTTATTCTCAAAGAATTACTTCTGAAAACTCCCAGTTCACTGCACGTATTCTATTATATAGAGAGAATCCTGTTTGGTTGCTCCATGAGGTTTTCATTTCAAAGTGCAGAAACATTAATCATGTACAAGGTGGCCTCACATCTATGATAATTTAAGGTGTAGCAATGCCAAATAATTCATCATCCATTTACGCGATCGATCCATTCCCCAGGTACCCATTGTAGTCTGTCCCCCGTTTGCCAATAGATCGTCCGTGGTCTATGGCAGCATCCAGGGGACGAGCACAGCCTATCGGTCCAGGAGGGGGAAACCAGGCCTTTAGGGTGCTGATTGGTTCCACTTGTCCCTTGTTCCCCTTAATATTTATAAATTGGTGTAGTCTGTATGTTTTTTGCCCTTACTAACCTCACTGAAGTTCTGGAGAATTGTCCTGAGACTCGCAGCGTGTCATTTTCTCATTCCAGCCTAGAATATCGGTTTTATTTGTCTTTCCCAAACCCTCTGAGGTCTCCCTCTGCATTGCTTTTGAGTGGCTTACAGTATGTGCCTTCAGTCCCCCTTCTACCCAGATCCCAGCTGCTCTAATGCATAAATAAAGATCCTACCATTTGGCCACAACCTACTGTCTGCTGTCCCAGGCAGAGATTTTCATACAGTTTGACTTCACAAACCACCCAGTGAAGCATGCGCATATAGGAACACAGCAGTACAAGCTAGTTAGTCCAGATATGGTTTATTAACATATCTTTATCTTCAGACTACTTATCCTGGTCAGGGTTGAAAGAGGCTTGGAGCCTATGCCAGGTAACACAGGGCAGAGGTTTGGGGTACGACCTACATGGGGTGCCAGTCCATCACAGGGCACAAACACACCTACACATTATAGGATATAATTATAGGAGATTATAACTCGGGGGCCAATCTTATCCGCAAAGGGCCAGTGTGTGTGCAGGTTTTTGGAATAACCTTTCAGGTCAGCCATTCAAACCCAGGTGTGGGGACTCTTCAGCCAATCAGTCCTCTAATTAGTAATCTAATTAGTAAACCCACATACACAGCGGCCCTTTCTAGATAATATTGGCCACCCCAGTTCTAACTGATGCAAACTTCTTCCATAAGTCTCCCTCACTATGGATTGTCTGATCTACTTTTCTGTGGAGTATTTCAGCACACCAAGGCCTACATGACCCTTTCTGCTATCAGCCCCCCCTGTGCTCCCTTCCATCTTCTCAATATTTAATTTTGTTCCAACAAGAGGAAAATCCAAGCTCCCCTTCCAGAATCTCAAAAATGGGTATGCTCTACCACTGACTAGGCAAGGCTTCATGTTTGCGTTCTCTGCTGTTGGGGGTGAACTTCTGCTATGTACAACAAAGACAAAGCACATTAAGGTCCAGATAAGAAAAAACGAGGAAAGGAATCCATAACACTATTTTGAGGATCTTCGAATCAAACAAACTACAAGGTATCCAAGACCCTGAGATATATGCTTTAGATTCAAGACCCTATGGATGAGTGGTTAGAAGATGGATGGATGGATGGATGGATGGAATGACAAGGTGCAAAGACTGACTTTCAGACAATTCCCATTCAGTATCATCCTGCAAGCTAAAATAAACTCAATTTTGATTACAATTACAAAATAGTTTTTTTTAAATTGTCATTTCAGCATATTGAATTTATTTTCAGGTTTTGATTTCATGCATCTGTGTGGGTTTTTCTTTTACCCATTTTAATGTACTATCTTCTGAATGATGATTTCAGTGCATTCTGCATAATTGCCATCGTGCCCAGTCGTTGGTCACCGTCCTCTCTCTCTTCTTTTTGACTTTGGGTGGCAAACAGCAACGTTAATCCTCAGTCCCATCCGTCTTTTTCATTGCGGCCGCCATGAGATGGTAACGTGCTGGCCAATCTCTATGTAAATAAGCTCATTTCCAGACAAAAGTCTCCTTAGTCACACTCAACCTTGTCTCCCCTAGACCGTGTTTTACAATAAAAGCAAGAACTGTCGATTGGTATTAAATGGGCCTTGCAGAGAGGTAGCACAGAGCTGCTGGAGTTTGTCCAAAACCTATTAAGCATCAAAACATTTATTTAAGGAGCATCAATCCATCTTGCAAGCAGCTATCCTAGTGAGAGTCACAGGGGAACCTGGAGCGACAAAGGGCATGAGGCTGGTGCACACCCAAACCAGGATGTCCCACCTTCACGGGGCACAGGTTCATACCTCCTGACTGACATGACTGTGTGGGGAAGCCAAAAGACACAGGGAAATAACTGTTCAGCCGGCGAAGAAAGGCGGGACTCGAACCACCAGCCTTGGAGGCGTGTCCTATTAATTATGAATGAACTTGACCGCTCTTTCTTTCAAATACAACCCCAAGAAGTATCGCCCTTCTCAGGCAGTGATTAAACATTTAGACCCACACCAGCTCCCGATACCTGAATTTTATAATATGTCTGAAGTTTAGGATTACGTTACAGCTACCAACAGGAATTTTCTACCCTTGGGAATTTAATTTAGTTATATTTTTGATAGTTTAATTGAAAAGGTACAAGCAGTGGGTGTTCTTGTGAGTTGGATATTTGTTGGATTGTAGGATATTTTCTGTTGAAGAGGGATAAAACTTTCCAAAATACCATATTGGGACGTACATCCTTCCATTCACTATGAATGCAGGGAAAACTGAACATAGCCGTAATCCTCATCACTCAACAATGAAGTAGTAAAACATCAGAGACTGAACACAATCTTATTTTCCATTTTTCTATAGGATATTTCCTGAAGCAATTACCTATAGATTTTGTGCTTTTAATCTCAAATCCAATTCCATAAGTACTCTGCTATATGCTGCTCTGGCAGCACCGTACTGCAGAAAATGCTTCGTTGGCGAAAGGCTAATGTACTGAAGAGAGTATGAAAAAAGCGGAATGAAAGCAGCAGTAAAGGCTGCAGCTTGGGTGGAGTACAGTGGGGAAGGCCGGCACAGCGAGGTAGGAAGGACGCGGGGGGAATTCGGCGAAAGGTGCAGGGAATCCTGACATGGAAGCTATGATCATGGCATGACATCGATTACAAGACAGCAGAAAGTGCTGAAAAAGTAAAGTACACTGCAGCAAACTATAGAATTAAGTCAAGTAATGCTCTGAAACTCTATGAGCCAACTTGTGCAGTACCCTGTGTTTGATACATTAAAATACAAATGGGGAAATATTTGTATTAATTTTGATCATTTTTAGTAGCTTGTACCAATATTTCACTTTTTTTCTCTTGCTGTGTTTGAAACTCATCTTCGTTCTAATATTCTAACACTCTAACATTCTAACACTAATGCCTCTCAAACCACATCCCAAATGAGCTAAGTGATTAAGTGGACAGAAATGGACACAGACTCCTGTCCAAAACACATTCCATTAAACATTAGGTCTGGGCGTGCTCTGCAAACCAGTCAGCTGGCTTGCCCATTTTTAAAAATGTCCCAGTACCGCCTCTCAGGTAACACAACAGGATTTTCAATGTTGTATGCAAATGGACATAGGATGGATTAAGTGAGAATTCACTTAAGATATCACTGGTAACCATGGAAATCATTTAAGACAGGAAATGTAAATGCTTTGCAAATTATGTTCACTTGGTAAATCTGTAAATTGTGATCGATGTTTTTTTGCATTCTGCAAAATGAATATTTATGTAATATAGCAAGAAAGGAGGACATTTATGTAATACTGCTAAATAGCGTGCTTATTAGACAGACATGCACGATTTCCATACTTTCCATGTTTCAACCTTAAGCTACGTTAGTATGCCTTAATAATATTAACACCACTGACAGACACCGTGCATCTCAAAGAGTCCATTTCTCTCAGGGATGGTGTGTGGCTTAGTAGGTTAGGACATGTACAGTATATTTGTGATCTGATGGTTACCAGTTTGAATCCTGAGACTGGAAAGCTGATGATGCCATTGGGCCCTTGGGAAAGGCCCTTAACCTCCTAATTGATCCAGGAGCAAGACTGGATAGACAGAAAGACAACATCCTCCTGAAGATGAACAAAGTATCAGTATTCTATTGACCCCGTCTGGGTTTCCTCCCTAAAATCACCAACTGTCTTTTCTCTGCATCTCACTGAAGACTTCAATGACAGTCAACCCATTCATTTAGGTCAGTGTAGGCGATTAGCTAATTCCTCCTCAATTCTCCAAGGTGTTTTTCCCCACATCTAATGACAACTCTGATGCCCCCTGATGGTCCTAAATCATCCTTTCGGGGTGGTGGGTGAATTTCCCCCCCAGTTGACGGTTGAGCTTAATATTCTCAGAAACACTCGGCTTGCTGCAGACATCACGTACAGTGTGAGATATTGCTTGTCCCTTTCTTATGTGCTTTGAATACATCTAAGGTATTATTCCGACTGCTTTATTGTGGCTTTGGTTGCTGTGGCAACTGGAACCTCTGTTAAGTTCAGATCCCTCCATATGCGGGGGGTACTCTCAATCATATAGCTAGATTAGTTGAGCAGAAAAAAAAAATCATAAATAAGGCACGAGATTCATTTTTATTGAGTCATTCTCTCGATTAGCCATATGTCAAAGAGTTGCTGGGGTTGGTTGTCACTAATATGCTTATTCACCTGACTGTCCTAAGAAAGAAGCAGAATGCCCCGGAAGATTACAAGCATCTCTGTGTATTTCCCATTGCCTGCTACAGTTCCTTACCTAGCTGTACAGAAATGCTTACCTTGCAAGGTATGACGAGATCTTCTTATCGAAGTTCCACAGTTAACACTGATGTTGTGAACGCTTTACGTCCCTCTAACCCTGAGTCACCTCAGCAAAAACATAGCCATATAATTAAGATATGCAGGTTACTTAGTCTTGATGGAATCTTTATTGGCTAAGTATGTTAAACATACAAGGAATTTGTCTTGGCAGGTGTGCCCAGGTATAAAATATAACATGCAAGACAGTTCATAACGATGTATGTATAAACTCATGAAATGTTACACATACTTTTTACATAAGACCATCTACCTACAACTGGATGGAGGATGAGATGGAATTTAGGGTGAAATAAATAAACTGTGAGTATAAGTTTTCATTGGAAAATGTTTCATTTCTGCTAAATTGTAACCCTGCTCCATATACATGAGATGTAGAAGCGAATAATTAAGTTTTCCTTTCTGCCACAAGAATATGCCAAAGACCAGCGCCATTTCAATCTCTCAGCAAACTCTTTTGCATGCTAATTGCAATAAGCACTGGTTTCTCCTCCGCCATTCCATCTTCGTTGCGTTATGGGGCCTGCAGTTTCCTCACATCCTGCTCTCACCACCCAGTCATGTTTTGATGTATTTAGCAGGACAGAGTCCCAAAGACCCTCCCCCGATTATATGCAGAAAACTGTCTATATTCAAGCAGCAAAGGGACAGATTTTAAAATACCTTTCAGCAAGTGTCACTCAGTGCAAGTGTTAGCGTTTGTTAAGCTAAAATCACTGCAACGCTTACAATGCAAACTATCAACTGAATGCCAAAAACAGAATGTTTCACATACGCCATCTTGACACGCACACAGGTGAGAGTGAAGCTTGGGTTCTGAGTACAAAGTCAGCCAGGATGAAGGACACCGGGAGTTTTTGAGGGTTAAGGCCCTTTCTCTGAGGGTCCATGGTGGCCTTAGTTGACTGGCCCTAGATTCAGTCTTCCTTTCATAGATATAGACTCCTGAACTACTGTCCCACTCGATACATTTATTTTTTGTTGCTCTGTGCATGTTCTATGACCTATTCCATGACCTTGCCAGGAAATAATCCCAACACATGTCTGTTAATACCCTTTCAGCCTTGTAGTGTATCACATGGATGATTCTCTTGTGGCCCATCTGGAGTTCCCACCTTCTGGGGATAAGGAGCACAGATTTGCCATTTGAATATCTATTTGGTGAATAGCACAGGTGATCAAACTCAAAGCGAAATTCGGCAAGAAGGCACGTTCCTTTGATTGAAATCATCTGAGCATAAGATAATCCATTACCAACAAATTAGGCCTAGTTATAAATAGATCACTTTGCCTGATTATTCCCCTATTGAATTACAGGTATCATTACACGGTTCATGTTAAACATTGTGATTAAGTCTTGGCCCTTAAGGGAGTCTCTCCGTTTTTCCCTGCTGTTCTTTATAATTTCACCACGGGATGCTAATGCTGCTAACCTTCTTCTGCTAACATGAAATCTAAGTCGGAAGCTGCGGAAAGCACCAAGGTGCGTGGGATTTCCATCAGGCGTAAAATTAGGGGGGTATGTTCCTGGTGTCGTGCTGCCCGGAACACAACCCCCCCCACCCCCGGCGACTTAGGACTGCGAGGACAAAGGGGAATGCTAAGTGGAATGCTAACCCTAGCAAGCTGATTCCAGGACATAATCCTGTCCAGGTATGATTCTACGATTTTACCGGCAAGGAGTGGTCTAACAAAAATGACTGGGGGAAGCCCTCTTCAGTGAAAGTTTCCGACAGGCCCGCCATGTCGCGTGTCAGCAGGAAACGCAAAGGCACAGCCTCCCATCCCGCCGTGTCGCACGTCAGCAGGAA
>JABFEA020000010.1:18964927-18983251 GCA_019775915.2 Cyphomyrus plagiostoma | reverse complement strand
TGATATAATTCATTGTAGGGCCCTCATAGCAGAGGATGGTGAACTAATAAAGTCCACTGAAATGTTCAAGAAGTTGTCCTCCTGCAAGTGGTCTGAACTGGTGTCACATACTGCACTGAACACACTTAATAATGCTAAGTACAACAAGCCTTTGACATTGCCCTTTACTGAAGACGTTAAACTTCTTCACAGACACCTTGAAAAATCTGCAAATGATGCCTTTTGCAGCTTAAAAGAGGCTGCAACTCCTCAGAACTATGCTGAACTTGCAAAGGTTACCCTTGCACAAATAATTGTTTTCAATAGAAGACGTGCTGCAGAAGTTTCCAAAATGCAACTACAAAGTTTTCACAATAGAGACCAAACACACCTCCATGAAGACATCGCTATGGGATTGTCACAGACTGAACAGAAGCTCTGCAACTATTTCAGCCGGACTGAGATTGTGGGGAAAAGGGGCAGGAAAGTTGTTGTTCTACTTACACCAATCATGGTGGATGCCTTGTCACTATTCGTCAGTAAGAAAACTGAATGCAGTGTCTGTGGTACAAATGTATTCTTGTTTGCAAAACCTAAATCACTGAGCTACTACAGAGGGCAGGACTGTTTACGCATCCATGCTAGTCGGTGTGGAGCAAAAAATCCTGAGCACCTCAGGTCGACCCAACTCCGAAAACATGTGGCTACACTGTCACAAGTACTCAATTTAAAAAACAATGAACTGGACCAACTCGCGGACTTCCTTGGTCATGACCTCCGTGTTCATCGCGATTTCTATAGGTTACCCGTTCCCACCACACAACTGGCTAAAATTTCCAAACTACTTTTGACAATGGAAAAAGGGCAACTTTCCAGTGTGCAAGGGAAATCGCTTGATGAAATCGAAATTGATGGTTAGTATTAAAAGTGCTACAATTTAAAGAGAAAAAACCTTGCACATACATTCATATCTCTTTAATAATATTTTCCAGGTGAAATTGAAGTAAGTGATTCTGAAGTTGATGACAAAGATGGAAGTGAATCTGAGGACAATGTGTCTGAAATAACCCAGTCTGTCACCAGTGAACCCATGGTTGATGTATCAGAATGTGATCGTGTGGTTGCTGTACCTGAATCAGAAATTGATGCCTCTGCAGATATTGGTAAGTTTTTCTAGTGAATGTTTGAAATTTATTTGGCCTTAATTTCTTAAGATATTTGGCCTTTCCATTTGTCACAAAGTCATGACTTTAATAATACACAAACAATTGTATTTCCAATATCATATATAACATCTTTTATTACTTCCATTCCTGAGTGTAAATTATGTGAAGCATTGTATTTAGTAACTGTCCAACTATCATTTGACAACAGAATCATTAACAACATGGTTTTGTAGAAAACAGTGGTGTAAAATTCCTTGCAAGTGTGATGAGCAGTTTAAGGAAAACTTCTTGGCATGATGTCAGTATACTGTGGCATAAGCATAGGAGAAAGCATGAACACCCCTTCTCAGGTCATGCTGGACCATCCCAATTGGGTCTAGACTCTATTTCAAAAAAGTTTTTTTTGCATTCATTCTATTGCTTTGATCTAGATTATTGTCCATAAAATCAACAGATCAATAATCTCACCCTGTATAAAATGCATTGCATGTAATTTATATGTAAATATAATTATGAATTTATTATTTCCTCAACAAGCATCCATACCAGGATTTTGGATTTTATAGCCATGCTTTTAAGGCAAAATTTTCAGCCTTTGTATCCATTGGTCAAAAAACTCTCCCAGAAACGTTGTAGAACATGTAGGTGGTTTTTTGCAAGCTTGAAACATGCATCAGTGTAAGTGTCACACTAAGCAGCCCGGAGGCCTGGTTTTAGTGGTTAGCTGGGAAATTTCAAGCTTAGTCTGACAAACTAGTAATAAGGAGACAGTATAGTGTGTGACTAAAATGATCAGATCAAACCTCGTTTTAAACCTGAGGTTTAAATGTGTATGGAAGGGGGAATGCAAGTTTTGATGCTGTTTGAAAATTTTGGGAGTTTGAATTTTATTTTGGAATTATGTATTTTATTTTTGCAGGCATGGATTTGGTATCATCTAGCAACATTAATGAGAGACCTATCATCTCGGAGGGTAAAGATTAAACTGCACCACACACATGTGGCTAGAAACTAAAAAACTGGACATGTAGATAAAGTCTCACATATCCACACATCTGCTCAGTTTATAATTTATATAGATTGTTTTCACAAGATGCATAAAGGCCTTTTTATTAGTTGATAGTTCCAGTCTAAAACTAACAGGCAGCCAATACAAAGAAGCCAAGACAGAAGTAACACATTTGCGAGTCCTAGCCTAGCTGCTGTACTCGGGCAAGCTGCAGGTGAGATAAAAGGGATATATTCACTCCAAAGTGCAGTTTACAGTAATCAAGCTTAGATGATGCAAAGGCATTAATGACTATTTAAATAGTCATTAAAACAATCAAGAGTTAATCTTAGTGGGTATTTTTAACTGGAAAAAAATCCAGTGGTCAGTTGCCCACAAATGCTGATAAAGGATTTTTACTAAACTTTTTACTGTATCTGGGATGGTACTTTATGATATGTACCATGGAGTGACAGGGTATACAGGTTTTCATTGCTGTAATAATGAGCTCCATATGTAGTAAGCACCTAGTGATGTTTAACACCATTCCTCAAAGCCGCATGACTGTTAGTTGTGCAATCACCATGCTTAACCAATCAACTGAAACCTTCTAGTAAATCATTGTTCATTTATCTAGTAAACAACCAGAAATAATTTTATGACTATTCAATGGATCATGCTGTTAAATTATGTTGATGGTCATTATCCACCTTTGACTGAATTGTTTTGTTTCGTTATTACATTAATTTAGTATATTTGTAGTAAAAGTGTGATTTTTGTAACCTTTTTTGTATCTGTTTTTGGAAGTAATGCCAGTAAGGGCATTGATGTTTCAAAGAAGAAGAAAGCATGGTCCAAAGCAGAAGTTGCTGCTGTGATGAAGCATTTTAAAAATCATATAACAAGAGGAAAGCTGGCGACTAAAAATGAATGCCTCCAGTGTAGACTGGCTGAGCATCCAGTTTTAGATGGTAGAACAACTCAAAATATTAGACACTTTATTAGGAACAGGGGTATAACATGTAGAAGGCAGTCAGAGAAAAAACTATAGATTATATGGGGGCTTTATGCTAACAACAATCAATATAGTATCTAATTTGGCATCCTGTCAGGAATTATACTGTACTGTAAGCATAATAATATAACACTTTAGTGATGTTTCCATTACAAACATTTTTTTGGGGCATTAGTGATCTTTTGGGTACTGCCTTAGTCATTAAGAGCTTTTAATTTTTTGGTACTACCTTTCTTTTTTTAAAGGATTTGCAAGCACTACGCTAACGTGCTAAGAGTAATTTTGTTAATTGTTTTAAGGCACTAAATGCTTTACTTTTTTCTTTTGAACATTCATATCTTTGTTCTCTTAAAGGACTAGAGATCATTTAAAATGTGTTGTGCCTTGTATAGGAAAGGAACTTTTTCCCCCCAATTTTCTTAATACTACATAGTAAATTGCATTGGGGTACTGCCTTAGTCATTAAAGCTTTTCCTTTTTAGGTACTACCTTTCTGAGTGCTTTATTTAAAGGATTTGAAAGCATTAAGCTAATGTGCTAAATAAGTCAGTTTGATATATTTTTGTTGCTACATTAAGGTTTTTGTCTTATACGATTAGTTAACTTTTAAAACTTGGATTCTTCAGTAAGTATATTTTTGTTAATGGTTTTAAGGCGCTAAATTTTGTAATACCGTACTTGATAAATAAAATGAACAGTCCTTTATTTGGCATTTGTGAGTATAGATACATCTTCTATAGTTCTTCTCTTTGCCTACCCCATCTTGCTTTCCATAGCTTGGGGGTCATAGCTCAGGGTCGACCAACTCGTGCATCCCTGGAGCTGGGTTTTTTTTCTTGTTAGGAACATTTTTTCTTGTATTATTTCAATTTTCAAATGTATCAAAGTCCAGTCCAGCAACCGCTTCATGTTACTGGATAAAGTAGCGCATAACATTGAGGGACAAGTGGACCTTGCAGACCATGTAGACTGCGTTTCACCTCGAGATGTTCCCCTTCTAGCCTCAGTACTTGCAGGTCTGGCAGTTGGTATAGACAGGGTATGTAACAGGGACAGGTCAAACTGTACAGAGCCATCTGGGGCTTGTCTGTCATGTCCCTGGACAGGTTTGGGGACATCAGCAGAGGTGCTGGGGCTGCCTGGAAATGCTGAGCTTCTTCAGGTGAGAGATGTGATTGCTTTCTGGCTGCTGGCACCTCTGATCACCTTCTTTAGTGACAGGCCATCCACAGCAAGAGCTTTGCAGTCCCACCTGTCACTGCAGTACTGGTAGACTAGGGGTGTGGAACGTGATCCATGGATCAGCCAGTAATAAAGCAGTGGTTCTCCACCCCAGTCCGGGAGCCCACTGTTACTGGCTGATTGAGAGCCCATCCAAAATCCCCCACCGGCCCTCCTTGGATGAGGTTCCCCACCCCAGTGGTATGGCTCCACACCCATGTCTCGACAGCAGAGTGATGATCTTGTTGTCCTTCCTTCTGAGGGCCAGGATTCCATTGTCACTGGTGACATATTGAGTTGGTGACATTATGTCACTGGTGACATAAGATTGTCCTATGTTATAATACATTATTTGTGTGAAAATATATCAATATTTAGCTCAACTACTCAACCATATAATATATCGTCGACTTACCATTGTTAGTTTCGATGCTGTTTGATGACTGTAGGGGGCGCACAACCATTCTTCTAGTTTGAAATGCTCCGGCCCACTGCTGATTGATCAGATGTCATGACATCTGATCAATCTGTGACGTTATCTGATGTTCGCTGATTAACTGGGAGAAATGTAGTTCCATGATCTCAGGGAGAGGCATGGGGAGGTCATTTTGGATGTCTGTTGAAGTTACCAAATACAGTTCTTCACCCAATAAGAAATACAGCCTTATTTAGTAAGAGTGTACATTTCTGTAGTAATTAAAGTGTCTGTCCTCGTAATGTTGTATCCTATCAGGTTTGTGTGTGTGCATATTAAGTTCCATTTAAATGGCCCTTTAAAGTCCTGCTAGTGATTGTTTTGACCTTATAAGCACTGTATATGTGACCAAGAGAAAAGGGCTTGCAAACCACCATAACTTCAGGGTGATATGCATAGGTCTATGTAGGGTATATAGCAAATCAAAAGTGAGCTATTTGTAGCCCTGCTTTTTTGAAGCAGTTCTATCTATGTGGCACAGCTCTAGGACCTGAGGAAATGGTAGTCCCCATAAACCACAGTGGGGCAGGTTTGAGAAAAATGTCCTTCTAAATCACATAAACCCGTATGTGTGTGTGTGCGTGTGTTTGTGTGTGTGTGTGTCTGTGTGGATTATATCCTCCACAACGCAATTTACGTTCAGGTCTCCACAAAGATCTGTGAATGCAACCAAAAAAGCAAAAATGCCAAAAGTCTCATGTTTTGTTTTTCAATCATGCACTGGCATCTCTTCCAGACTGTTCCCCAGCCTTGTGCCCTGTGCTGCCTGGGATAGGTTCCAGGCCCTCTGCGACCCTGACTGGGATAATGTGTATATTTTGTTCTCAGAAATCTAAACTTAAAAAAGTATTTGTATATATGTATTGGTGTGTAGTCTTCTACATACATATTATGGGTTCATAGAGTTTTTTGTAGTGTCGTGGAGCTTGGCAGGTGGTTGGGGGGGGGGGGGCAACGTCTTAGAGTCAGGTAAGAAATGGAACCTTGGAACCTCTGAATAAATATTCGGCCCCTGCATTTGAAGGCTATCGAACTGAACCTCCTCTGACTGCTAAATGTGACTGGATTTGATGTCATGACTCTTCAAATAAACCTTTTTCTTTCAGCCTCCAGCCAGAAGAAGTGAACTGGAACGAAAAGAAAAGAAAAACTTTAAAATACGATTTACTTGTTTAATTCCGAAAACATGTCACATAGTGGTTTTCTGAACGCCAGAGAAAATGTACCTTATTTATGTGGGCACAGCTTCCAGTTAACTGAAACACTGGCTTTTCATCAAGAACAAACACATGTTTCCTGTCCATGTATTATTCACCTATTTCATTTGATGGCACACAGGCATTCTGGGAGTCCAGCAACCCAGACCCCCGCCACAATGCCCGTGGCAGTCTCTCAGCACCATCGCCCCTGGGCACTGCCAGCCGCTGTCATGGTTACGCCCGGGAGATGGTGGTGAGGAGGAGCAGCAAATGGACAGGTGGAACCACCTCTCCAGTTAAATTTCCCATCAATAATCTGTATTAAATTTTGATGTGCATCAGCATTGGGGGTACTCATGGGAGGGGGGGTGTTTTTATTCGCTTATACTGGATGCTGGAAAAAGACTGGATGGCATGACCTGGGAACAGGTGAGCCGGTGTATTTCTGGAACATTCCTCACATATGTGGAAGTCCAGCGCGGCAAATGGAAATCGTCTGATGAAACCTCAGGGTCCGTTTGGCAATTTTAATGCTCGATTGCTTTTCTTATTGGCATTCCGCTTCTGAAAACATTGGATTTTTTCCAATGTTGGAAGGGGTGGGGGGTTGGGTTGAGGCTGGAAAAAAAATCTGATCGTCAATCAAAGCAATTAGCAACTTTCCCAGATAGATAAACCTCAGGACAACATACTTGATTTTATCAGCAAAGAACTGAATACGTTGCAATTTGTCATAGTGATACAAATGAGAGAAAATCTTCTGGTTATTTAAGCTGTCATATTGAACATCAGTGAGTGACTGGTGTGTGAGTGTGCCCTGCGATGGGCTGGCCCCCTATCCAGGGTTGTTCCCTGCCTCGTGCCCGTTGCTTCCGGGATAGGCTCCGGAACCCCCGCGACCCGGTATGATAAGCGGTTTGGAAAATGGATGGATGGATTGAACATCAGATAGACGCCTTTCTTCTCTCATACGTCTCCATAGAGATGACCATTCAAACAATGAATTTTCATCATGGACTCAATGACCCTTTATTTGCGATTCCTTTCTCTTTCATTTACGTAATGTATACGTGTTATTGTGTAAACCAGTCATAAAGTTTGTGGACTGGTTATTCTCCTGTCTGACAGGACTCGGCATCTAAAAAAGTGTAAACGCAGGTTGTAGATGCTGTGCGGAAATGCACACATGGGCAGAAAGGAGTTTGGAGGAATGCAATGATGATATGATTTTTTTGTTGTTGTTTTGAGTCCTGATGTGACAGTTCCAGTGCAATCAGCAAACAACCCTGGGAAAGTGGGACCATTACCAGCAGCTAAACAGGTAGCCAGCTTCTGCTGACCCGTACAGCCTTGTAATCACGGTTCTGCTCCCCCCCCCCCCCCTTCCACTTCCTTTACCAGTTATGGAACATTCCGGGCCGGGGCATCGTTCTTCACCGCCACGTCACGCTCGTCCGCCTCCCCTGATTAAAAGCAGGATGGCGGATCTTGCCACTTTTCACGCTCCTGTAAAGGCAGGGCACGGACAATTGGCTCACACACAAACAGAACATAAAACACACACCCCCCCCCGACCTACAACTGCATGTCACGTAAAACCAGAAGGCGGAAAATGAATGAGGCCCACCAGTTTGGGGGGGGGGGGGGGCACGCACACCCCACGGAAATTAAACGTTACGGATGGAAGGTTTGAATTTTTGTGATGATGAAGAGGAAATACCACCTTTCTACATTACAGAGAAGAATCCCTCACTGTCCGTTTATTCAGGTTTTGTCCCCATTGTTGCTGTTGCTGCTCCTGTAGGTGTTCATCGTGATAAATATAATTTGAATCTCTGTAAAGCAGCAGTTCAGGCTGAGCAGCGTCAGCAAACATGCGGCACAGAGACCCCCCTGCGCCCTTGCTACAGCTCCAGCTCTCGGTCCAGTGCAAAGAGTGACAAACCCCACAGATGTAACATATCTTCAGAGAGATGAAGACCCCTGCTGGACAGCTGGGGGGGCAGCGGGTAAAGGGAACCTGGAGCCAGTTGTAATTAGGAGAGGTTTCCTGTCCCTCTGCAACTCCAATGAAAAATCCAGTTCAATAAAGTCAGGGAAAAAGGCTGTGTGGCCTGTGCCAGCTCTTTACTGGGAGAGGCGATGACAAACTTATATAGAATATAAAAAGCTATTCATGACTTAAGCCAATAAATACACATTTATTTGAGGGGGTAAAAACATACACCCCTGATAATAATTCAACTTTATTTGCCATTTCTACAACAATATAGCCATACCTTGGTCTCCTTTTTAAGCCATAAACACACATATAGATGTGGGAATGAAGTGTGGGACATTTTGCGGGGGGGGGGAGTTATTCAGTGGGGATGTATCTACTCTTCCAAGCACGGGATTTGAATTGGTGACCTGAGAGGCCTGACCCGCTGAATCACACATCACCTGCAGTTATTTTTATCATTATTATTATTATTATTAATAAAAATAATAATAACAACAACTCAGGTATCTGGCTACTGATGCGAGAAGAGGCGTTAAACACCATGACATACATACACTACCAAAATGTGTCCTGCTGACAACCTGGTTTGAAGATGAAATTTCCCCAGTCCCCTTGTCAGCATATTACAGAATATGGCCCCATTTTGAAGTTATTAATAATACAGCTTTTTAAAAATGCACATCCGTCTCATGCCACAACAAGAACTGAAATACATCATTTTTACTTACATTCTTCATGCATTAATAGTGCTGCCACCATTCAGATTCAGCTGGGACTATTTGTTTTAATCATTCCCTAAATGGAGTTTGAAAATCCCTGATGTGGTCATTACCAGGGGTTATCTGTGTGAGACCGAATCGGCGTTTGCTTAGCCAACCGCTGCTCGACATAAAATAAACAATCGTGGTGAAGCCGGGATCAACCTGGACAGTGGGGCGCGGTGAAAAAAGTGACCTTAGCACGTTATCAAATAAATTACACCTCTGCCGCATTCATCACCGGGTCACAGAGTGATTGTGTGACACGTTGGCCAGAGGTTGCTAATTAAAGTGACCTGTATTGTGAACAACATAATTAAACCGCTCATGTATTAATTATCTTCACTCAGTATATGATCATTCAGTGCATCACAGACTCAGATTAAATACAAAGTGGAAAACAGCACGTAGAGTGATGCAATCTATCATTAAAGTTTTGTGGCACATAGGTATGCATATAGGACATATATATGTTAGAATACAAATATGAATGATATATTTTTTCCGCTGTTCATAACCCCATATCTGTACGATCTGCCTCTTCACCTGTGTCTCATAGCCAACAAGAATCCTCCGCGCCCACTCTAACCTTCACCGGGCTGGGATACATGTCTGGAGTGGTTACTATGGGAACTCTCAGCCTCTCCACAAGTGCCCATTTAACATGTAAAAGAAGGAGGGAGGGAGAGCACATTAACGCACAGGCTGATGAAACCCCCGGTTTTAAAATCAGGACTTCGTTAGCGGGGTCGGACTTTCCGAGGACCTGACTTGGTGTCAGGAGGAAGCAGAAGAGGCCGGAGGTGTCATTCGAGGAGTTTAATCAGCGCTGGGAAGGAGACACGATGCAGGGTCGAGATGCCCCCGCGATAATAGACACCCTTTTTGAAAAAAGCTGTAGCAAATGCGCCGAAAAAGTCATTAAGGTGATGATTTGGCCCATCGTCAGGATTGGCTCGATATTTGTGCAGTGCTGCGGCTAATCATAGTTACTCATGCATATTCACTAAGACATCAGGTAAATGGCTATATATGATTATTCCCCCAACAGGATTGGGGGGGCAAGATGGAGGGGGAGGAGATCTAAAAAAGCCGAGGCTGGGCTAGACCTCCGAGCGAGGACGCAAATGAACAAGGTCATAGGCTAAGAACATCAAAGCGGCCTTTTCTGCAGGCCTCCGCAGGCCTGCTAACTGAAAGGCCAGTAAGGAAGGGCTCACCTCTCCTGTGCCATGCCTGCCTCATGCTAAGACTGTAGCAGATAGTGGATATGGTTATGATTTCATTCTGTGAACGGCCGAAGCACTGACTAGCAGACAAAATCATAAACAGTGCGCAAATATGATATCGAATGGGTATGCATGAATCAAAGGTGATTTTGTAAGAGACAAGTTTGTGGCCTACAGAAGTGGGACGTTAACGCTATTCTGACCTGCTGGTGGCACAGTAGTTAAGGACAGAGGTCCTCAGAAGCATTTAAAGACCCTGTCTGTGATACCCATAAGCAACTTTAACGTACTGAACTAAGTCTTCAGGATAAATACCCAGTGTATTTAAACAAGATATAAGTGTAAACTCATTAAAAAAAATATCAGCTGGGTAGGCAACAATAGAGATGATGCAAGTATCCCAGTTTAGCAACATCACTTCCCAAAACTGGTTAATAAACTAAAAGATAATGACAGGCTTTGAAAAACTATAACAGGCTGAAGCAAAACAGACTAAACTTTGGATGAAGCAGCATGGATTACCTTGTGCGGTCCAAGAAGTAGTGATTTTAAGAGAAACAAATCGTGTGGCGTATCACATATGAGATTCTTTTTCATCAATTTGTCCATCATTGCATAAACCATCTGTATTAATCTGTGAAATTTTATTATACTGCATATGTTATGAAGCAGAAATATTAATTTCATCATAAAAATTACACTCAAAACCTGTTCATTATTTGCCTTACTAGACACGTTTACAAGACTGACTTTTATATTGAGCAGTTAATTATTTAAAGAACTCAGTATTTTATGAAACAATCCAGGACATAAAAAACAGACATATTTTTACAGCCAGCTAATCTCATTTAATAAATTTAAAACTATGAGTGCTGTTTCAGGTTCACATTCAGTTTAGAAGTCCATTGAGGTGAAAATGCCACAAAGTTCCATTTTAATTATTTATCCAGAGTCTTGGTTCATTATTATTATTATTATTATTATTATTATTATTATTATTATATACAGTGTATGCACATATGACAAATAAAACTTGAAACATGGTTTCCCTTTCCGTTTTTCAATAGAGCTCCGATACACAGGAGGTTACGGCACTGAGGAAATGGCACTTCTGGTCTTTCCTCAGTGATGTATGAAGGATAAGGGTGGATAGGCAGCGTAATCGAGATGAATGGGGCCAGGTGAGAGCCACCAGTGATCGATGGCACCTTGACGTCGCTGAACGCAGATGACGAACACCGTGGCGCTCCCGCCATCCAATCATCTTCATCATCATTTCCTGCAACGGCATGGCCATGTGGGCCAAGCAACGGATGATCCGGTGGAATCTTGCACCATCAATAAGATGAGGGATAAGACCGATTAAGTTACCTTAAGTATTTTTCCCATGAAGCATTCCCAAGTTTGCCGCAAATTCATAAACTGAGCCTGGGTAGTATTGCTGTAAACATTGCAATCACCTAATGATTTCATGGAGAAGACAAAGGAATGCAACAGTTAAAAACACAAAATGTCGCACGCTAATCCTGAGCTCCATGCTACGTGAATATGTTCTGAGCATGTTTAAATGTTCCTGTGGAAATTCAACCTCACTTCTTATCTGAATACATCAAAAGTGTCCCGTTTCATATGGACTCAATTTCCCATGAAGCAATGCTAGCCAAAGGTCAATTGCCCAAAATAATATGTGTTAAAAGGAAAAATAAGTCCTAGTTGAAGAGTCTAGCTGTATATCTCAGCAAGACTATCACCCACATTGTGGATCCATTGTCATTTACCCATGAGAGAGATGAGCCTTTGACCTTCTGAATCAGTGACACTGTGATGCTGTTTATTTTTCACTGCGTGCCTGTGATGTCATAAACTGTAATGTAAGGAGTCAGGAGCTTAATTTCAGAGACAGAGATCCGTTAAGTCAAAATATGACTTCTCACCCCATTGTGACAAGTCTTCAATATTTGCCTCACCACTAGAAGAATTCAGTAACAGTTGACCCAGTCAATAAGGTATCGGATCCTTTCCTTCATCAATGCCTTCACTGATTAAGAAGTACTTCCATTGACATCTCAGGTCTGTGTTGGTTGGTGAAGAGTGAAGAGGTGGTGATGTTACCCAGGACTGTGTCCCCTGTCACAGCGGGTCATGTCACAGCTCAATTCCCACCACAGCTGGTGGTCTAGGCGCGACTCACACTTGCTCAGGCTTGTCCATTAATCGCTGCAGGGGGTGCATCGCAAAGATAGCCAAAGAAGAAGCAGTGCCAAGGAACTGCACAGTACCTGAAGACCACTAAATTGTTAATAGAACACTTGAAGCCTTGACACGGTCATAAAAATACCAGATAGCCTGGAAACTTTGCTTGAATTTACGCCAGTTGGAAAAGGGGCATAACTCACCATAATGTTTGCATGGCAATAAAGGCGCAGTCACTCACAGCGTGCGTGCAGTTCCGGCCCTTCTGGCTTCTGTGCGTTTAACTCCCAGTCATTTTCCCAGATCCTTCTAAGCTACCCTCCCTGTTTTGCCAGGAGGAATGGCTTCCCCTTGGGGGCTGCTCTCCTGCTAGTTTTTCCCCTCAGAGAGCAGTCATTTATTATTGCTACTTATTATTTTAGTGACTTAGCAGTATCTTTTATCCAAAGTGACCTCCACTGAATTTTAATCCATTATCCCCGGCGTTATTAATTTTAGTAAGCTGACGTCTTCAGACCCGAGGGTCTTCATTGCCTAAGCGTAAAAATGGATCTAAAATTCACAGCCGGAATATCCTTCGGATCAGTGTCCATTAATGGATACCGTTGTCAGCCCCTGATTACATACATATTTATGTATATATGCACCTACTGCTTTAGCAGACATTGTTATCCAAAGTGACATACAATTGAGAAAGCAGGGTCAGTTGGTCCCAGGAGCAATTGGAGGTTAAGGGTTTTGCTCGAGTGATGATATCACTTTTCCAACCACAGAATTTGAACCAGGAACTTTCCGAAAACAGTGTCCGAATCCTCAGATGCCAAGCAGTGAAATAGTTCTGTACATGAGGTTGATGTCTCATGCCATAAATATCTAACAAACAAGGTTTGGGGTATTTTTAATGGAGATATAGTCTCTTCTGAAACATGCAGCTACATTTTCACAAGCGTGAATCTGAGATTGATCTCAGCTGCGTTAATGGACACAGGCTATTCCTCTATGGGACTTCTGCTGTTATGGACACGAAAGTGCAGATTCACACATGCAGAGGCCTCAGTGTCCAGGGAATCATCACCAGGGCTGCTGTAAAATCAAACGCTGTCTTTCTCTAATGCAGGCATTCTTTGTTGATGCTGTGTCTGCTAAAATGTACAGCACCGGTTTGCTGGTTTGGCATAAATGAGATGACCACATGTATGTGTCTACTTAAATGGGAAAGGTGTACAATTTAATTAACACTATTGAGCAGAGGATTTTATTCCAAGCGACATGAGTTTTTGAGAGTAAGCTGGGGCAGTCAGTCCCTAGAGCAGCTGGGGGTTAAGGGCCTTGGTCAGGGGCCCATTGGCGACATCACTGTGCAAATCCAGGGAGTTGAACCAATGACCTTCCATTCAGAGACCCAATCCGCTTGGGAAAACACTTGCCCAAAAGACCGGGGTGCACTGAATGTGAAGAGAATCATCTGGGACCTAATTCTTCATCTGTCCTGTCTGTTTTGTTCCAAGCTGGTTCCATCATCTTGGTGATACCAGTTCAATGCAGTAATGTTTGCAAGGGCATACCGCCCTCATTCTGATAAACTTAGCACTTAGACTATTATTAGTTTGGGGACACACAGAGCAGACAACATTTCTACAAGTGTTCAAGTACATACTTGTTGAAATCATTTTATCATAAGATGGTGGTATTCCTCATGGTATATTAACGCAGCTAAATATACTGGAATACCTTTTAGTAAGTATGGATGGGGTGATTTTTTAATGTTCATAAACATGCTACAACCACAAGATCTTTATGTCTAAGGGACTTAATGGCAAACCATGAATGCTTCCCAGGCTACCTTGATCTGTTCAGTGTTCACTGCCCTGTATATATTTATTGCCCAGATGTACTGAGCGTCCCCGTCTGTGCAAAGCATGCAGACCTTGTTTGCAAACACTCCTGCAAGTACATTTTAAATTAGTCCAAAGAAGCCGTTAGTCATTCATCAGGCAGGTTGTAGGCATTCGGGGTCATGCTGATCTTCTGGATTTATGCAGTTCACATCTGTGGTTTTTGTTGCGTTCTTTCTTCCTTATTTATTTCAGAAAGTATAACCAAAAGTATTGAAGTGGATCTGTGCTGGCCTTTTCCCCCAGGGACCTAACCCTAACTATGCTCAGGAACCGGTTAATCACATCATTGAGAGCATTTCCAGGGTCTACTAGGTAAATTTTAAAGAACGCTTTCTGTGGTATCATTGAGATGTATTGTTAGCAATGCAATCACTGTGTCTTTCTTGGCATATTTGTTGAATCAGAACTTCTCCAAAACAGCAAGGCATTTGGGGTATGGTTAGCAGGGTGAGTACATATGTAGCGAAGTGGCCAAATCAGAAAAGATACAACCAAACACACAAAACATTAACTTTCTCGTGGGTCTTTATTCCCCGACTGCACTCGTCAGAGAACAGCATTAACTTCTGGAATTTTGAGGCCTAGGAACAGTGGCCGTCCAACCGAAAAAGACAGTTTTACAAAAAAAAAGAAAACTTTACTCGGAACCTCCTACTGACAATACAATTTACAGACGACGATATATGACAAAACCCATAGACAATACACATATAAGGACTATGGACAAAAGTAGTGGCCAGTTCATAATAAAGAAAATAAAATACAATACAAAATAAGGTAACACTTTATAATAAAGACACAACCCATACACTCAAACTTGGGTTTTGCAGTTCCATTACAACGTGTCGCCCTCAGCAATCTCACAAAACCTCTCTTTCACAATTACCACAACAGAAAATATAGTGATTTACCTCGTAATACAGTTCTACCAAAAGAACATTTTCACAACCCTTTCACAAGAACTCCAAAAGAAAGCATTTTTTTAAAAAAGAAAATCTGTTAACTCACAATCGGATTCCGGCGCGTAGCTTGTGTGCTAGGGGATGCAAAACCTGAAGTCTGCACAGTCACCTATCTCCCCTCTTAACTGAACAAAAGTATTCTCATTAATACACAACTTTGCATGAGCTAGTGCCTATAACACAGGATAGTCCTATCCACCCTTACTTACACCGCTCCGCTGCACAGTATGGCCCTCGGCGTGCGGGGGGGGGATATCACAACTGCCCGTCTTCCAGCCTACATGTCTCCGCACTCCATGAGGCTGCTACTTCCTGGCTCTCGACACTTTACGGACGTACCGCGTCACGGCCAAACCCGTGCGTCACAAATCTTAAAGTACCAACACTCACGCAATACCAAAGAAAACCACATGGTAAGACATACCAGGTCAAGTCACCCGAACAGCTTAAAGGCCATGTTCACCCATCTATACATATTTTGAGGGGTCTGAGGAGGGAAGAACCACGACCTGCCGACAGGGTTTTGGGCAGCCAGGACTCATCAACGTGGGATGTGAACCAAGGCTATTATGTCTGGTGACAAACCAAGGGCTACTGTGACAGAAATGGCAGTCAAAGCCTTGTAATTTTGCTTATGATCATGGTACTGTTTGCGACACATGGGGCATTGAGTCATGTTCTATTTGGGACTATGGGGGGGACATTTGTCCACGATAGTCAACATCATTTGTTTCACATGGAGGTGGTCATAATGTTTTGGCTTATCCATGTTTCTACTTCCTGAATAACAAATGTTATGCAGGTAATACAAAATGAAAGCAAAATTGTGACTGTCCAGCTGCGTTTGAAGAAATGTACCAAATAATAAAGAAAATGTACATTTACAGCATGGAAGATCAAATAGTGCTGTCAACGAGTAGCTATTTACTTTGCATTTGTTTCATGCGAAAAGCATGGGATTGGAATGAAGTCTCCAGGGAAACATGCGGATAACAGGATGAGTTCACGGAGATTTCCCTCAGTGACCTCTTTCATTATCTAAATGGGTGAGATGAGATTCATTACGGAGCAATCGTGACTTTCACAGGGAATATTTCAAAGTCAATAAACATATCCCGCCTGACCCGTACAATGCAACTGCAGAGGACGGTCTTCTTCATAAACGGCCAAACGGTAATAAACCTCTTGGACCTTTGCAATATGTCATTTTCGGTCGGCTCGGAATTTCGAATTCATAATTCCTCCCGGGACTGTTTTTTTTTTTTCCCTTCTGGTTTTACAAGCATACTCCATACATTTATGATTTGTCCAAGGAAGGAAAAAAACAAATCGCTATAAATTATTAATGAAAAAATAGCCTCCACCTTGACTCTTGAACATGGCGGGATGCATGTTTAATTAGCTAAAAGGAAAGAGCAGGTTTCGGAAGCATTCTGGTTGACCCCTGTATACTGCGCTCAGCAGAACAGTGCTTGAAGCTGTGTTACAAGCCGACATCCGTCGTTGGTGAGTGTGACGGAGTTAAATTGTGACAAACACTTGAAAATGTGCCCCGTGCATACACAGCTAGAGCTCCGCTTCCTATCGCATCCTTTCCTGTAAGTCTTTCTGGGCCACTGATTGATTGCTACCATGGCAACGAGAGTGACAGGAGTTAATTGAAAGAGAATTCCAAGAGTCGTAATCCTTTGGTTTGTAACGGGGCCACGCGTTTTATCAGTGTGGGACTAGTCAAAGCATCCTAATTAGAAAAGCAGCAGTAAAACAATTAAACAATCTAATGGATTAATATAATCGCTTGTCAGTGGCGGCAGGTTTTGTCCAGGGTCCTTGTTACACCCTGTAAGAAGGATCACCCTTTACTAGAACCTATTTCATAATCTATGGGAAACCCATTATGTTAGCGTTCCTCATCTCCTTTTAATTAAATACTGCCAAAAATGCGAAACAATATATACTTTGCTGAATGTCCCTAACATAAAATATTAGCAAACGGATTACTGGACAAAGAATTAACAAGTAAATTGCACCTTGAAACATTCTGGAATCTGAAATCTGAGTGCAATGTGAGCCTAAAAGAACGTGCCCATAACTCACACCCATTCAATAGCAAATAAATCTTTATCATTTATTTTCAAAGATGCCTGTTACGTGAAAAATGTCTGACAATTTGTGGCTGGGAACAGCAAAGGAACTGATCCATAAATAAGACAGCAATTTACCAACAAAGAGCACAAGCATAATTTGTCTGTCTCCAAACAACATTTGTACAACTAATCCATCGATCCATTATGTCATCAAATAGATGGGGTGCAATTTAGGTATTTGTTTTAACATACGCTATTAATGATCTACGCATTAGTCTTAGCTGAGGAGCAATATGGAGAACCTGGAGCATCACATAAGCTTATGGGTTTAATTCCATCCTAAGTGTCACTTATGTCTGCATCTTCTCTCCATGTTTGTATGGGATTCCTGCTTCTGTATCATCCTTCACTCCAACGACATGTGAATTAGGAGTATTTGTGTGTCTGTATTGCCCTTGCGTGTGTGTGTGCGTGCGCTGCAAAGGACTGGCGTATCATCCTGGCTGTGTGTGACGCCATTCCGCGCGCTTTCTGAGGCCCTCTCCATCTCAGCATTGCATAAATGGTTATTGGCAAGATATTGGTGCATCACATTTATTCCGAGTGTTAAACACTGGTTTACAAACCATATGTCTCTCTAACGCATGTTTGATGGGTTGCGAGGAAACTGAATACGGAAAACAGAATAATTCTATACTTGAAATATAATGTACATATACAAGCGTGAAGTGGCTGAGACATAATTTGTGACACAGCACATCAAATTACTCCTGCCATTGTTCTCCACAATGCGTCGTGTAACACGATCATTTGAAAGTCCAAACAAAGCCGTTTTAGTTCAAATGGATTATTATTTTTTATAAAGGAACAATGCACCTAGCCACAACTGTAGAGTTTCCACATTTAAACAAGGGTTAAGCATATATATTTGTAAAACACATATGAAATATGCAATTCCTTTCCAGTAATTATACAGCATATAATCACCGTGGAGAAAATCTGTGAGAAGTTACTCTGTGTTAGAATGCGTTCCAGTTACTCTGTGTTAGAAAGTGTTCCAGTTATTCTGTGTTAGAATGCGTTCCAGTTACTCTGTGTTAGAAAGTGTTCCAGTTACTCTGTGTTAGAATGCGTTCCAGTTACTCTGTGTTA